>CM029021.1:169887959-170087526 GCA_016801055.1 Panax notoginseng
ATTCTTTTCAGGTAATAAGAGTGTAGCTGGGTTGAGCGGGGGTAACAAGGGAATAGAACGGTGGTCATCATTTAGTAATTATATTTGGTGAAGAAAATAGGGTGAGGCGAACCCAACGTTAGAAGGGTGTTTTGTCACTATCATATAAGATGTCTAATGACATACAACCTCGTGTCATCATAAGACAGGGTTGTGCTCATCCACTTGCTGAGTATCTTTACGAGCACTACCTATATAATCTTGGTGTTTGTTTGAAGTATAATTTTCAATTAGAGACAGTGGAGATAATGATATGTCAAGAGAAGACTCACCATTGGGAAGAATATGATAGTAAATTTCTCATTTTTCTTTGGGGTCTATTGGGTCAACCAAGGATAATTCTGTGGCCATATGATATCTATCATAACCTAGATGCATGGCCTCCCATGTACGAAGGTTTCCTTGAGCACTTTCCAAAGATTCTAATTTCTAAAACAGTTTTTGAGTATACCTTTATGTAATGTATCATTGTGAGGTGTTGTCCACGGTTGGGACATGAGTCACATTTGGTATATATTTATATCCAAACTCACAACATATGTGTTGCTGCTGTGTTTTGCACGACAATTATTGTAATAAAGTTGTAGTTATTTTCTGTACCATGTATTTGGCGACTCAGAATAGGTTAGATGGAATGGACCTGTTTTGGGGTCGTTACAATTGTGACAGTTTGTGGCGGCGTTGCAGGTTATGTTGACGGGGCAGAAGTTGTTGGTGGCGTGGCCGGTGGTTTGGAAGAGGGTGGCGATGAGTTTTCCAGCGGGGGTGAAGTGGCGGAGGTCGGTGGGAGAGAGCAGGACGTGGTAGCGGAGGATGTCGGCGGAGGAGGAGGAGGCGGTAGAGGAGCGGAGGTTGGGGGGAGGAGAGATTTGATCAGAAAGAGAAAATGAAATATTAGAAATGTTAATTTATGTTTTGACTGTTTTGCCCTTTGTTTAATAATAGTTGTTTATTTAATAATTAAAAAATATTTTTTTTGCCACATAAGCTTCTTAAGGCCCCACATAATAAGTCACGTCAGCAATTGTTGACATGGCGTGTTTAATTTGTGTAATTGGAAAAAATTGATAGTTTAATAACTTAATTGACAAAATTGAAAGGTAGATTACCGAAGTGGAATATGACCTATAGTTTAGGGTATTAATTCGTATTTAAGGCTAATGTTTACAATTACAAATAAAGGTTGCGTACGGGTTAGATAATTAAGTGGGACCATCTGAAGCAAAAATAAAATAATAAAGAGCTGTTATTCTTAATGATCCGACGTTGATTTTTCTTTTGCAAGATCTGGTTACAAAGTGAGGGATAAGAGTCCAAACCAACTCCTAATCTTCTTCTTGTTGTTTTTTTTACGTGTGAAGTTAATGGATATGTAACGCATCAGCTGCAAAGAAAATACTTGTAGAGATCTAGCAACCTCATTTGCAGGTATTTTCCATCAATTTTTTTCAAGTATAGTATCAAACACAATATTAGCTTACCTAGTTGGGAATTTTCTTCCAAGAGTGTTTGTTTCTTGATTTTTTTACTGTTTTATCATCTGGTTTGCTTGCCTTGTTGGGAATTTTCCTCCAATAATGTATTTTCTTTTATTTTCTTTTGCTGTTTTATCATTTGGGTATCCTCCATTTTCTTTGGCAGTACGCACTGCTTCCCAATTTAAGATCTGGGTATTAGACTAACTTTGAATGGTTGCTGAGTTTTTTTTTTTTTTTGCATTTTAGATTATTCATAAGCTTAGACTAAAGATGGAAAACACTGTACATTACTTTTCACAATTTAACTAGGAAGTGATCGAGTATTTGAGGTGAGTGTTGCTCACTGTGATCCAGTATTTCTCATACATAATTTTCAAAGTCTTATCTCTTATATTCTGCCCAATTTTGTCTAAAATTTTTAGTATTTCTGTTTTATACTTTTATAATATATGTAAAATTGTGTATATGTTGACTTTTATTTCACAAACGCTTGAACTTAAAGATCAAGATTATTACTCCTTGAGTTCCAAAATTAGAGATACATTTTAAAGTTAATTTGTAAAATTTTAAAATTCAAAATCGGTTTGATTTTGTTTTAGTTTTGGAAACAAAAAATATGATTATTAGTTGTACTATATAGTTAGTTTACTATTGCTATAGTTGTTTTTTTGTAAAAACTAAATAATTTCGTACTCATTTTGAATTTTAGGATTTTGTGAATCGACTCCAAAAACTCAAAATGTATCTCTATATTTACACGTAGGGGTATCTAACAATTTTTTTTTGATTAAGGACATAGTTTGGCATATCATGGAATTATGGCATGTAATTAATGTGTAATGTGTGTGATAGTTGTCAATGTATGTCACAGAGAAAAATTATTCTTTTGTTGTCCATGTTTTTGGTCGTGTTTCTGTTAGGACAAATTGAGGAATGCCACAACAATGGGTAGGAAAGGGAATTGGTTTTCTTCAGTAAAGAAAGCTTTAAGTCCAGAGTCCAAGGAAAAGAAAAACCAGGTTTCTAAAAATTCCATCTTTATTTTTTTGTTGCTGTTGTTATTTTGAGTTTAAATTTATTTTCAATATTTCTAATTACAATTTCAGAAAGCAAATAAATCAAAGAAAACATGGTTTGGGAAGGAAAAATCTCTAAATCCTGAATCTTCAACTTTAGAAACTGTCAACGTACCTCATCCTCTTTCTCCGCCAACAGAGGTGAAAGTGACTGAAGTTGAGGATGAGCAGACAAAACATTCTTATTCAGTTGCCACTTCTACATCCGATGTGTCTGCTGTTGCAGCTCCTGAGGTTGTTGCAGAGGCTGTTCAGCCCATTTCAGTAACTCAGTTCACGGGAAAATTCAAGGAGGAAATGGCGGTCCTGAAGATTCAAACAGCATATCGAGGATACCTGGTATATTTTTTTCAATATGTGCATGCTCTTTTTCCTCAATGTTTTATTTGTTTCAACTTCAAGGAGTCTATTTCTTGATTCCATCAAAGTTCACATTTTCTTTAAATAAGTAGCCAATAAGATTTATCATATCTTGTGTCGGGTGAACTTTTTCTTCCCTTCTTTAATTTCGAAGACTTGAATAAGAACCAGGTAGAATCTTCTTCCATCTCTCAATCAAGCTCATGTATAACGACTTGTTGTTTAGAAGCCACGTCTTAATATAGTAATACCTGTTTGGCAGATATAAATTTATAGATTGCCTAATATTTAACTAGTTGTAATTTGTCTACTTTCAGATAGGATGCTAGATTTTCTGTAATTTACTTAAACGTATGTATTAATTTATTTCAATTTGGTGCTATAATCCAAAGACAGTTCACCAAATTATGCAACAATGGACAATAAATAGTGTAAAAATAAATTCCATTGCATTTGGAGCTTATATATGGGTATCAGGGACAGAAGATATGATTGAATCATTTATTTTCTTGAATATGGCTTTGAATCTAGTTTGGGAAACGTAAAGAGTTTATGTGAGCCAAAATTGTTAGCTATCCAAAGGTGACAAAAGTCAATTGCCATCATTGTCGTTTGGGAAAACTTATATGCTGTTTCATGTTTTACATACTAAAAAGGATTTTTGTTGCATTATGGAAATGATACACTGGATAAGTTTTGTTGGTGTTTATTGTTTTCAGGCAAGGAGGGCATTGCGGGCTTTAAGAGGGCTTGTCAGGTTAAAATCACTAGTTGAAGGGTCTGCTGTCAAACGCCAAACCACAAATACACTACGATTCATGCAAGGTATATCTAGGGTGCAGTCTCAGATCAATTCTAGGAGGATTAGGATGTCAGAGGAGAATCAAGCACTTCAGAGACAGCTCTTACAGAAGCGTGCAAAAGAACTCGAGAGCTTGCAGGTTAGTTTTCTAAATTCTACTTTTTTAAAGATATGCTGGCCTTCCTGGAGTGAGATCTACACCTTTGCTCTTTGGTGTCTTCTAACATACATTATTATTCTAGTAATTCAATTAAGGTTCAGTCAGACACCTTTATTCCACAAAAATGCATTTGATTGTGGGGTGGGCCAGGTTTACCTTAGGCTCATCTACTTGAACATGTCATTTGTAAAATGTACACAAGTTATCATTAACGTTGAATCAGCTCCGTGTAACAGAATGTTTGAGAAGGCTTTAACTTTCAGGCTAAAAGACCAGGTTTCGAAAATGATCATGCTCGAGTCTGTATCAAGTAGAAAATATCCCATACAGAAAATATTCATTTCTGGAATGATAGCTCTTATTCACTACCGTAAATTCCTGCAAATTCTTATTCTGCTGCTGCTTTGAGCTGAACATGATGGATTTAAATGTTGTACAGATGGAGGAGGAATGGAATGACAGTGTACAATCAAAAGAACAAATTGAAGCAAAGCTACTGGGCAAGTATGAGGCAACCATGAGAAGAGAAAGAGCAATGGCTTATTCATTCTCTCATCAAGTAAGTTTTTTCTCCCCTTCGAATCAGAAAGAAATCAAGTAAGCTATTCATTCATCTCCCTCTTTTTAAAAATTCCTGCTCCTTCCAAAAGAACAATTGAATAAGAGGAGAGATAACAAAAGTTAAAACACAATTAGGAGAAATATGATTGCAATTTCTTTAATGTCTTATATAATCGATGGCATCAGAACATGCTGGCAGGGCCTTATAAAAAAATGGAAACAACTTTTCCATGCATAGACATTATCTCAATGATTGCATGAAGTTCATGTTTTTGTACTCTAGTAATTCCTATATCTGCGTAGACTGCATTGCTGGTCCATGGTTATCTTAGACATGTAGACAATCCAAGCTTTATCAAATGCTTGCTTGTTTGCGGTGTTCACAAGTATTTGTTTTTATTTTCTGTAAAAAAAAAAATTCTATAAATTTTTTTCAAATTTTATAGTTTGTCTTCTTTCTTTTTTTAATTTTTTTTATAAAAAAATTAGTTATCTTTCTTATATTATTTTTTATTTAATGTAGATTTTTTTTTTGAACCTGTACTTTCACTTCGAATTTGAATCTTAAGATTACATTTTTCTCAAGCAGAAAAGAAACTTGTATCATTCAAACTGATTTATGAGTTTGGATTTAGATGCAAGACACTTTTATTGGTTAATCTGTTAGCCCACATATCATGAACTTAAAGCAAGTGTCACTTTGTTTAGCATTTTTAAAATACTAGGCTACGAGCTACAAAGTATTATGGTCTAGACGAATTGTAGCAACAATCAAGTTTCCTATATTATGCATGTTTTTATGTATAAAGAAAGTGAGATGGTAAGGGAGGAGGGACTGAAAAGTGATTTTTTTTGGAAGGGCAACCTGCATCAGGAAGATGCCAAGAGATCACTGATGTGGTGGTTATGGGCTTATGGCCAACCCTTCCTTTCTGTGTTGTTCAGTATTGGATAAGGTGAATCACCAGTATGAAGTCGAAAAAATTTGGAACAACTTCCAGCCATAAGGCCATTAGTTAACTCTAGGCTATTTGTAAGTTAACTCTAGGCCACATTGTGCGTTCCCGGATTCTCCCTCTCTCGGCATTTCTATAATACTTAATTTAGTTATGAAAACACAGAAAAGAAAAGATTACCAGTATTTAGCTTCTGAGATTTTCAGCATCTAAAATATTTTTTTCCAATTTTTAAATGAACAGCAAACCTGGAAGAAGTCTGCAAGATCTACAAACCTACTTTTCATGGACCCTACTAATCCCCAATGGGGTTGGAGCTGGTTAGAACGCTGGATGGCAGCCAGGCCATTGGAGTTTAGGACTGAGAAAGAATTTCATAATGATTATTCTTCTGTTAGGAGTGCAAGTCTCAGCTTTGCTGGAGGCGAAATCGCCAAGTCTTATGCTCGTCACCAACTCAATTCTGATAAGCCGACGTCACCAGGCAATCAAAGGCCAAGTCATCCTTCTAGTTTCCTGTCCCCTTCAATTCTGTTATCCAAGGCAGCTTCTTCAGCAGTTGCCAGAAAATTTAAGCCGCCAAGTCCAAGAGGAAGTGTGTTGAGCCGGATTATGACTCAAAGAGCATGTTCAGTGTGCAGTCGGAGCAGACCAGGAGGCACAGCATTGCTGGATCATCTGTGAGAGATGATGAGAGCTTGGCAAGCTCTCCAGCAGTTCCAAGTTACATGGCGTCCACTCAGTCTGCCAAGGTAAAATCACGTCTGCAAAGCCCATTGGAAATGGATAATGGGACTCCAGAAAAGGGATCGGCAGGGTATGCCAAGAAGCGGCTTTCTTTCCCAGCTTCACCGGCCAGGCCAAGGCGGCATTCAGGTCCGCCAAGGTTGGACAGCACCTCTATTGCAGATCATAAGGTGAATGATGTCTGGGTCAAATAATTATTTTTAACAGGGTGAAACAGAAGAAACAATATACAGGGTGGTTGGTTTTTGAAAAAAAAACAAAAAACTCTTTTCAAGTTATTTTTTATTTTTCAAAATTCCTATTTCATTCATTCCTTTGAGGGGGATTGATTTTCTGGTGGGAAAGTCGATATCTTAGGAGAGTCTTTCTAGCGGTCTCTCTGTTTAATGAGCTCCCTGTTTTAAAGATGTAATCATTTAGAAAGAACCTGGTTGATTACAACAGGTGTTTCATTATTTCTTATGAATGTAGGACATTTTAAATATTTATTTCCTCATTCTGGTCTGGTGTAATGAAAAATCCTCTTTGCCTTCCAAGTTTGTGTACAAATTACTACTACTTATATTAAGGCTGCTTTATGCATATGGAATCTTGATCAAAGCATTCCGTTCCTGTCAATCTGTTTGTCTTTGCATAATTACTGTTAGTCCTTTCAGTAGCTATTTCCAATAAAGACCATTAGACGGGTTGTTTTTATCATTCAAAAGGTGTTGTTTTGATGCATTATGCTCAACTGCGAAATGATTGTAGATTGTGCATGCGTGCATATAGGAGAAGACAAATTTAAAATCAATGGAGTTTTTCTGCACCAAAATCTACTAGCCTATTGGAACAAAGTTATATATATATATATATATATATATATATTATATATATATATATATATAGGTTGACTTTCTTCAGTTTGACTATAGCTACGGTTTTTTTTGTCGCTATAGCTATAGAAAATCGACTTTATATGCTATAGTGACGAAAAAAAATGTCGCTATAGCCGGTTCGTTTTTGGTTCTCTTGTTCGATTGCGCTGAAGAAGCGGACAACCTAAATTTCATTATTAATACTTGTTTTTCGGTCTGAATTTTATCTTTTTAAAAAATAAAAAATTAAGGAGGTTCAATTCGTGTGACTAATGAGTTGGTCAAATTCAATTTGATTATAAAATTTAAATAAATTACAATTAATTTAAATTTTATAATTTAAAAATCAACTTCAAAATGTCGAAATAAAACTACTTTTGTGAATGGAAGAAGTGTTGAAAGGCATAAGTACAACTTATGTTTAAAAACTTGAAAAGACCATATCACATTACACACAAGTATAATTATACAAACTTTTGATATAAAGTATTATTCCTTTCATCCAAGAGTATTTATTAGTTTTACTACTGTCTTTTCATTTCAAATATCAAGCTGAGTAAAATTTGCAAGTGATTTTTTTGCTAGTTGAAAAAAAATAAAAATCTCATGAAGTACTTCTCTTTCAAATTATAGAATTTATATTTACCTTTTCAAACTAATTTGCTTTTTCTTTTCTAAATTTAAAATTAATATGTATTTGTTTGAACTTTTTTCTTTAAAAATTAATATGTATTTATTTTATTTTAGACAATAACTTATGAAATTTATAAAACTCTTAAAAAGTAGTACTATTAATTATAAAATTTATTTTATTTGTAAATAAAATAAATTTATTTAATTTTAAATTTTTAAATATCTCTGGACTCTAGACTCTAGTTACTTATAAAAATTAAATTTGATATTATATTCAAATAGAGGGAGTATAATGTATTTAGGAAGTCAAGAAACAAAAAAAAAAGAGAGAAAAGAGAAGGGAAAAAATGGCTCCAATATCCGACTAATTTTTTGTATAATGTAATTAAGAAATCGCCTACTCTTTATTTTTATTTATATATATTTTTCTTTTATGCCAATTTTAGCTTGCAAGAAGGGGAGGGAAGAAATACGCTTTACCGAAACCCTAATATCGTATTTTGATTTCTCTAAATTGACCCGCGAATGTTAGTTTTCATTTCTCCCGAGTTACTCTGAGGTACACAAGGAATGGTGAGTCTGGCTCTAGATACACCTAATTCTTGCTCAATCAATCTTCTTGTTTGTTTTTTATATTCTACATGATATTGAATAAATTCAGGGCTTTTAAGTGAATCATTTTGATTCTGTGCTTGTCCTCTATTTAGATATTCTGATATTCTCTCTTAGGTATAAATCACAAATATAATATTTGATTTTTATGGCTTTAACTTATTATTACTCATAAATTTATACTCTTTATGTATTGGTATGTATGTATTCTCTATGGCTGCAACTTTTCTGTTGTTGGAGAAGAATTTCATGATTACTAAATGTTTGTTCTAAAATTACCTGTTCGCACGGGATAGGCAAGAAAACTACCAACCGTGTCATGTAGTTGCATTAGAATCTGCTCAAAGCTTAATTTTTTGGGCTGTTGCTTGAATAATTGGGCCAGTAGATTGATGCGTCCAATTTTGGGATAGGAAAAGCAAAGCGCGGGTTACCTTTTCTATTTTATCTTTAGTGATTATCTTTTTATAGGTATTACTGATTTTTCACCCAAGACTTTAACCCGATAGTCCCCATTGTGGATGGAGGTGAACTATTGTCTTTAGAATTGTTTTTGATTCATTAACTTAAGTAGAAAGTACCTCTAGTTTCTTGCATACTTTATCATATAAGTAGCAAACCTATGGCTTCAATAAATCTTGGTTTATGCTGTATATTCTTTTGAAGGTCCTTTATAATTATAGCCCATTAAGTGTCTTGAACTTTGATATACTTTTTAGTCCTGTCTATCCTCTCTGTCGATTACTCCATATGCTGGTCTTCAGTTATCAACATATTGAACCTATACACCAAATCACCCTCAAATAACTACTTTTTGTTTTCTCAAGACGTTGCTCGAACTCATTCTACCTCCCTCATGTCCCAATTAATAGCTTCATAAATAACAGAATCAACTTCTTGAGTCTGCGTATCCCTGAAATTTCTTTTATATTATGGTTTGTATGACATGGAATTTGCATCAGGCTACACCGTTGATAGCAGGACTTGCAGTTGCTGCTGCTGCTTATGCTGGAAGATATGGCATCCAAGCCTGGAGTGCATTCAAGGCAAGACCAGCTACAGCTAAACTACGCAAATTTTATGAAGGCGGTTTCCAACCTACGATGACAAGAAGAGAAGCAGCTCTTATTCTTGGAGTAAGGTACTTTTAACATATTTTACTTTAACCTCTTTGGTTTGATGGATGGAAAACTAGAAAGAAATGTTGGAGAAATATTTAACTTCTTTTTTTAAAAAGAAATAAAAATAAAATAGAAGTAAAAATAAAAATAGTTGAGCGGAGATGGCTGAAGTAAATAGGAAAGGGCTTTATACTTTATTTACCATTATTGCTCTATGTACTAAAAGTTGCTATTTGATAATCAGAAAATAAGTTTTTCCCTGAGTAGACTTCTCCCTCCTTTCCATCATTGAACATAATAGATTTCGTGACAGTTTTTTTTTTTAAATAATCAATAAGTAGTCCTTTTGCACTTGTATAATGCCATGGGCAGATATAGGTTCAAAATTGGTCCTGTATGAGCTGCTAAAAATCCTGCATCGTTTGAAGCAACTTTATGTTCAACTGAAAGATGCTAGCTGTTTAAGTTGATTGGCACTAGAAATATCGACAACTATCATTTATGTAAAAAGGAGAAAGACTTTATTAGCAAAATCAGAAAGACCTTTTTGCCACAGTTGCTTGTGAATTTAGTAATTAAAATTAAAAAAGAATAATCATTCCTTATTGTCATGTTTATAAGAAAAAACTCATGTTATCGGTAACTGAACACCTCACGTTGTACAGTCCTAGGTGTCCTAGTCCTTCCGTATAGGTTGATGCACCTGCACTGAAATTGTGTTTTGATGCATCTGGTTTGGTTCTGTGGTCCATCCACGCTTTCGAGAAGTAAATGTGAGCCTCACTTAATCGAAAGACTTGTCTATAAAATTTAAAGATAAAATCCGATCACATTTTGTTGCATCTGGTGTGGATCTGTGGTCAATTTGTGCCTTGTTAAGTTAAAAGTAGCATCTGTCAAATTTTAAGATAAAAACTGCTAAAAATGGACTTTGCAAGGATTCAAACACAATACCGTGATATTGATACAATCAACTAATCACTCTTGGGCGCGTAGGCGCGGGGACTGCGGAGCGTGGTGGAATGTTATGATCCTAATTGCAAGGTATGAGACTAGTGTCCCACATCGATAGTATGAGACTTTCATGTGGGATATTTATAAACTTTGGGCTCTCCAACTTTAACAGTTAGCTTTTAAGGTGTGACTCTCCCATAGTGGTTGCAATCGTGCGGTGAGGGTGGTGACGGCGGTATTGTAATGTTCGCCTGGTGCAAGATTCGTCTAGCGCAAAGCCAGCTTTTAAGGTGTGGCTCTTCCATGGGTGCATAGTGTTAAATTGAAGAGGTTGAACCCTCAGAGACTAGATTAATTTTAATGTATCTTTTATCTATTTTAGGCGAATTAGAAATAAAGATTGAAAATTGATTAACTAGAATTAAACTAACTAATAATAAGAAAGCAATCTAGGAATCCGAATCTATTAAACAATAAACATAATAAGTAATTCAATCTATTCTATTTTTATAACTTAACTATGAATTTGATCTCCCTTCCCTTTAATTTAGTAATTTTGCAATTAACGTGGGCAAACATAGACTATGAAAATTTAAAGATTAATCATAACCCATCAAAACTTCTTCGAGCAAGCATGAATTATGAAAAACTCATATATTAATAATAATCTATCAAAACCTCTTAATTAATTTAAAATCACATAAGAACTATAATACGAAGGTATTTCAATAAAGAAACGTGAAGGCGAAATCAATTAAACATAAAAGCATAAATAATAGAAGAGATGAAAAATATTATTATGAATAATTATTTAATTTCATCTTCATCTTAGATTAAATAAATTAGCTAGACATGAAAAATAATTAAACTAACTAAAATAAAGAAAATAATAAGATTAAAAATAAATAAGAAAACTCCTTTCAACGAACCTACAATGAAAAAATAATTTAATCTACTCCTACTCCTAACCTAAACTAATACAATACCTAATACTCCCTTCTCTCTAAAAACAAGTGACCTATTTATAGGAAAAATAAATTTGTGCCCTAATTTAGATTCATTGAACTTGAATACTTTTGTTTCTTTTTTTCTCTTCTTGACTTCAATCTCTATATGGTAATCCTCCGAGAGTCTTTTTCCATCTATAAAAGTTGGATATAAATCTTTTATTTGCTCCCCAAGAAAAATAAATGTTATTTTTTACAAAACAAAATAAAATATATTAGTTAAATAAAATAAGCATGTAAAATAATAAATATGAGAATATTAAAATGTATTAGTTATGTGTGTATCAGGCTGTTAATGTTGTGTCTGCTGTACTTTACATAAAGAGAAACAGAAGTCTATTATTTTCTAACACAATTCTATATTATCTTTTCTCACATAATGGAAATTGTAATAAAGCATATGGTGAAGTAAAGTAACCTGCTAGTGGGGTTCTCATATATTTTTTTTATCAGCAGACCAGTTCTTAAATTCCTTTTGGCAACATGTTTTGCCTTTTTTTCCTATTACAAGTATACAACCCGTGGACCTAATTTATTGCCTTTGTATAAATTTTTCTCATTTGTCCTTTATTTACCTGATATTTTTCAAATTTGATCTGACAGGGAAAGTACTCCAATAGACAAGGTTAAGGAAGCACATAAAAGGGTGATGGTTGCAAACCATCCAGATGCAGGTGGTAGCCATTATCTTGCTTCTAAAATAAATGAAGCAAAAGATATGATGCTTAGGAAGACCAATGGCAGTGATTCTGCATTTTGATATCGAAAACATAGTTTTAGATAACTTTCAGAAGGCGTGTTTCAAGAGTTGAGAGATTGCTGAATTTTACCTCCCTTTTCCTTGGTAAGGCGAGTTTTTAATAGTTGGGATACTGCCTTAATCAAACAAATGTTAGCTTCCTTTACAGCTAATCTTGATGGTTGAAAGAGTGTTCTGCCAAAATTGTTTGGGAAAACGTACCATTAATTCGTTAGAGGACCAATGCCATTGGTTTAGTAGGAAAACACAATTATTTAATGAATCAGTTTGTCGAGAGAAGGCACTTCTGTATGTTTCACTTGCGTTACTTACTTGACTATGAAATTACACCATAAGCTGTTAAGCCTGTTATAGACGTGATTTATTTATCGTTTCAATACATTATGTTAAATTGTCAATTATTTTCCTTTAAATTGTTTTACGTTAATTTTCTGTTCTTTTCATTCTCCTATGACTGATTAACTTGGTGTGTGTATTGTGTTCCCATTAACCACTCTTTTTTTTCTTTTCATTTTTTTGGGCAAGTACAGAAAATTTACTTGTGAATGGGAAAAGAAGAAACTAAAATTGTAAGAGAGTTCACTTGCCATTCTTTGCTACTAAAGATATCAGTGATACTTGGCCAGACCGAACATGGGAATAGTGTGTTGCATTTGCAAGGATTTTGATGATTAATAGACCAAGTCTGCGACATACTATATGCCAAGTCGGAACCCCTTTCTTTTATTCAAGTAAAGATTGTAAACATAACAGTGAGGAATAATCTCAATCCCTTGCTTGCAATATAGTAAGTTTACTATTACATACAACTGTTCATATGCACTCACAAACTAATTTGGGTAACTCGTGTCTACCATCACGGGTGATGTTCTTTTTTTTTTTTTGTTTATTTACTTAATTACAGTTAATTAAGATTTTCAGATACAAATTTTACATGAATCTCTCTATCATGTATACATGAGTGAATTGCGAGAGAAATTATGTGAAAATATCGTGATATTTGAAATTATGTGGTAATTTAGACATTGTACAAAAATATGTGATTGTGAATAATATTAGTGTTAGTAAATATAATTTAAAATAATAAGCGACTCATAAGAATGGAAGTATGCAAGAATATTACTCGGTAAATATAAAGTTGGAGCAATTCAAATACTTCGGCCCTGAAGCCTTTTAGATTTTGCCTTCTAACTCATTATTATCATCTTGTAATTTCTACTTTATCCTTACATGTTCAACTTTGCATTTCTTTCTATTTTAAGCTATTAATTTAAGTATCTTACCGTTTCAAATTAGATCCGGTTAGTATGAAGTTTATTTTTTGGTAAGTTAGTCAATTGACCAATAGAATACTGACACACATAAAATTTTACCTGCGTGTCAGCACTCTATTGACCAACTTATTTAAAATTAAACTTAATCATAACCATTTCTTTCCACCTATCTATCGTCCAAATTAAATTTTAATTATTTTAAATTCATAATATATATGAAATACACACGCATAAATGCGTGTGTTCCAAGGCTAGTCTATATATAATGATGAAGAAGTCAAATACTTTAATAATGCAGGTAGCTTCTTCACCAAACATTATCCTAAATTTAACAATTGATTTTAAAAAAAATATAATTATATTTTCATTTTATCCTCTAAATTAAAATGTATAAAATTTAAAATTAATAAATTATATGAACTACACAAGTAGCTCGTGTGACCGTGATTATAGTATTAAATGGTACACGTTGAACTTGAATTTTTCTTGCACATCTCCATCTTTTTGTTTGATGCAAAAAGTTGGTGATTTTTTGAAGGGCATGTACCATCTCTCAAAGAGAGTTCAAGAAAAGCTGTCCCTGCTATACAAAAAAAAAATAAATCAATTGGATATATATAATTTTAATTATTAGTAGTATATATGTCATGATATCCTCAAAATATGTTATTATAAGTTGTTAATAATGTAATTATTATTAAATTAAAAAACTTATTTTGTTTAGAAGTATATATCAAATAAAAACGTATTACTTGCGAGTTGTGATATTTGCAAAATTTGAAATTGGGGTTTGTTTGATAATTATTTTTACTTTTATGTTTCAGCTTTTTATTGTTGTCTTCATATATTTATGTCTTTTTTTCTTATTTTTATTAGAAAAAATAAAAATCAGCTAACATTGTTTGATATTATTTTTAACTGCCAAATTTATTTTAAAGAGGTAAAATTTGAAATTTTGTTGTTAACAAGATTTGATTCCTCAAGCTTATTCGATTTAAAATGACTTATTGCGTTGTCGAAATTGGAAAAATAAATTTTTTGTTGTTGTTAAAATTGATTTTGTTTTCACTTTATTTCAAAGATGAAGCCGTTATCAAATATTATTTTTTGCTATTAAATTTTTATATAAAAAAACTGAAAGCAAAAAGACAAAAATTTGAAAGCATAAACAAAATGACCAGAATAGTGGGACTAAGGGAGTGTTTGATAAAAAATGAATGAATCTGAATTTAAATGAGTTGAATTTGAATCTGAATAAAAAAAATTGTTTGATAATTGATATGTCTGAAACATCTGAATGACAAAACTTTATTATTTTATTCTTCTGAAAAATTCAAAATTGTTATAAATTTATTTAATATTACTTAATATAATAGTTAATATTTTTTTTTATTTTTTTATTTTTTTTTACTTCATTTAGCTACTCATTCAACAATTTACACTTTGTTTCTGAGTTTTGAATATAAAAGAAAAGAATATAAAACTTAAATTAGAACAGAAAAGAAAAGAATAGAAAACTTGAAATTTTCATTTGTGTTGTTTATGAGTTTTTAATAGAAAAGAATAGAAAATTTAAAAATTTTCTTTTCTTGCGTTTTTGAGTTCTAATGAAAAGAAAAGAAAAATATCACTTTTATAAATTTACCCTTATATTAATTATATTATATTAAAAGTTGAGAATAATATGAGAATTATAAAAATATTATTTATTTTAATTTCTTTTTCGTCCAAATCAGGCCAATTTTGGACGAAAAACTTTGGCAGAAAAAGTGACCAAGTTTTCTATCTATTTCTTTTGTTTTCCATCTATTAAAAAACTCAGAAACACAAGAATTGGAGAGAAAACTTAAATTTTTCTTCCATTTCTTTTATTTTTTATCCATTTTAAAATTCAGAAACAGAGTGTTAGCTAAAAAAATTTGACTTAGCCATTCAGCTAGTCCATCTTATCGATTCAACCATTCAGACCAAAATAAATGTACTGACCGATTTAATTATTCAGATCAAAACGAACATACTGACCGATTGAATCATTTAAATTCAACTCCATTTAGCTCTAAACAAAAACCCCTAAATGAAAGGAGGCGCGTGCAAGTATCTTTCTCACACACAAAATGTAGAGACTGTTGTCTATTACTATTACTATTAGTATTACATTACTGTTACTATTACACACTTTCAACTCACAAGAAAGATAAACAGATAGAGAGACTCGGGAACTGCGCATTGCAGCAAAAGCTTGTAAGAGAGTAAGAATGCAAGTAGCAGCAACCATCTGGAGTCTTCAGCTTCCCCAAATAAACTAGGGCTTCTTTTGTCTCTTGAAATTAACAGCTCTTTCTATTTGCTTCATTGTTTTCTTTTTAAAACTAAAAAATCAGCTTCTTAGTTGCAGAAAAACCAACCGATCTTTCAAGTAAGTTCAGGCATTGTTTGATCACCCACCGAAAAGGCGAAAACCCCCGAAACTCTTGCCTTTTTTACCACTTTTTCTTTCTGGGTACTCGAAATTTTCGGGTTTTATCAGCTAGTTGTAGTTGAAATCCCAATTTTCTTTTATGGGAAAGTTATGGTTTTTTTCGTTCCTTTTGTTATTTTCTACAATGCCGCATCATATGTCAGCTTCAAAACTCGAATTACGTAGGCTTTAAGAGTTTTATATGCATATGAATTAATGTGCGAGTTTAATTTGTGTGTCTGAATATGTAGTTGGTTTTATGCTGTTGTCGGGTGACTGAAGTTATTGGCTTTAGTAGATCTAATAATGTCTATCAACAAAAATGTTGAAGGTCAAGAACTGCTCACAAAGTCTGCTGGCCCAATGTTTATTTTGTTTTCATTTTTCTTATTTTGATAGATCTTTGAAGTCGTATATAGGGACAATTTCTTTAATTTCTAGTTGTCATGGGTTCTTTGTATTTATCTATATTGACTATATATAGAGTATTAGAACAATTACACCACAATTTAACTATTTCGCCATGCTTTTTGAAATTTAATTATTTGGCCCACGAGTAAAATCAGAGTCTTATGAGGTGTGCTATGTGGATAATTATTATAACTCATTTCTTTTATTCTTTATGTTGTTGTCTCAATAATGCTTCTAAAACACGGCTTAACTCGGGAGTAAAAAAGAAGTAAAAGGAAAAAGTGTAAATCAGACTTGTATAGTGATATTCGTCTTTCCTTTGATTGTTACTTTATTTTCCTTCTGCCGTGCGGTTGGTTGTTGGGAGTGGAGGTAGTTTATGTGGAGTTTCTTTGAAGGAATAGTGCTGTTCTTGTTTTTGTTTTGCTTCTGGTAATGTATGTTGATTAGTAGTTGGGATCATCCATTGAATCATTTACTTCATTATTTATCCTTTTATATGTATATATAAATATTTCTTATTGTTTTTTCTTAGCCAAGTATTCTTCGGAACTAGTGTGGTTGCTGTGGGTCAGGTGGGGGCCTTCGAAGTAGAGTCATTTAGTTTACTCCTTTTTCCAGAGGAAATCAAATATGCAGACAACCAAAACTAGGTATATTTGTCTATTCATTTTTAGGCTGCGCGGTGTCCTATTCTTTGAACTTTAAATGTTGATTGAAATGAAATTTAGTTATTTGAATTTCACATGTCGTATATTATCTAGAAAATGTTTGAATTGAATTGAATGATCGCATTAACACGACAGGTGCATTAATTTTTGAATTCAACAGAATTATATTCTCTGCTCTTGGGGATCCTAATTTTTTATTCAAGTGTAGCAACAAGGCCCTGTTTAAATAGTACATCCCATGCTTTCTTCGTCTTGGGGATCTTATTCAGTCTATTTGGATTTATACGTTGGTTCTGGTAGTAAATTTTCATGGGTGATTCTGCTCAAGCTCAACAATGTTATTGATTGATTTTTATATTATGGCCTAGGGATGCATGCATCCAGAAAACTATGAAGAATTCATTAGGTACATATATTCAACTTTGTGTAGAATGCTTCAAAATTTATGTTATGGGATGCCTGTACTATACTGCTTCTTATTGGGATTTATTGTCCTATTATTACGTAGATGATTGAAGTGGCCTTTAAGTACTTGAATAGATCACTCAATTTTCAGAAAGAGACTATCTTTTTATCTATTTTTAGTTATTATTAGTTTACAATATTTCAATTTCTCCTTATATTTCTGGTGGATTTTATTTTTTGTACCGCTCATGTGAACAATTAAATTATACTAAATTAGAGACAGATAACAAGTATATTTGCACACTAAATTATACTTGTCCGTTTTATTCCTGATTTTAGATAGTTTACCAATCATCTGATATATGAACCATCTTCTATAGAAATATTACATGAATGTAGTAATACTTTCGCTAGAGATTTTTTTTTCTTTAAGCGTTTCAGAGGAGAATTTTCTAATAGGCCTTATGGCTTACTGTCTACAATATATTTTTTTTGGCGGGATGAGGGGATTGGGTGTAGCATTATTTCTGACGTCATAGGCTGAAAGTAAATTGTCTATTTTTAAATATATGATTTCATTAGTTTTCATGTATGCTTATGCTAATTGTCATTTTGTTTTTTGCTTTTTCACTTTGAAAGCAGAACTGGTTCTTCGGAGGTGCCGAAAAGGGCATCTCCTGCCACCCCCCAAACTTCTAGGCAGCAAAAGACACCAGGAACAGATCCAGACTCAGGTCCCTCTCCAGCAGCCAAGTTGTCTAAAGACAAAAATACTAAAATTATTGACCGCAGGTCGCGTTACACTCCAGCATCTGAGGTATTCTAGAAAAATCCAAACTCACGTACCATTTCAACCTCTTTTTGGCATCAGAGATGGTTCTTGTTATAAAGATTCTTTTAGCTTTTATTGGATTTTCTGCTCCTAAATTGTGTTGATGCATCTGGGTAAAGCACATTGGTGTTGGATGTTTCCTAGCTGCTTTAGAGTTGAAGATAAGATTTCTTATGACCAAAAGAGTTCTTTTACAAATATTTACTTACCAAAACAGTTTCCTTGAGAAGATTACCCAATTTGTGCTACTGTTTCGTAATAAAAATGGTTTATAAAATATTTATTCATCGGTTGAGGACCTTAGTTATGTAGAAGTTGTCATATATAGTGAACTTTTTATGTTCCTCATGGAAGCAATATAATCATTCCTTTTATATTTTTTCGAATCCGTCAAGTTTTATTATGAAAGGAAAAGCACGTGAATGAGCTCCCTAAATGTACACTCTTTCGTTTCCATTTGTATATATCACCATGGCCTGTTATTTGCTGTTAATTGCTCATTTTTCATCGCCATTGCTATTTGTCTCAATTAGCTACTCATTAGTTATATGACATTTTGTCTTGACTAAGCAGCAAAAGAAACGCCCTGAAAAAATATCTGGTTTGGAATCTCAGCTTGCTCAGCTCCAAGAGGAACTGAAGGAGGCGAAGGACCAGCTGACCTTATCTGAGTCATGGAAGAAGCGTGCTCAGCAGGACAATGAAGAGGCCAAGAAGCAGCTTGCTGCCATGGCAGCCAAGCTTGAGGAGTCGCAACAGCAGATGCTGGAACTTTCTTCTTCTGAGGATGCTCGAGTTCAAGAACTCCGTAAAATCTCTCAGGATCGAGACAGAGCATGGGAGTCCGAACTTGAGGCTGTCCAAAAGCATCACTCAATGGACTCTGCTGCCTTGGCATCTGCCATGAATGAGATTCAAAAGCTCAAGATGCAACTGGAACGGGTAGCTGAATCTGAAGCTGCCCAGGCTAGGCATGCAGACTTGGCGTATGCTGAGGTACAGAGGTTAAGACTAGAACTAACAGAAACTCTTTCCTTGGTTGATAATCTGAAAAATCAGATACATGAGTGCAAAGAATCTGAAACTCAGGCCTTAGAAGTTGTCAGTAAATCTGAAATACAGTTAGCAATGACAAAATCAACCGAAATGACATTGAGGTCAGAAGGCCTTAAAGCTATGGAGGCTTACAAATCCATGGCTACGGAGTTGAAGCAATCAAAAAATCAAGTAATTTTATTGGAAGGACTTGTAAGCAAACTACAGGCTAATATTGTTGATGATAGCAACAAAAATGCAGGAGATCCTTCAGATGCTATTGAAGTTGCACACGGAAGTGATGAACATGAGGAATCAAACCAGGTCATAACAGAGCTTAATCATGTTAAATCTGAGGTAGTTCAATTAAGATTTGCACTAGAGGCAGCTGAAAGAAGATACCAGGAGGAATATATTCAGAGCACCTTGCAAATTCGAAGTGCTTATGAACTAGTGGAGCGCACAAAATCAGAATATTGCAGGCATGAAGCTGAATTGGAGGCAATCCTGAAGGCGGCAGAAGCTGATGTTGAAGAGTTGAAGTCAAAACTGATGGATAAAGAAACTAAAGTTTGCACCATCTTAGAGCAGAATCAAGTGTTGAATTTGAAGGTTATGGAAATTCAGTCAGCTGTTAGAGAGTCTGAACTTGAAATAGAGCTGAAAAAATTAGAGGAGGTTTCGGTTGAATTAAAGGCGAGTTTGTTGGAGAAAGAGAAAGAGTTGGTGAGTATTTCAGGGGAGAACGAGAGGCTGAAGTTAGAAATGGAGGAAAAAGAAGTACAGAAAAATAAAATGAATGATGAAACGCTGGCATCAGCTAATGTAGCAAGGGCTGAAGAGCGAGAGGCTTTGATGATGCTTGGCTATTTGACAGAGGAGGCTGATAAAAGTAGACAAGCAGTGAGATTTACTGAACAGCTGGATGCAGCTCAGGCTGCGAATTCAGAGTTGGAAGCTGAATTGAGGAGATTAAAGGTGCAGGCAGATCAGTGGAGAAAGGCGGCTGAGGCTGCTACTGCAATGCTTTCGACTGGATCTCTTGACGACAACTATCATAGTCACACCATTGATGGGAAGTTGAGTTCACCTTATTCCGAAGACATGGATGATGATTCGCCCAAGAAGAAAAATGGTAACATGTTGAAGAAAATTGGCGTATTGTTGAAGAAGGGCAGCCAGAAATAGAACCCTTTTTTCTTTCCTGGTATTTGTTTGTATTCTGGTAAAGAAAGCAGTTGGCTGCCGCTCTGGTCAACACAAAGATTATGTAGTCATTCAGTTGAGGCTTAAAATGAGCACTGAAACTGACGTATTTGTTTAAATGGCACTCCTCTCCTAGAAGAGGATTTTCTGGTTCGCTAATTTGCCCATCTCACACCCAAGCGCAAGGATTAAGATCTCTCTATTTCAAATAAATGAAAACTCTATATGGTGCAGATTTAAAATGCGATAGAACGTGACATTATGTTTACGGAAAAGAGGGAGAGAGAGTTGATACATGAAATAGAGTCTCCATTCTAGAAGCCACAGTCATAGTTTTTTAAATATTAAGGTTTGCATTGACATATTTGACTTTATTATTTTGGGTGATTTTTAGTATTAAAAGTTATAGAATTTTTTTTTATATTAAATTTTTAGAAATAAATAATGTCTAAGTATATTATTTACAAACCTTAATAAGACTCATTTTCATACCTAAGAGAATTTGTTATTGATAAAAACTTGTTTCAATAGTATCCATTTTAAAATTAGAGATGCAATTTGACTTTTGAAGTTAAACGACGACATATTAAACTTTAAATTGATGTGAATTTATTTAATTTTAATTGATATAATTATTACAAAAATGCATAGTATATAACAAAAATTATTAATCACAAAATTATTTTATTTTAAACTTTTATAAATTATATCAATTTTAAAATTTAATATGTGGTCGTTTGATCTCAAAAGTCAAATTGTATTTTTAATTTTGGAATGAAGGGAGTATATTTTAGTGTGTACTAAGATATTCTAATATTCATATTAAGGTCAAAATGTCAAAAGAAACTCCCACATTTCTTTATATGCATTCTTTTCCCCTCTAATTTATTGTTTTGGACTATTTGTTTCAACTTTTTGAGGGCGAAATTATTCATTTTTTTCTGGCGATAAAAAGCATTAAGAAGGCCAAAGATTTTCTTCCCCTTCTTATTCTTCTTTTTTTTTTCTTTTTCTTTTTTGAATTGATTATTAGACTATATTCTAGAAGAATATGAAAAGCACCCCTAAATTAAATTATTAGTTTTCTCATATATTTGAGGAGCAAAAGCAATTTTAATATAATCTCAATAATTACTTTCAGTTAAAAAAAATAGAAGTTATTAATTTTCATGCCATCAGAAGAAATCAAATTTTTAGTTATTTTACCCAACAAAAAAGAAAAAGAAAAAGAAAAATAGTTTCCGAGTGACGGCCTAAAGATTGGGCCCAAAACATGACATTGTTAAGTATTGAGACGCTTGATATATACATAACGGGCTTGTAATGAACTGGACCTAATCAACCGTACCGAAAACCCAAGTCTGATCTCTCTGTGTAGTGTATAAAATATACTGGAGTTCATTTCTGGTTAGGGTTTTATTCAGCGGCTGCTTCTTCATCTTCGTCTTCGTTGTCCCCAAACTCACAAACTAATCAAGCCCTAATATCACTCTAAGCGCTTCATTCCGTAGCCATGGGGTACGTTAATTGTTTTTTGATCTTAATTATTCTTTGTTTAACTCTTTATCTATCCATTTGCCTCTATATATATTTTGAAGAATGTATATCTAGGCATGATTTTTTCTGCATCTTTATATTCAGATAGGTAGGTAAGAAAGTTTAGATTTAGGGGAAATCAACTATATGAAAAATGAATATTAATTAGAATGATTGTATTTCCCAAATGTTAAGTCGATGCTGCAGTAATATCCTAGAAATTTGTTAATGATAACTTTTCAAAGGCGTGATATTTGGCTTGCACAGTACTAAAAGAAAGATATGCACCTTAGGCTCCATTGGGAGTTCGTTGAGCTTAAAGAAAAGGAGTATTGGCGAAGTTTAGAGAACTTATTAAGTGCTTTAGGGAAACTTATCAGTAGGAACTTATTATTGCTGCTACTGTTTTCCTTAATGACATTCATTTTATCAAGCTTGCACAGTGTGTGAGTGTGTTTGTATATGATAATTGTATGTAGTTGCCTATAAAAAATAAATGAGATAATACATCAATAGTGCATCCTTGACCTTGAACTAAAGGGGATAATAGCATGACTTCAAATGAAACATGTTTAATGTCTGCAGATGGATAATCATGTATTTCTTCACATACTGTTGCAATATTAGAATGCTTACGATGATATCATGTTTTGAATCTATGTTGAGACTAAGTAAGCAAGCGCCCAGTAGTAATAAAAAAATAGCTGTGGAAGTGAATAATTACGCATGTATATGAATGTTGGCAGTGACTCAATTTCGTATATAGATGATTGTTCTGAATAATACCTGTAAGCATTTTGTCTCATAAATTTGCCTTCAATATTTCCATTCAATGATTTTGTAGAGTATTATGTACTTGCCAAATAAATGAAACTTCATCAAAACAAACTAAATGAGAGAGTAATAAAATTGAAAAAAGAAAAGCATAATTCAAATTTGAGTTATTGATTATGTTTTAATTTAATATACAATCAATGATGATCCCCATTGCAAAATCAAGGATACATACTCTTTCATGTTGGTTTCAATGTTGTATGGCTAATTCTTAGATATATAGTTTTGTAGCCAAATAAAATTTTAAGCTTGCTTCGAGCTTTTTAGTATGTTTTTAATTATGACATGATGTGATTTAGTGGAGCCTTGGTTAAACTTGGTTGCAATTTAGTTTTCAACTCCTTGGATTTATAATCTGAAGTACCAATTTACAGCAAGACAAGGGGAATGGGAGCTGGGCGCAAGCTGAAGTCTCACCGTCGAAGACAAAGGTGGGCTGACAAGTCATATAAGAAATCCCATCTTGGCAATGAATGGAAGAAGCCATTTGCCGGGTCTTCTCATGCAAAAGGCATTGTCCTTGAAAAAATGTGAGAATTATTCCTTCAGGCATATCACATATTTCTTACTGCTTTTATTTGTGAGCATTTGACAACAAATCTGATGTACGACTAATTGATTTATACAGCGGAATAGAGGCTAAACAGCCAAATTCTGCTATCAGAAAGTGTGCTAGAGTTCAATTGATTAAAAATGGAAAGAAGATTGCTGCTTTTGTACCCAATGATGGGTGTTTAAACTACATTGAAGAAAATGTGAGTTTTTATGGTTCCACACTTCCACCTAGAGTTTCAGTTCTTGGTTTTATTATTTCTTTCCTTGATCCCAGCTTGATGTTATTATGTTCAGGACGAAGTGTTGATTGCTGGATTTGGACGCAAGGGTCATGCTGTCGGTGATATTCCTGGTGTTAGGTTCAAGGTTGTGAAGGTATCTGGTGTTTCTCTTTTGGCTCTCTTCAAGGAGAAGAAGGAGAAGCCAAGGTCTTAGTTTCGTTGGAGGAGTTTATATTTTCCTGCAGACATTTGTTAGTTCTGTTAAAGTATTTAAATGGCACTGTTTTCTGTTTGAGTGGATTTTTCCCAAGTAAATGTACTAGAATATTGGATGCTATTTCAGTTTATGTTCGCAAATTCAATTCTCTCTCCCTCCCTCCCTCTCTCCCATAGCCCAAGCCTGTTGGAGTTGTCATTCCTTGTGATATCAGGATAATGAGTCTCACTAGTCAAAATATTCCCCCGCCCCAAAGTTTGTTTAATGTTTTTACCAAATGATACTATCCTCAACTTTACAATTACAATTTTATTATCACTTTGCAGTTAAAATTTTATTATCACACCAACTAAACATTCATAAGTTTAGGGGTAAACATGACATAAATAATTGTGAAAATGACTCTTTTTGTAGAATGAATGGAGTACTAATTTTGTTATAATTAGGTTGCGGTAATTAAGCGGGTTGAAGTTGAGCCCAAAATTTGTAAATTTACCAAGTCTTGTTTGTCTCGCATCTGGGGGCGATCAAGTCATCAAGATAAAGGTGTCATGGTTTCTCGTTGTTGCAGACACCCTCCTCTTCATCTTTTAGAAAGATCTCACGTGATTTTGAATATTTTTTCCTTTCCAATCAAGCATCCTGGTCAACAAACAAGAGTCCTGAACATTTCAAGGAGGGAGCTCGAATAGGCTTTGCTTTTTTTGCCCTATTATGGTCTTGATAAACATCCTTCCTACTACCATAATTAATCCTACAAGTTTTGAAATGTTGAGACTCCGCTAGCTTATCGGATTGAGTTATAAACTAGTTAGGTTAGTGGTGACCCTACAGGAAAAGAAGTACAAGGTATCAAGACTTTGGTTCTGCCTCTTCGATGTATCAGCAATTAGTACCCTCAATGTGGGAATCGAACTTTGTTATGTGATATGAACTTCTGAAAAAGGTGTTTTGTCTACATATTTACGGGTTAGTAGATACAAAACAGAAAACAACCATTGAGCCGAGAGAGGCTTGGTAATGAACAGCTTACGGTCGCTGCAAATATAGAATGTCTTCTCTTAGATGGAGTGACGGCAAAACTGTTTGCAAAAACCTAATTTATGTCTTTAAAACTGGAAGAAAAATAATATATTATGCGACAGTAAAGTTGCAATTTTTGTTGCGGGTAGATACATTTACAAATTACTCGTGCATGTGCACTTATTTATTTAAGGCTTAAATATGATTTACTGCTCTAAACTATAGGCCATATTTTACTTCGGTGATTCACCTTTCAATTTTATCAATTAGATAATTAAACTATTAATTTTTTCCATTTCGGTCCAATTTAAATTGCCACGTCATAAATTGATGACGTGGCGCGTTGACTAAGCAAACTAATGCCTATGTGTAATTAAAAAATATTATTTTAATTATATTTTCTAAACATCAAGGGTAAATATGTCAAATCATAAATAATATAAATTATAAAATTATAAGATATATAAAATTAACATTAATAATCAAGCAAATTACAGGATAATTACACAAATAACTTAACTTTAAAAATTACACAACAAACATAAATTAAACTTAATAAATTAACAATTAAACTAAACTAAACTAAACTAAACTAAAATACAATTAAACAAAATATACAGCAACATCCGGCAAACCCTAACCCAGTTTCCGGCAAGACCAATTCGAACAAGGAGCAAGGGCTCCGGTTGTTAAGCCGAAGCAACTCCATGGATTCCGGCAACGTTAAGCCCAAATACCTCCTCCACCACCACAGTATCACCGACGCGGGGAATCCAAAACTCCAAGACTATAAGGACCTGCATTGAAATATCTAACACTCAACCATTTTTCATTCTTAGAGAAACCAACAGAGGCCAGTGGTTTATTTTGTAGATCAACCGCACATACAATTGTGTCACCAATTCCATATTTTTCACCATATTTTCCTCCGGTTATTCCCACATTGGCACGAGTACCAGACCAGCAGTAGGCAAATGTAAGACCCCGAATTTTATGAAATAAAAGTATTCAATTTTTTTTCTTATAATTACTATTCAGTAAATGGTTAAATTGATAAAAGTTTAAAGTTATGGGTGAAATGTGAATTTTTTTTTGAAAATAAGCAAGTGGTTATAAAATAATCATTGTTGTCGGGGAATATTCGTTTGGTCATGGAATATTCTTTCTGTCGGGAAATATTCGTACGACGGCGCAGCTATTTGTGGGCCCCATAACGAATAACTGTCGGATAAAGAAAACGACAAATTTGAGTTTTTACAAATAACGGCGAAGTTGTTACCGTTAATACTGTTGAAATACCCGGTGGTTAAAATACAGTAATACGCGTTATTGCACAGTAGCACACGGTATTGCATAGTATTTTTGAAATTATTGATTCTTACGTAAGAAGACACTACTCAATAATTGTTACAGTAATTACTGTTCAATATTTTATTTTATTGATTTAATAATTGCTACGTTGAAATTTTATATTATTGTTGTTCAATAATTGTCACTGCACAGTATTTTCCATTATCAGATCAATAATTCATATTATTTGAATAATATTATTAGATAACATTATTGGCAATGTCTAGAAAGTTCTGTCTAAGGAGAGGTTTGGTCATCTAATTGCGCGCCAGTAAGGAGAAATCCTTATTGGAAAGCCCCCTCTTTCCTGGGAACGGCCTGGTTGTCATAAATGTGATTCTATAATATTATTTGTGAATAATTAATTATTGATTCATATGATAAGGAAATATTTATTTTATGTGGATATAAACGAGGGATATATTTTTGTGGTTAAAAATAAAGGAGTTAATGTTGAGGTTTTTATCCGTATTTTTGTCGGAATGGAGGTATAAAAAATCAGGGTTTTTGAGATATTTTGCGGGGGTTATAATTTTTAATCCGACCGTTGGATCGTGGTAATTTTTAGATATGTTATACATATATAAGTTGAGTATATGTCCACAAATTTTGAACCGTTAAAAATGAACGTATGATTTATTATGAATTTTACAAGATGACTGGTTCAGAAATTGTTAAATTTTCGGAGTTTATAATTTTGATGGAAAATTCTAGAATTGGTGGGCCCCACTTGTGGTTGGTGAAGAAATGTGCTGAATTATATTTCAAATGTGGTGGGTGGGAATAGTAGCAGGTAAAGCCATCAGGTTGCAGGTCAAACCTACCAAAATTTTCCTATAAATAGAGGGCTAAGTTAGAATTGAAAATCACACCAGAAACATAAGCTTTCTCTCTTTCTCTCTCTATATTATGAAGTATATTTTGTGAGTTTTTAGATACTTGATGAGTTGCTATTCATCAGTGCAAGTTTCCTTCAGCATCATATCCGATATCCAGTCAGAAGTACTGCTCTTTTGAGGTAAGGGATAGTAAGGGATTTTAAGGGTTGTTATATTTTTCAGTTTCGTAATTTTTCTGACCTTCAAAAATTCTGGAAAAATTTGAAACGATATTTTGATGAGTTTTCTTGATTGTGTCCAAAAATGGTGATTTTTGGATGTATAGATTGAGAGTTATGAATTTTATGAGAAAAGACTATTTTAAAAGTAACCGCTTATAATTCCTTGTGGTTAACTCCAAAATTGATGAAATTTTTATTGGGAGTACATGTATATGATAGGAGTATACTCTGTGAATTTCAGAATTTTTAGACAAAAGTATAATTTTTGATAAATGTCTAAATATTCGGCTATTTTGGCCATATGAAAAATAGTAAATGACTTTTAAAAATTCTGAGAAAAATATATGTTCACTATGGGACTATATTATGCTAAACTCCAGAAAAGAAATATTTTCGGAACTGATTTGGTATTTTTCATGAAAATAGTCTAGTTATGAGAAAATGAATTAAATATGTTATGTGAAATAAGAAAATTGGAAAATAGGATTTTATGGCTTGAGAATCCTATATATGAGGTATATGCAGATTTTTGATGAGGGTTTTGGTTATTGATGATGAAATCTTAAGAGTTGGCATTTTATGATGATTAAATGCATTAATTAGTAAAGTGTAAACAATTTAAATAAATTGTTTATAAGCTTAAGAATATTATTCTTTCAATATCATTATACCGAAATATTGGTATGTATATTATTGTGGAATTTCTACCTTTTTCATGTCAGGGTTACTATTCACGAATTACTATTCATGAGTTACTATTCACGAGTTACTATTCACGACAAAATTGGTTTCTTTTTCTAACCAAATTATAGTTGATTTATGAATATTACTCTTGAGATTAAATCTATATGTTGATCATATTGTTTTATTATCATATATAACATTTTTATAACCTTGATGTTGAAATTCTCTTTCGCTTGAGTGTAAAGATGGGTAAATTATTGGTATGATCATGACTATGGGTTCTCTTTGGCCAGTAGTGCAAAGTTGAATTGTTGACTGGTATGATCATGACCATTGAATTTATAAGTGAATATCTTTAGCTTAAGTGCAAAGGTGAATTGATCAACATGGTTATAATTATTGTTTATATAAATTCTGAAATGATTATATATTTCTTTGAGATATTAATATATTTGGCCGTAGTGCAAATATGAACTGTTGAGGAATATCTTTGGCCTGTAGTGCAAAGATGAATTGTTGATGAATATCTTTGGCCCGTAGTGCAAAGATGACATGTTGTTGAATATCTTTGGCCAGTAGTGCAAAGATGAACAGATGTTGAGATGAACATGACCAACTGGTGACACAAATGAATATCTTTGGCCGTAATTCAAAGATAAAGTTATTCGTATGACTATGAACAGGAAATGTGATTTGGTGTAACCATGATCTTTGATGTTTCAGGTAAAGATAGGTGATGAAAATTATCTTCGTCCTGGATGAGAAGAGGAATTTAGAACTACAGTTATGATTATGAGTTATTCATATGATTGTGGACCAGAATTGTTGATTGATGTTACAGGGATAAAACATTGTTGATAGATTTTTAACATGGAGAAGATAATAGACTTTATAGTCTATTTGACTCTTCTAATGGATTGCTCGTTCCGCTGCAACTATGGTTGAAATTTTGATCATTTACCATATATTCTAAATCTCTGATTTATTGTTGATGAAGACTATTGATAATTGAATTATCTTTAGTCATGATATTCTTTACTGAGCTAGTTGTGCTCACCCTTTTGCTTCACAATTCCTTTCAAGTAATAAGAGTGTAGCTGGGTCGAGCGGGGGTAACAAGGGAATAGAACGGTGGTCATCATTTAGTAGTTATATTTGGTGAAGAAAATAGGGTGAGGCGAACCCAACGTTGGAAGGGTGTTTTGCCACTATCATACAAGATGTCTAATGACATACAACCTCGTGTCATCATAAGACAGGGTTGTGCTCATCCACTTGCTGAGTATATCTACGAGCACTACCTATATAATCTTGGTGTTTGTTTAAAGTATAATTCTCAATTAGAGACAGTGGAGATAATGATAAGTCAAGAGAAGACTCACCATTGGGAAGAATATGATAGTAAACTTCTCATTTTTCTTTGGGGTCTATTGGGTCAACCAATGATAATTCTGTGGCCATATGATATCTATCATAACCTAGAAGCATGGGCTCCCATGTACGAAGGTTTCCTTGAGCACTTCTCAAAGATTCTAATTTCTAAAACAGTTTTTGACTATACCTTTATGTAAGGTGTCATTGTGAGGTGATGTCCACGGTTGGAACATGAGTCACATTTGGTATATATTTGTATCCAAACTCACAGCATATGTGTTGTTGTATTTTGCACGACAATTGTTGTAATAAAGTTATAGTTATTTTCTGTACCATGTATTTGGCGACTCAGAATAGGTTGGATGGAATGGATCTATTTTGGGGTCGTTACAGCAAACCCATAGCCATGATTTTGTAACTGAACCTTGTAGACCATTTCCTCCAATATCGAAATCTAGAGCAAAGATAAAAAAACTCACATAGAACATAAATACTTCAGATCTGTCGATTTGAGAAGATCTGTCGATTCTCCGTTGAGTTCGACTCGTTAAGGGACCAGTTCTCTCTCCGAACGTTCGCCGGAAACTCCAGCGACGTCATCTGCCGGCGGAACTCATCTGATAACATCGTCTTTGTTGTTTCCTGATCTATCCACCGAATTCTTCTCCAGATCTGGGTTTTGGTCGCCGTTTTCATTCTCTCTCATGCTCAGTTCTCTCTCTTCTTCCAATCTCTTTCTGATATATTTTAGGTTAATGTTTATTTTACTTCATATCAATTAGGAATTTTAAGTTTTTGTTTTATGTAAATTATTGTTAGACCATTTTACCCTCCATTAAATCAAATTTGTTAATCTAAAATTAAAAAACTATTTTTTTTGCCACACCAGTTTTCTATGCCCACACAAGTAGCCACGTCAGCAATTGCTGACGTGGCAGGTTCAATTTGTTGCAATTGAAAAAAATTAATAGTTCAATCATCTAATTGACAAAAATTGAAAGGTGGATCACCGAAGTGAAATATGACCTATAGTTTAAGGTACTAATTCATATTTAAGCCTTTATTTAATGTACCATTGTATTTGGTGATAATAAAAGTCGGTAAATATTTTGTCTCAAGATACAATAAGACTCAAAGTAGAAATCCAACCAGTATTCATTCCTTAATCAAAAATTAAAAATTAAAGTAATTTTTGAGTTTCCCATATTCTTCTTCCTCCGCTTATGTTTCGGATCTAGAATGAAAACTTTTAGGGAAATTTATATGATAAATGTTAAGTCAAGCTTTTTATTTGTTACTCCCTTCGTTCCTAAATAAGTGACGTTTTAGAATAAAAAATTTGTTCTAATTTATCTGTCGTTTACAACTTTTCAGGAGAATAAATTATTTACTTTCCTATATTACCCTTACCTTCTCTCTTGTCCCAAGAAATTCTCACCGTTGGTATTAATAGTTTTCAATTTCCCATAAAGGGATAGTGATGGACTTTCACACAGATTTTAATTATATTATTAAATGATAGTATTAAATGACTTTCTTAATCTATGTACAAAAACCTTAAACGACAATTATTTAGGAACAGAGGGAGTAACTAGCAAATCCTTCATTAAACCTAAAACAAATTCAAAATTTGTTTGATTGGCTATATTTTGTAGATTATTCGAGTTATTTCCTTGTTCATCGCACGGAATTTAGGATAGTCCATATCAAACTCGTAGACCACATGAAATGAAGCGAGTTTTAACCCCCACATAATACCTTGTATCATGTACAATATTCCATTAATTTAGTAATGTTGATGCGGACCACAAATCTTAAGAGCAAAGGTGAAACTGCAGGCATGAACAAAAACATAGTATAATCATCATCTACCTTAAACCAGACTTCTAGGTTATACATACGATTCAGGACATCTCTAATCCCAGTTAACTTGTACATATTAGCAACATTTATGGATCTATCTCGGAAGATATATATGCAGCTTAACAAATTATGTTTAACTGTTCTTGTTCTGGAGGAGTCTGGACAATCGCTGAAGAATGTAAGATGTTTATTTTCTCTGCCACCTCAGTTCCTTCTGACATGTCAATGTCCTCAATATTGCAGAGAGAATCCTTGGCTGCTAAAGGAGTCCTCGTGCTAGACGGAAGCAGATCGCTGACAGATGCTACTTCCTTCTGGTCAAGAAGTTGCTTTTTTGAAGATAACTCAAGAGCACCATAATCTGGAATGTAACCGACTTCAGATTGAGAATTGAGACTGTCGGTGAGCTCTTTCTGCATCTCTACTTGTATATCCACCACTTTAACATTTGTTGTGGGATGAACAATTTGCTTAACGTTAATATCAACCAGATTTGAGGGATGAACAATTTGCTTCACATTTGTTGTGCCAATTAAAGCACCATTGCAAAGATGTTCTCCATATACTTCATCTTCGCCCATTTCATGTGATGACTTCAGATATTCAATACAATTATACTTACTTGAATCACTAATGTCCACTTTGGTGAGGCCAATTTTGATTTGCTCGACTTCAGCATTCCCCTGGATAAGGAAGTTAATATTTCCCTTTAAGTCAATTTGGTTTTCATTCTTCTCTGCTTCTGGTGTATGAACTGTAGTGGGTTCAGCCACATCGGGTTTTCCAATTCCCTCATCCTCAGCCTTCAAGCAACTTATTCCACCCGTTTCATTGTGAACTTCAGGAGATATGCCAGGAGAAGCGCTTAATGCTTCTTCAACTGGTTTAGGATAAGCAATTTTTTCTCTCTCAAGGTTTGTGTTTGTACTCGTTACTGTCATTCCAGGTCCAAACTTTCCAATCACCTTGTTTGAGCTCCCAACCTGGCTATAGCAACTTAAACCACTTGTGTCATCATGAACCTCAGAAGATATGCTAGGACTTTTCATACCCCTAAGAACACCAGGGGCTTTCTTTGAAGCCCTCAATGATTCTTGAAATGTTTTAGGAGAAGCAGATTTTGAAGTATCCAGAATTGCACATATTGTTGCTTTTATTCCAGGTGGAAGCTTTCCATCTTTTGCCTTCTTTGAGCTCCCAACTGGGCTACAGATTCCAGCTCCAATCTTAGGCAAACCAGTTGGTAAGCGGGATTGGGGTTGTGATTGTGTACCTCCACTTGGCGTACGAACCGCAGATTTCGCCTGCATGACATGAAAAATCCATGATAGTATTATTGCAACAATCCTTGCCCAAATAAGTAATAACAATTAGGGAAAAGGAGGATAGATATGATTTTCCAAAGGCAATCCAGAAAAAAACATTTTAAAATTTTCATTATTTGATCATCAATTATTGGCAACAAACTGCTTTGCAAAATCACCTCCAACTAGATTAACAAGAAAAGGAACTTTAAGCAAGCTAAACTTACTCCATCAAAGAACCCAATCTTTGGTGATGGCAATCGAAGTCCTGAGGGTTTCATTAAAGCTGATCGAGAAAGTAAGCCAGTTTGCATGGAAGTTCTCTTTATATCTTGACTAGGTAATCCAGTGACTTGGTTCACAATCCCATCTGAGATATGATCATTATACTGGACATCCAAACACAAAACAGGAAGAGTATCACTGTCCAAGGATCTGCAAGAAGAACTGGTATCAATGCTAGCCCTTGACTTAGACCTTTGGTTAACAGTAGAGGTTGATGATGACGCCGAAGACCATTCACTTATAGAACTAGCAGGTGATATACTTGAAGAAATCTTAGATGTCAAAGAAGTTGAGACCCCGGTATTATTTGATGACTTTTTCCTCAATGGGACCCTTGATGAGGCTTTAGGAATTGAGCAAGAGGAAGCTTGAATAACAGGTCTGGACTCAATTTTTCTTCTTGCAGAAATTAATGGAGATTTGCGAATCTTGTCAGACACAGTACTTTTAGAACCATCACATGAGGAAGATGATCTTGCTGCCTCTTTCTTACTTGCACCAAAAGAAGCTGAACATGATGAATTGGAAGATAATACAGGCTTAGGCACACTCCTGGGAGGACCAGCCAAGCCAGTTGCCTTTGGAACTTGAACCCCTTTACCTCCAACTGTCACGTTCATTCAGTTCAATTAACAACAGTTAAGATCATATCAGATTAAATTTTCTGCCAAAGAAATCAATCTAAATTAACATGCACTCCTATACTGTACATACCTTTAGCATCATGAGTTTCAGCTTTAACACGGTTGGCACCCATTGAAGCCCTTTTAGTTGTTATGGTCTCAGCCCTACTAATAACCTTTGGCGGTTGAGAAAGAGATGAAGTGGAGTTGCCATTTTGCAAAGCAGGCTTATTAAACAACAAATAAAGTATTTCAGTCAAAACTCAAAAGTAAACAATAGTCGAAGTTTGTCCTATGGCATCATGATAATTTTATATAATCTCTAGACAATAAATTTGAATAGCAGAACTGAAAACCCTAACGTTACACTGAAGGACTTCAACAGAATTATTCAAGAGCAGAAAAGTTACATGTTATTATGTTAACAGTTTTAAACACCATATAACATGGAAACACTAATCTGAATGACATGGATATAAATAAGAAACTGCCTGATCCAATTAGGAAGTCTGACTAGTCTGCCAGTTTGTCATTTCACATTTGCATATAATACAAAGCATAATATGTTCTTTATGATCTCAACAAGTACATGCCTGTGTGACTTGTGGATATCTGGAACCCTGCTTTATCATTCTCCCAGATCCTTGAATTCCAATAGTTTGCTTCTTTAAAGCAGCATTTGTTGTTAGCTGAAAGTTTGAAAGAAAACAATTCAGACAACATGCAAATAGTACAAACCAATGAACAGCTTCCATCGAAGTAACTGAGCTTACTCTATTCCGGGAAGTGAGGTCCACCTTCTTTACAGCTGTAAGGAAATGAAACACTATATTATAATCATTTGCAGGCAATAATACATAAATAGCAATGGCAGAAAGTTCGGACAATTTTCAACTTAACCTACATTGCACTGTTTGATTACCAAAGGCACTCTCTAAATAAGCATTGCAAAACATAAGCAAATCCTGCAATCGACCACCATACCAGAAGAAGACAAATCCAAGAGGAAATGAATGATGACTCAAACCTATTTGCTCTTATGTTGCATAGTAGTAATTTATGAGCAGCTGTCTCGGCAGTACATCAAGGCAAAAGCGATTAGGCGGCAGTGTTTCTCTTTATTTAGTGGATATGAGGAAAAATGGTCGACATAGTTGTCATGGCGTCGCCATAGCGTCGACTAGGCAATGCCTAGGCATCCTAGCCCTGGAGAAGGTCAACGCGACGCCTTGGACGTCGAGTGACTTGGTAGTTGACCCAAGTTAAGTGTTGAAGTCATTTTTTATCCATGACTCATCACAACCTATGGACTTGCTATGTTGTGTAATTGTATTCTTTATTAATGTATGATAGGTGATGACTTGGTTGACTCTTTATTTTTTACGTGATGTTTGTTGACTTGTTCTACTAGTTTTTAATGTCAAATGTTTTACATTTGAATTTTGATTGCCAAGTATTTTATGTTTTTAATTGTATTTCATACTGTTAATTATTATATTTTGGTTTAATTTTATTGTTCAATATATTTTTTAAGTAAATTAATAACGTATAAATTGCACACTATTAACTTTTTACAAGTAATTGATTTTCAAATTTTCTTTTTGGAATATATTCAAATATAAGCAATTTCACCTTTTTGTTATTGGTAAAGCCTTATCTGAACTTTAATTCAGAGGTGATTGTAAAGCTACCTTAAAAGTAGTTGGTGTGGAGGGCTGGAGGGGTAATATTGTACTTTCAAGTGAATTAAGGTTACTTATATAAGGAGGGATCCTGCAATATATTATGACAAATTTTCTAAGAAATAGTGAAACTGTCAGCCACTAACCGTGGACTAGCCCAAACATTTAGGGTGAACCACATAAATTTTGTGTTTTTTTGCTATTGTTTTCGCTGTGTTGTTATTCTCTAGCACTTTTGTGGTTTAAATCAAATTAAAAAGTTTGGCACCTGCCTAAGCACCTGGGCAGTGGGGTGATGCCTCTGCTTGTCACCACATAGGCTTTTTCACTGCTATTTTAGCATTTTTCTATTGACGCATCATATCAATAAAAAAACAAGCACACCCTAGCATCATGCCAGAAGAGAAAACAAATAAGTAAGGTACTTACAGCAGTTAACTGGGTTATCTGTCTCTGCTGATACCACCTTACGGTTTGAATTTGTCATGTTGGATGCTTTACTTGCTTTCTGGATTGAAGCTCTGATGTCCTCAAACAACTCAGCCTCAAGACTTTCCAGTGTCAAGTTCTCACTCACTACAGTAGATATTGACTCGGTAGATCTGCATATATCCTCCTCAATTCCAGGTAAGAGCTGCCTTTTACCCTTCTCAGCACCTTCAATCATGCTAGACAACTCTTCAGCGTCTAGAACACCTAGGTATATCAAGATATTTCCCGTAAGTACGAGCTTTAAATTTCATAGAAGAATAAGAAAATTGAAGTAATGTCCTACGATGTACTGAAGAAGACGCATAAAGGTAAGATTCCGAGTTCAAATTAAACCTGGATTCTCAAAGAAGGCACTGTCCCATGCCAAACTTTTGCGCAAATTGCACTTGCCAGTTCTTCTTAAACTTTCTGGTTTGGATGTTTCTAGCAGGTGAGGCAATTGCTCACTCTGCCCATTAGTTAGAGGAATGTTATCTACTTCGTTGGCACCCAGATCTCCTGTTAATTCAAAACTTCTGGGCTCAACTTGAGTTTCTGTAGACCATTTTTACCTCTTGATTAGAAGTCATCTTTGCAATTATGATGACACTAAATATGAGACTAATAAGATTGTCATTTCAACACTTCACAAAATTAAACATTCATCAAATTAAGGTACATAATCAAATTTGTGCCGAGAGCAAGATAACCTGACAGGGTTATTCAAATGCCAAAATATTAAGGAGGAGAGCCACAATTTTAGAATTTAGATTGACTGGTGAACTCTAGCAGAATAGATGAAATCATACAATTAAGAATGATGGTAAACCTTCACATAAAAAGTAAAATTATACCTTCCACTACTCATGTAAAAGCCATTTGACTAATATCCTATATTGGAGTGGACAAAATTCAAAGAATCATAGACAAAGGTGTAAACTCTAAAGTGACAACAATTAAACAGTATTACTATCAGAGCCTGCTAGAACTTGTGTGGTACTCCAAGTATGTTATATTTATTTTGTACATGAAATATTCCAAATATGTACTTCTCTTGATGAGCACCCAAAGCTTGCCCCATTAAATTATAAAAAAGAGGAAGAAGGAATTCTTCCAACAGCCCACATCTGACCAACAAAAAGTTTAATTTCATTCTTAGGGCCCCATCAAAAATAAGAAGCTATCATTAAAAACCTCGTGATATGTTTAATGCCTTAGAAAAGTAATTTGCATTAGACCCCAAAAAGTCTCAAACAAAGCCTTTGTCTTTTCCTCTAATCCCACCCAAAAAATGGCAGCATTTGATTAGATTTATGAAACAGGAGGGGGGGACATATTCAAAAAATTCCATTAATTTTGCAATATAATTTCATATGGATGGAAAGGAACTTGTGAATTTTAGCATGGATAATTGACAGAACCAGATCATAACAGAGATACAGTAAACGTATGTGGACATATATCTAAATTTTAAACATACGCTGCTTTTGGAATTCAACGACTGCTTAAAATCAAGAAAGCACAGGAAATGTTCACGATTTTCAGATCAAAGAGACGAAATTGAAGGATTAAGAACCTGAAGACTGACGGTCAGTTTGAGCAGAAGATGAAGCATCAGGGGGAATTAGACTGTCGTTCTCAGACGAGAAATCGATCAGACTGAAGCCCCCACTCCGTTCCATTTCAAGGATTCAACGAAATCGGAATATCGAAACCCTAATTTTTAGGAAAAGATGAAATCTTTATTGAGAAAGAAGCAGTGAGCCACCCAGATGTGAAAAATTGGAAACTGCTGAGAGGCGCAACGGTGATTTTTTTGAAAACTCGAACAGAAGGCGGTATTCAAAGTACTCCTCTACCGAAACACCCTTGAGAGTGCCTTTTGGGGGGTCCACCGTAATGTCGTGATCACGCCTTAAGCGGCTAAGGCTGAATAAATAAGACTTTTTAATAATTAAAATTTAAATGTTCATTAGCTTTTGTTTCACTTTTTCTTTTCTTATAATATTATTTACAGTTATCAAATACTATTAATTAATTTAGACAATTTTTTTTAGGTGATTTTGGCCAAAAAAAAAAAGAGAGAGGTTAAGAGTCATTAATTGATATGTATATTCGCCGACATATTTTTATCGCAATATAAATTTTTTCCTTTAAGTATTTAAAAAAAAGAAAGGAAATTAATTAGTTTAAAGTCACAGTTCATATGTTTTAGATTATAGTAATACCCTAAACAAAACAGCAATGGTATCAAAAGTATTCATAAATATTGATAAATCTGTTTTAACATAATGTTCAACTAATAGAAACAAATCTTTATAATAATTATTTTAGACTAAATAAATGGGCATATATTTTAGTCTAATTAAGTTGGTGAACCAATTGAAAAGTTAAGTTTATAAATGCAGCATGTACTAGTACTAAGTAACCTCCCTAATTAAAATCAATCTTATGATTTACTAGTACTAGTAGTTACTGCCATTGGATGGAATCCGCCTCCCTACTATTCTTTTCCTTACATTTTAAAAAATAAATTATATTATTACGTCTTAAAAGATTAAATTTTTACCATTTATTATTATTTCTTTCTTCGGGTTGGGGATAAAAATATGAAGTATTAACTTGAAAAAGATCAAAGATATTCTCATTTTCCTATGGAAGGAATTCCTAATTATTGTCAAGAGGTTTGGACAGACTAAAAATTCTAGTAAATCGATTTATTGAGAAACTGTATGATAATTGATTGATTGATTGATCTCTGGGAAACTATTTACATACGAAGGGAAGGCCTGATTTTTAGACACTAAAATTAAACGACCAAATAAAGCATCTACAAATCATTGGAGTTTACAGGCTCCAAGTAGTAGCATAATTTTTGGTAATAATATATAGTACAATCTAGTAAGCAAGAAGAAGAAGAAGAAGAAGAAGACAACCATTACCAGCTTAAACTTTATAAGACCATGACACACCATGCCAACCAGTGTTCCATTACACACAAAAATTAAAACACGACATGAAAAGATACCTGCACCAAATAGTAATCAAAAGGAGGAGGGTCGAGCTCCAACTATTTCGCATTTTGATCAAATAATATATTATAGGAAAAAATGAAAACAAAAAACATGATTGCAGTTAGTTAATCCAATATTAACAAACCCAGATCGGTTCATTAGAAAAAGACACTGAATAGCCTTAATTATTATGTTAACATGCTTTTAAGGATAATTTTGTTTCCAAATGTACCCTTAGAATTAGCTAGAAATTTAGTAGTGGTGGCGTGATGCTAGTCAGAAGCTTGTGGTAAAAAAATCCAGCACCCAACTCAAAGAAACAACAACATATTCTAAAGTTGGAGAAACTAATGAAGTAGAACATAATCAAGCTTCAATGGAAACTCATTAAGGGCCCACTAAATTGCACACAACTGGCCAGTACTGCAATAAATGCATCTCTTACCCAACTTATAGAATCTGACATAATCGAAGAAATTATTAGTTATGAAGACACAATTCAAATCTTAAATAATTCATGAAGAAGAAAAAAATTATAGATGCACCAAACCAACCAAGATCACAAACTCTTTACAGCGAAATAAAGACAAATGGCATGGTTAGAAATAGTGATAAAAAAATAGATCTTCTAAGATATCCTAAATAACTAAGACAGCTCAGCCCTACATATTTGCATGCAGAAGTAACCCTGATTTTTCTAACTAAAACAGTTTCAGAATTGAGCTATGCGCGTCTAACTGGACTTTATCATCGTTCAAAGCTGGTTGCCTTCCACAGACTTTGCATTCTTTCTCTTGCGCTTTGTGCCTGGAGTGGAAGGCTTACGTGGTGAAGGTGAATAGTTAAGTCGGTAACTGACGAGAGATGGTCCAAAAATGCTGAATTTCCCAGCACTACTAAAAGCCGTTTCAGCATCAGAACGCCTCTTGAAAACAACTTTTGCACGCTTGCTCTTATTCAGCACTTCTGTGTCCGATTCATGCAAGGGCCCATAGCGGCTAAATATCTTGTTCAAATTTGCTTCTGAAGGAACAGACTCTAAATCAGTAAAATTAAGGATTAGTACAGTTGGAGTGTAATCCTCGAGTTTCTCATCAGTGTGACCCGCCGTATTTTCTGCCTGTGACTCAAAACTCACAACAGATGGTTCATGTATATAATCTGATTTTGGACTTGCATTAAAAGCTGCTTCTCCTTCAACAATAGGCATTTCATTCTTACTCTTAGGTTCAAATAATACTTGGTCTTCAGGATTTCCATGAATAATCATGTCTGTCCAATATGAGTCTTCTACGCCCTCAAACCCAAAAGTCTTAATAGTGTCTACATTAGACGAACTTCTTCTGGTATTCTTATCAGATTTTTCACTCGTCAACTGATTGCTTTTTCCTGAATTGGATTTCTCCAAACAAACTGAATTTCTAAAATCGGAGAAAAAACCAACTATTGAAATCAGGAAGTTGTAGTCTTTCATAGGATTCCTGGCAGCCAAAGAGAGCTGTGAGAGCATCTCATCCGCAGGAGGGTGCTCTATTTGAATATTTACTCTTAGAGCTTTCTCAGAACTGGAGCATGAAACACCATGAGAAGCCCCAGCAAGGCTTACACCCTTTTCATCACCATTTTTCTGGGATGTGTCATCACCACTTTTGGTATTGAGAGCCGACCAAGAAAGTTGGTTTGCAACTCTGCATATGCGGTCTCCAACTTTAAAATGCTTTTCTAGAAAAGAAGGCATTTTATTAGCAGTCAATGGTGAGAGATGACTCTTCCTACTTTTCCCACTTGAGTCCGTAGAAATCAAATCAACCACGTTCCTTTTCGTACTTGAAGAGGAAGAGTTCATCTTCCTTTCTGCTTTCTCTTCCAAAATATTCTCACCATTTGAGCAGCTCTCGGACATCAACTCTGACATGCATTTCTCCTTCTTTCTCCGACATACACCATCCCCAGAGATGTGCTTACGCTTTCGAGAAGAACTATCTTCAACAATAGACTTTCCTTTTCCAGATAAAGTTTGACCCTTGGATGTCAGAACTGCATGTTCAATAGATTCATTAGGACCCCCTTCTTTCGCAAATACAGGAACGCCATCATCATTCTCCAACAACCCATCAAACATTCTGAACGTAGGCAGCTGAGTATAACCCTTCCACCGATTAAAGGACAACAGCTGGGCTCTTGCGGTCACAAAGTCCAACCTATCTGTTACATCAAAAGGAGACTGAGCTAATTCTTTCAAATAATGAACCAGTTTGGCAGTTGTAAAAGAATCAGATGTTGAAAAGTTGTCCCCGCCAACTCTCACACTTGACACTTTTTGGATACCAGCATTGACAATAACCTGCGATTCGAGTTTAGCATAGACTTTGTCTGATAAGCATTTACAGGCCAGCCCATACTCCACCCGGCGTGAAACTTCTTCCAAAGCGCAACTTAAAGCATGAGTAAACGAGTCCATATTACTCTGTTTCTCCATTTGACGGAAATGCATCCGAAATGGCTTAATGTGAGATGCATCATTCCACGCAAATGTCTGATCCCCAAAATATGCAATTAGGAAACAGTCTTTCTTTTTGTATTTCAATGCCTTCACAGATGAAGCCGAAGGATCGTATATTTGGCCAGGCCACCATGGATGACTCTTCACCTTGCCCCATATTAGATCAGACACATAATATTCACCTTCCTTTTCAGTACGAGAGTCCTGTTCAATAGCAGCAACATTTTTCCTTCCCTTATTCTTATGTACAAACTGTTTAATGCCTGTCCCCTTTTCTACAAGTGTTGCATCATGGTTTCCATTTTCAAAGCCATTTATATGGTTAGCTGCATTCTCTACTAAGCCATCCGGAAAAGGAGTACATGGATCACTTGAAAGCATTTTAACCTCAGTTACTTCATACCCAATCTTATTATTAGATTTCCTTTCCCCATCTGCAACATGAAGCGCATTTAAATCCACAACAAGACTCATCGTATTAAAGTCCTCTTCTTTGGTATGCTGAGAAACCTCTCCTTTCTCTTCTGTCTCATCATCTCTTATGAGGTTTCCCTGTACATGGCTAGCAACTGAATCAAAACCTAATCGGGAAGCATCGTCCTTCAAACCCAAATCAATCCCCACACCAACTGCTGCTTCGTTTATATCAACTTCTCCGGTATTTCCTTTTTTTACTACACCCTCCTCCTTCACCATTGCTTCTTCCGAAACCCTAATTTTATCAACAATATATTCAACCGAAGACCCACCACCAGCAACCCTAATTTGATCACCTTCCATTAGGGTATTACAGGCAGTTGAATTGCCAATCCTGATTGTCGATTCTACCAATTCAATGCCATTCACGTCGCTACTGGCTTCACCCGAAACCGCATCTAAGTTGAGATCGATATCACCGAATTTCACAGACATCAATAAACCCTAAGCACACCATGCATACCATTACTACATACAATTCATATATACAGATACGAATCAAGTGCAATACAATTCATATTATTGGGTAACGAAAGTATGTGCTAGAGTTAGATCAAAAAAAATAATGGAGAGAGAAATACCTGGTTCAACGTGAGAAATCCGCAGCAATTTCTGGAGAGGGAGGGACGGAGGGAGAGAGAGATGGTTTATCGTGGGCGCTATGCTAGCAAGAGAGAAATAAAGGACTGGAAAGTACCCAAAAAAAGAGGGACACGTCTTACAAAACCAGACTCTGATCAATTCATAACCAGTAGTCTCTAGGTTTCTACTGTTATTGACAGAGTTCCTTTCTCCTAGTCGTCTAGTGTACTTTTGTTCCTCGTTTTTTTTTTTTTGTATTTTTAAAAAATTACAATTAACCCTTGTAAATTGCTGAGGATGATGAAGATCCGTTGTGTTTTAATTGAAGAAAACCATTTTTGGTAATAACTAATAACTCATTTTTTAGTTAAAATCTGGTAACCGGTTGACCTCGGTCGAACCGAACCGATTAAGTTAACTAATTGAACCGGTTTTAATATTGTTTTCATCAAAAAATTTTTAATATTAAAATTAATCATTTTTAGTAATATTGTATATAAAACCCCAATTTTTTGAATAAAGATGAATTTTCTATAAATATTATTTTTGAATATTATGGAGTAAAATTTATATAATGCTATAGTTGGGGGTAATATTTATAAATTTTACAAAGTAAGCAATTTGTTATAAAATATTCGTTTGGTCGGGGAATATTCTTTTTGTCAGAAAATATCCGCACAACGGTACAATCATTGGGGGACCCCACAACAGAATTATTATCGGATTGAGAAAACGATAAAAATATTTTATTAAAAATAACGGCGGAAGTTTTTCCGTTGATACTGTTGAACTACTCGGTAGTAAAAATACAGTAATACGTGTGATTGCATAGTAGCGCACGGTATTGATTATTAATGCTTATGTGAGAAGTCACTCAGTTTGATTCAATTATTGTCAATTAATAATATGAATTATTTAGCGATAATGAAGTTTTGTTTTATTCGTATTATTAACGTAATAAAACAGAAACATCTTTTTATATAAAACAGAATACTTTATTAAAGTTATTCTATACATAGAATATATTATATTTTATTTAAAAGATTTTTCTTTAAATATGGACCGTTAGATTAAAGTAAATCAATCTGGACCGTTCATGGATTAGTTACTATGCATTCCATTTTCCTATAAATAGAAGCTCATTCCTTCATTATTTTCTTACGAATTCACTGAACTCTAGAGAGAGAAAGTTTTAGAGAGAAAGAAAAAGAGAAGTTTGCTACCTTTCTTTTCCTATATCAAGTTTCTTTTACGGTAAGAAATATTATTCTTTTGTATTCAAGAAGAGAACTTCTGTTATTTCATTTCTTTATTATTCTGTTGGAATAACCTGTATACGCGGAATACCCTATACTTGGTGACATTCTTCTATTATTCTGTCTTTATTATTCCGTTGGAACATCCTGTCTGTGCTATACGCCGGACCTGGTTCCGTCTTTATTATTTTGTCTTTATTTTTTGTTGGAACATCCTGTTTATGCGTTCTACGCCGGACCTGGTATCGTATTTATTATTATTCTGTTGAAACATCATGTCTGTGTGTTTTACACCGGACCTGGTTCCGTCTTTATTATTTTGTCTTTATTATTCTGTTGGAACATCCTGTCGGTGCAAATTTTGCCTGACCTGGTTCCGTTATTATTATTCTGTTGGAATAACCTGTCTGTAAGACCCCAACTTATTAATGAATAAAATTAAATTTTCTCTAAATATTATTGTGAATAATAAGGGGTTAATTTGATCTAATACTTTGGTTATGGGTGAAATGTGAAAATTTTACAAAATAAGCAAGTGGTTATAAAATATTCATTTTGTCGGGGAATATTCGTTTGGTCGTGGAATATTCTTGTTGTCGGGAAATATTCGTACGACGGCGCAGTCTTGTGTGGGCCCCATAATGAAAAGCGATTAGATGAAGAAAACGACAAGTATAAGTTATTTATAAATAACGGCGTAGTTGTTACCGTTAATACTGTTGGAATACTCGGTGGTTAAAATACAGTAGCACATGATATTGCACCAATTATTGATTCTTACGTAAGAAGGCACTACTCAATAATTGTTACAGTAGTTACTGTTCAATATTTTATTTTATTGATTCAATAATTGTTGCGTTGATATTTTATATTATTGTTGTTTCAATAATTGTTGTTGCACAGTATTTTTCATTATCAGATCAATAATTCATATTATTTGAACAATATTATTAGATAACATTATTGGCAATGTCTAAAAAGTTCTGTCTAAGGAGAGGTTTGGTCATCTAATTGCGCGCCAGTAAGGAGAAATCCTTATTGGAAAGCCCCCTCTTTCCTGGAAACGACCTGGTTGTCATAAATGTGATTCTGTAATATTATTTGTGAATAATTAATTATTAATTCATATGATAAGGAAATATTTATTTTATGTGGATATAAATGAGGGATATATTTTTGTGGTTAAAAATGAAGGAGTTAATGTTGAGATTTTTATCAGTATTTTTGTCGGAATGAAGGTATTAAAAATCATGATTTTTGAGATATTTTGCGGGGATTATAATTTTTAATCCGACCGTTGGATCGTGGTAATTTTTGGATATATTATACATATATAATTTGAGTATATGTCCATAAATTTTGAACCGTTAAAAATGAACGTATGATTTATTATGAATTTTACGAGATGACTGGTTCAGAAATTGTTGAATTTTCGGAGTTTATCATTTTGATGGAAAATTCTAGAATTGGTGGGCCCCACTCTTGGTTGGTGAAGAAATGTGCTGAGATTTTTATTCAAATGTGGTGGTTGGGAATAGTAGCAGGTAAAGCCATCAGGTTGCAGGTTAAGTCTGCTTCGGCGTGCTAACATTTTCCTATAAATAGAGGGCTAACTTAGAATTAAAAATCACACCAGAAACAAGTTTTCTCTCTTTCTCTCTCTAGATTATTGAGTGTATTTTGTGAGTATTTAGATACTTTGAGAGTTTCTATTCATCAGAGCAAGTTTCTTTCAGCCTTATACCGGTATTCCGACAAGAAGTACTGATATTTTGAGGTAAGGGATATTATTTTCTTCTTAATGATATTATTTTCTTCAATATCATTATGCTGAAATATTGATATGAGTTTTTATCAAATTTAGAACTTTTTGTGTCGGGGTTACTATTCACGTATACGTTACTATTCACGTATACGGCACTATTCACGAATACGACACTATTTATCGAAAAATAAAAATTTCCCTTTTTGTCCAAGATGTTCATTATGGTTACTATCTTTGATTGTATTCATATTTTGATCTTTATTTTTGAATTCTGCTTCACAATTGATTATTATGAAATATTATTGATCTTGGATAAACTGTTATACGAATCCCTAATATTTGTCCTTCTGTCTCAGTGGATTCGTTCTCTTTATGATATTTTTCATCATCTTCAGTCCTAAATGATGATATTACTGAATATCTTTGGCCTGTAGTGCAAAGATGTATGATTACTTGATGAATATCTTTGGCCTGTAGTGCAAAGATGAACATGTATTGAGATGAACATGACTGACAGGTGATACAAATGAATATCTTTGGCCTGTAGTGCAAAGATGAATATTTGGATAAAGATGATTATTAATTGATGTTACAGGGATAAAATATTGATGATGGACTTTTAAATCTTAGAAGATAGTAGAACTCTTTCTCTACTTGACTCTTCTAATGGTTTGCTATTTCCGCTGCAGTTGTTGATCTAAAACTTGTTGTCGATTATATTCTATCAAATTTTTCCCTGTTGAAGACTAACGATAATTTGTTGTATATTATCTTAGTCATAATATTCTTTACTAGGCTAGTTGAGCTCACCCTTTTCTTTTTTGTTCCATTTTTCTTCTCAGGAGGTGAGAACATAGCAGGATCTAGTCGGGGTATGGAGTGATAGTTCTAGAAAGATGTTTTAGCAGTCTTCACTATTTCTGTAAAATAGTGTTTGAATAATTGTATTGAGGACTTATTTGAGTGTGGATATTGTCTAGAAGATAATATTTGTATTTAAACTCACAGTATGTGTTGTCGTATTTTGCACGACAATTGTATTATTGAAGTTGTAGTTTGCTTTCTGTACCATGTATTTGGCGACTCAGAATGGGTGTTGTATACCTATTTTGGGGGCGTCACAGTTGGTATCAGAGCTTAGGGATATGATCCCTGGCTGAGATGTGAGACAAGAACTAGGAGGGGAGAGACGGGAAATTCCTTCGCTAGTATGACCTGACTAAGTTTATTTGGTCAGTCAGAGTATAGGGATAATATATGACATGACTATTAACCCTTGTTTTATGGCAGTATTTAAGAATGGCAGCTGAGAACGTTAATAATGGAGTAAATCAGACCGTGGAGACACCTTTGATCACCACCCTGGGGAACGTGCAACAGGAAGGAAATATTCCTCCTGTAAACAACGTTACCGAGCAAACGATGAATGATGGAATGTTTAGGAGCTTTTTGCAGTTCATGCAAAATCAGACGAGAGAGACTCGTGTGCAGAATACGGGTGGAAATAATAACAATGCGCGGTTTGTTACAGCTAAGCAGTTCAAAGAATTGGGACCACCAGAATTTAAGGGAAAGCCGGATCCGATCATGGCGGAAACGTGGGTCAAGCAAATTACCAAGATATTCGATGTCTTGGGATGCACGGAGGAACAGAAGGTTCCATTCGCCACCTTTATGTTCCGCGGTGAGGCAGACTACTGGTGGGAGTCTGTGAAGCGTACCCAGCCTGACACACTGAACATGTCCTGGGAAACATTTCAAAAACTGTTCAATGACAAGTACTTTCCTGAAAGTATTCGTCATATGAAGGAGGTGGAGTTTATCAGACTGGAACAAAACAACATGACGGTGTCCCAGTACGAGACGAAGTTTGCAGAGTTATCCAGGTTTGCACCTCATTTGGTCGAAAATGAGGAACGAATGACAATGATGTTTCTGAGAGGTCTAAAACCCGAGATTCGGCAATATCTTATCTCTCATAAATTTTCTTTATATTCAGATGTTGTAAACATGGCTCAATTATTAGAGCGAGATAATGAGTATGTGCAACCGAGGGACCACAACCAGGGTCATACCGGTGGCGGCAGTCATCGAAGCAATGAAAACCAGCAGGGAGGAAAATATTCGGACAAAAGCGGTAACCACTCTGGTGGTAATCGTGGTCGTGATAATAGAAGGAGCGAGTCGGGAGGAGATTTCAAGAAGAGAAGGTACAACAATGATAACGTGAAGACGTCAGCACAAACATCAACTGTTTCTAGGGGAGGAGAACGACCACCGGTCGTATGTTACAAATGTGGGAAAGAGGGACATATCAGCCCAAACTGCCCACAACAATCTAAGGTATGTTATAACTGTGGAAAGGAGGGTCATATAGCTCGAGAGTGTTCTGTAGCAAAACCAAGTTCAGCGGGAAGGGTAACTCCAAAAGTTATCCCGGATAAGTCGAAATCAACGGTTCCTGGAAGGGCGTTTGTCGTGACTGGCCAAAACGCGAGAAACCCGAACGAGGTGATCACGGGTAAGCTAATCTTGAATTCTTGCGAAGTTTATATTTTACTAGATACCGGTTCTACCCATTCTTTTATCTCTCCTGCTTGTGCTCAACGTTTAAACTTGACTCTGGAGAAATTGGACTTTAACATATCTGTTGAAACTCCGTTGGGTGAAACCTTCGTTACATCTACAGTTTATAAATCTTGCATGATCCAAGTTGGCACTATCACATTACCTGTTGATCTTATCTCTTTAAAGATACTTGCTTTTGATGTGATTTTAGGAATTAATTGGTTAACCACTCATCATGCTAAAATTGATTATTTTCGTAAGGTTGTTAGTTTTCATATTCCTAACCAACCTGTCATACGAACTCAAACTACTAAACCACTAAAATCAATCACTGTCATATCAAGCCACAAAGCTATTCGTTTATTGAAAAACGGATGTCAAGCTTTCTTAGCCCATGTCATGGACTTGAACAAAAATACGTCAGATTTGAATGATATTTCTGTTGTTAGTGAATTTCCTGACGTATTTCTTAGCTTAACCCAGAGCGTGATATTTAATTTTTGTATTGATCTTCAACCCGATACAAAACCCATTTCTAAAATCTCATATTGATAGCTCCTATTGAACTTCAGGAGTTAAAAACCCAACTATAGAAGTTGGTACCCGAGCCTCTATTTGGTGACTTCCTTTGTGGAATGCACCAAAGCCAGACTCTCCGTAAGGGACTCTATATTTGTGTGGTGGTAAAACAATAGGTGTCATTGTGACGTGCTATCCAAGATTGGGATATGAATCACAATTGAGAGCAACCGAAGTCGGTGACCAAAGTACGTAGCTTTCTGGGCTTAGCTGGTTACTATCAGAGATTCGTGAAAGGATTTTCTCGAATCGCTACTCTGTTAACTTAGCTGACTCGAAAAGATACAAAATTCGTATGGAGTGAGGAATGCGAGAAGAGTTTCCAAGAACTCAAGAGGAGACTCATTTCGACACCTGTTCTGACAAAACCATCTGGTTCGGATGGATTTGTTATCTACAGCGATGCTTCAGGCAAAGGGTTAGGATGTGTTCTCATGCAACATGGGAAAGTCATAGCCTATGCCTCACGACAACTCAAAGAATATGAGAGGAATTATCCTACTCATGATTTGGAGTTGGCAGCAGTCGTTTTTGCGTTGAAGATCTGGAGACACTACCTGTATGGGGAGAAAGTGGAGATCTATACATATCATAAAAGCCTCAAATATTTCTTCACCCAAAAGGAACTCAACATGCGGCAGCGACGTTGGCTCGAGCTGTTGAAAGATTACGATCATACCATCCAATATCATCCTGGAAAAGTAAACGTAGTAGCTGACGCATTGAGTAGAAGATCATATGCGGGTACGAGTGCAATGTTGTTAACACAAAGGCCCATTTTGTATGACTTGCAAAGGATGGAGATAGAGATGAAGGCTCCAAGTACCCACATGATAATATCAAATATACGAGTAGAACCGACTTTAATCGATAAAGTTAAAGCTGCTCAAGCTACGGACATGGAGCTGATGCGTATGAAAAAGAAAGTGCAAGAAGGTGCTATTCCAGAAGCAAGAATCGATGAAGAAGGAATACTTCGAGTCAACTCCAGACTTTATGTTCCTAACGATTTTGACTTGAAGCATAGAATAATGATGGAGGCACACAACACACCGTTTGCAATCCATCCTGGGAGTACCAAAATGTATCACGATCTTCGACATACATTTTGGTGGAGCAATATGAAAAGAGAGATCGCGGAGTTTATCTCGAGATGTTTAACTTGTCAACGTGTAAAAGCGAAGCATCAAATACCAAATGGTCCATTGCAACCACTTGAGATTTCGAAATGGAAGTGGGAACACATTACTATGAATTTTGTTACGGGTCTTCCCAAGGTTTCCCAAGACATAGATGCGATTTGGGTTATTGTTGATAGATTAACCAAGTCCGCTCATTTCTTGTCAATACGTGAGACTTATTCCCTTGAATGTCTTGCTAGTATGTACGTGAACGAGATTGTGAGATTATATGGCATGCCAGTATCCATAGTTTCGAATCGTGACCCAAGATTCACTTCACGATTTTGGGTTAGCTTGCAGAAAGCTATGGGCACAGATTTACGATTTAGTTCGGCATACCATCCTCAAACGGACGGACAATCAGAGAGGACTATTCAAACTCTTGAAGATCTATTAAGACTTTGTGTCCTAGATCTCAAAGGGAGTTGGGATAAGTACCTACCATTGGTGGAATTCTCCTACAACAATAGTTATCAGGCGAGCATAGGTGTGGCTCCATTCGAGGCGTTGTATGGAAGAAAATGTCGTTCTCCAGTATGCTGGGACGAGGTGGGTGAAGCAACATTGTTGGGACCAGAGTTGGTATGCATTACTACAGAGAAGATCCAAACGATTCGACAACGTATACAAACGGCACAGGATCGACAAAAGAGTTATGCGGATCTTCATCGGAAGGACGTGAAATTTAATATTGGGGATCATGTATTGTTACGTGTTGCACCATGGAAGGGAGTTACAAGATTTGGGAAGAGAGGAAAGCTCAATCCAAGATTTGTTGGTCCATTTGAGATTCTTGAGCGAATAGGAAATGTGGCATATAGACTCGCATTACCTCCAAGCATGTCTCGTGTTCATAATGTTTTTCACATATCTATGCTTCGTAAATATGTTAAAGACCCGAACCACATTATTGAGTTAGAACCAGACGAGATAGCTGAAGATTTAACGTACGAGGAGGTACCTGTTAAGATCTTGAATAGGAAAGAGCATGTCCTACGCACGAAGGTTATACCACAAGTTAAGGTTTTGTGGAGAAACCATGCTATTGAAGAAATGACCTGGGAGTTGGAATCAGAAATGAAATCGAGGTATCCTCACCTTTTTGAAACATCAGGTACGTACGTCAATTTCGAGGACGAAATTTTATAAGGAGGGGAGGTTGTAAGACCCCAACTTATTAATGAATAAAATCAAATTTTCTCTAAATATTATTGTGAATAATAAGGGGTTAATTTGATCTAATACTTTGGTTATGGGTGAAATGTGTAAATTTTACAAAATAAACAAGTGGTTATAAAATATTCATTTTGTCGGGGAATATTCGTTTGGTCGTGGAATATTCTTGCTGTCGGGGAATATTCGTACGACGGCGTAGCCTTGTGTGGGCCCCATAACGGAAAGCGATTGGATGAAGAAAACGACAAGTATACGTTATTTATAAATAACGGCGTAGTTGTTACCATTAATACTGTTGGAATACTCGGTGGTTAAAATACAGTAGCACATGGTATTGCACCAATTATTGATTCTTACGTAAGAAGGCACTACTCAATAATTATTACAGTAGTTACTGTTCAATATTTTATTTTATTGATTCAATAATTGTTGCGTTGATATTTTATATTATTGTTGTTTCAATAATTGTTGCTGCACAGTATTTTCCATTATCAGATCAATAATTCATATTATTTGAATAATATTATTAGATAACATTATTGGCAATGTCTAGAAAGTTCTGTCTAAGGAGAGGTTTGGTCATCTAATTGCGCGCCAGTAAGGAGAAATCCTTATTGGAAAGCCCCCTCTTTCCTGGAAACGACCTGGTTGTCATAAATGTGATTCTGTAATATTATTTGTGAATAATTAATTATTAATTCATATGATAAGGAAATATTTATTTTATGTGGATATAAATGAGGGATATATTTTTGTGGTTAAAAATGAAGGAGTTAATGTTGAGATTTTTATCAGTATTTTTGTCGGAATGAAGGTATTAAAAATCATGATTTTTGAGATATTTTGCGGGGATTATAATTTTTAATCCGACCGTTGGATCGTGGTAATTTTTGGATATATTATACATATATAATTTGAGTATATGTCCATAAATTTTGAACCGTTAAAAATGAACGTATGATTTATTATGAATTTTACGAGATGACTGGTTCAGAAATTGTTGAATTTTCGGAGTTTATCATTTTGATGGAAAATTCTAGAATTGGTGGGCCCCACTCTTGGTTGGTGAAGAAATGTGCTGAGATTTTTATTCAAATGTGGTGGTTGGGAATAGTAGCAGGTAAAGCCATCAGGTTGCAGGTTAAGTCTGCTTCGGCGTGCTAACATTTTCCTATAAATAGAGGGCTAACTTAGAATTAAAAATCACACCAGAAACAAGTTTTCTCTCTTTCTCTCTCTAGATTATTGAGTGTATTTTGTGAGTATTTAGATACTTTGAGAGTTTCTATTCATCAGAGCAAGTTTCTTTCAGCCTTATACCGGTATTCCGACAAGAAGTACTGATATTTTGAGGTAAGGGATATTATTTTCTTCTTAATGATATTATTTTCTTCAATATCATTATGCTGAAATATTGATATGAGTTTTTATCAAATTTAGAACTTTTTGTGTCGGGGTTACTATTCACGTATACGTTACTATTCACGTATACGGCACTATTCACGAATACGGCACTATTCACCGAAAAATAAAATTTTTCCATTTTGTCCAAGATGTTCATTATGGTTACTATCTTTGATTGTATCTATGTTTTGATCTTTATGTAACGCCCCCAAAATAGGTCCATTCCATCCAACCCATTTTGAGTCGCCAAATACATGGTACAGATAACAACTACAACTTTATTACAACAATTGTCGTGCAAAATACAACAACACATATGCTATGAGTTTGGGTACAAATATATACCAACTGTGACTCATGTCCCAACCTTGGATAGCACGTCACAATGACACCTTACATAAAGGTATAGTCAAAAACTATTTTAGTAATTAGAATCTTTGGGAAGTGCTCAAGGAAACCCTCGTACATGGGAGTCCATGCTTCTAGGTTATAATAGATATCATATAGCCACAGAATTATCCTTGGTTGACCCAATAGACCCCAAAGAAAAATGAGAAGATTACTATCATATTCTTTCCAATGGTGAGTCTTCTCTTGACATATCATTATCTTCACTGTCTCTAACTGAGAATTATACTTCAAACAAACACCAAGATTATATAGATAGTGCTCGTATATATACTCAGCAAGTGGATGAGCACATCCCTGTCTTATGATGACACGAGATTGTATATCATTAGACATCTTATATGATAGTGACAAAACACCATTCCAACGTTGGGTTCGCCTCACCCTATTTTCTTCACCAAATAAAACTACTAAATGATGACCACCATTCTATTCCCTTGTTACCCCCGGCTCGACCCAGCTACACTCTTATTACCTGAAAGGAATTGTGAAACAGAAGGGTGAGCACAACTAGCCCAGTAAAGAATATCATGACTAAAGATAAATAAGTTATCAATAGCCTTTAACAGAATTAAATCAGAGATTTAGAACATATGGTAGATGATAAAATTTTTCAACCATAGTTGCAGCGGAACGAGCAATCCATTAGAAGAGTCAAATAGACCATAAAGTCTATTATCTTCTTCATGTTAAAAGTCAACCAACAATATTTTATCCATGTAACATCAATCAACAATTCCTGTCCACAATCACATGTATAACTCATAATCATAATTGTAGTTCTAAATTCCTCTTCTCATCTAGAACAAAGATAATTTTCATCACTTGTCTTTACCTGAAACATCAAAGATCATGGTTATACCAAATCACAGTTCATGTTCATAATCATACTAATAATTTCATCTTTGCACTACGGGCCAAAGATATTCATCAACAACTCATCTTTGCACTACAGGCCAAAGATATTCCTCAACAACTCATATTTACACTACAAGCTAAATATATTAATATCTCAAAGAAATATATAATCATTTCAGAATTTATATAACCAATAATTATAACCACGTTGATCATTTCACCTTTGCACTTAAGCTAAAGATATTCAATTATAAATTCAATGGTCATGATCATACCAGTCAACAATTCAACTTTGCACTACTGGCCAAAGAGAACCCATAGTCATGATCGTACCAAAAATCTACCCATCTTTACACTCAAGTCAAAGAGAAATATCATCATTAGGGTTATAAAAATGTTATATATGATAATAAAAAAATAATATGATCAACATATAGTTTTAATCTCAAGAGTAATATTAATAAATCAACTATAATTTGGTTAGAAAAATAAACCAATTTTGTCATGAATAGTAACTCGTGAATAGTAACCCATGAATAGTAACTCGTGAATAGTAACTCGTGAATACTAACTCATGAATAATAACTCGTGAATAGTAACTCATGAATAGTAACTCGTGAATAGTAACGCATGAATAGTAACTCGTGAATAGTAACTCATGAATAGTAACCCCGCATGAAAAGATAAGAATTTCACAAGAAAAATCTTACCAATATTCTGGTATAATGATATTGAAAGAAATAATATCATTTTTTTAAAAAAATAACATCCCTTACTATCCTTTACTATCCATTACCTCAAAAGAGCAGTACTCTTGACTGGAATAACGCTGAACGAACTTGCACCGTATAGCAACACTCAAGATATCAAAATACTCACAAGAATACACTCGATAATATAGAGAAAGAAATAGAGAGAAAACTTCAGTTTCTGGTGTGATTTTCAATTCTAACCTAAGCACCCTATTTATAGAAAAATGCTTAGAACACCAAAGCAGAAAATTTAATATAATATTAATATATATATATAATTTTCAAGCCCACCTCAAGACCATCTGAACTCAGCTCATTATGCACATGTTGTAGCCCACAAAACAAACAAAAAACGTTTTCTTTGAAAAAAATAATTAAAACTTCTAAAAATCAATTATTTCGGAACTTCAGAACTTCAATAATTCATAATAAATAGCCCTTTTATCAGAAAATCCGAATCTCGCGAGTTTTTATAGGAAATTCAATTCTCTACAACTTTACAGAAGAAAGTTTTTCCAAATTCCAAACAGAAATTGACCGAAATCCACAAACGGATGATTTTACAGTCAATAATAAATTTTCGGTCAAGAATTGTGTCCACCAACACACAAAACATGTGTTAATCATTTAATGCCACAAAAATATTCTTCCTCCTCATATACTCATATATTCCACATTCATTATAAAAATATCACCATCAATATATTATTAAAATAATATATTTAAATAAATTATTTTATCAGAAAAAGATAAAATATTAATTTTCAACAATTGTCACTTTAAAAATTTTCTCTATCTATATCCACATAAAATTAATATTTTTCTCATCATATAAATCAATAATTAATTATACACAAATAATATTACAGAATCACAGTACTGGCAACCAGGCCGTTCCCAGGAAAGAGGGGGCTTTCCAATAAGGATCTCTCCTTACTGGCGCGTAATTAGATGACCAAACTTCTCTTTAGACAGAACTTTCTAGACATTGCCAATAATGTTATCTAATAATATTATTCAGATAATATGAATTATTGTTCCGATAATAGAAAATACTGTGTAGTGACAACTATTAAAATAACAGTAATATAAAATATCAACGCAGCAATTATTGAATCAATAAAATACAATATTGAACAGTAATTACTGTAACAATTATTGAGTATTACCTTCTTACGTAAAAATCAATAATTGGTGCAATACCGTGTGCTACTGTGCAACAACGCGTATTACTGTATTTTAATCACCAGGTATTCCAACAGTATTAACGGTAACAACTACGTCGTTATTTATAAATAACTTATTTTTGTCGTTATCTTCATCCAACCGTTTTCCGTTATGGGGCCCACAAATAGCTGCGCCGTCGTACGAATATTCCCCGACAGTAAGAATATTCCACGACCAAGCGAATATTCCCCGACAACAATGAATATTTTATAACCACTTGTGTATTTCGAAAAAAAATTCATATATCACCCTTAACTTTAACATTTATCAATTTAACCATTTACTAAATAGTAATTATAAGAAAAATTGAATACTTTTATTTCATAAAATTCGGGGTCTTACAATCTCCCCTCCTTATGAAATTTCGTCCTCAAAATTTACGTACCTGGTATTTCAAAGAGTTGAGAATACCTTGCTTTCATTTCAGATTCCATCTTTCCTGTCATCATAATTTCTTCATTGCTCATCTCCTGTATTTCAGATATCATTCTAGAATACAGCTTCAAAACAAAGGTTAATTGAACAAATTAACATATCACATAATATCCCGATATTATGACTGACCAACAAATAAGCTTAGGTAGGACACACTAGCGAAGGATTTACTCGTCTCTCCCCTCCTAGTTCTATTCCCCGATCTCCGCCAGAGATCATATCCCTAAGCTCTGATACCAACTGTGACGCCCCCAAAACAGGTATACAACACCCATTCTGAGTCGTCAATAACATGGTACAGATAACAACTACAACTTTATTACAACAATTATCGTGCAAAATACAACAACACATATGCTATGAGTTTGGGTACAAATATATACCAACTGTGACTCATGTCCCAACCTTGGATAGCACGTCACAATGACACCTTACATAAAGGTATAGTCAAAAACTGTTTTAGTAATTAGAATATTTGGGAAGTGCTCAAGGAAACCCTCGTACATGGGAGGCCATGCTTCTAGGTTATGATAGATATCATATAGCCACATAATTATCCTTGGTTGACCCAATAGACCCCAAAGAAAAATGAGAAGATTACTATCATATTCTTTCCAATGGTGAGTCTTCTCTTGACATATCATTATCTTCACTGTCTCTAACTGAGAATTATACTTCAAACAAACACCAAGATTATATAGATAGTGCTCGTATATATACACAACAAGTGGATGAGCACATCCCTGTCTTATGATGACACGAGATTGTATATCATTAGACATCTTATATAATAATGACAAAACACCATTCCAACGTTGGGTTCGCCTCACCCTATTTTCTTCACCAAATAAAACTACTAAATGATGACCACCATTCTATTCCCTTGTTACCCCCGCTCGACCCAGCTACACTCTTATTACCTGAAAGGAATTGTGAAACAGAAGGCTGAGCACAACTAGCCCAGTAAAGAATATCATGACTAAAGATAAATAAGTTATCAATAGCCTTTAACAGAATTAAATCAGAGATTTAGAACATATGGTAGATGATAAAACTTTTCAACCATAGTTGCAGCGGAACGAGCAATCCATTAGAAGAGTCAAATAGACCATAAAGTCTATTATCTTCTTCATGTTAAAAGTCCACCAACAATGTTTTATCCCTGTAACATCAATCAACAATTCCTGTCCACAATCACATGTATAACTCATAATCATAATTGTAGTTCTAAATTCCTCTTCTCATCTAGAACAAAGATAATTTTCATCACTTGTCTTTACCTGAAACATCAAAGATCATGGTTATACCAAATCACAGTTCATGTTCATAATCATACTAATAATTTCATCTTTGCACTACGGGCCAAAGATATTCATCAACAACTCATCTTTGCATTGCAGGCCAAAGATATTCCTCAACAACTCATATTTACACTACAAGCCAAATATATTAATATCTCAAAGAAATATATAATCATTTCAGAATTTATATAACCAATAATTATAACCACGTTGATCATTTCACCTTTGCACTTAAGCTAAAGATATTCAATTATAAATTCAATGGTCATGATCATACCAGTCAACAATTCAACTTTGCACTACTGGCCAAAGAGAACCCATAGTCATGATCGTACCAAAAATCTACCCATCTTTACACTCAAGTCAAAGAAAAATATCATCATTAGGGTTATAAAAATATTATATATGATAATAAAAAAATAATATGATCAACATATAGTTTTAATCTCAAGAGTAATATTCATAAATCAACTATAATTTGGTTAGAAAAATAAACCAATTTTGTCATGAATAGTAACTCGTGAATAGTAACTCATGAATAGTAACTCGTGAATAGTAACTCGTGAATACTAACTCATGAATAATAACTCGTGAATAGTAACTCATGAATAATAACTCGTGAATAGTAACTCATGAATAGTAACTCGTGAATAGTAATGCATGAATAGTAACTCGTGAATAGTAACTCATGAATAGTAACTCCGACATGAAAAGATAAGAATTTCACAAGAAAAATCTTACCAATATTCCGGTATAATGATATTGAAAGAAATAATATCATTTTTTAAAAAAAATAACATCCCTTACTATCCCTTACAATCCCCTACCTCAAAAGAGCAGTACTCCTGACTGGAATAACGCTGAACGAACTTGCACCGTATAGCAACACTCAAGATATCAAAATACTCACAAGAATACACTCGATAATATAGAGAGAGAAATAGAGAGAAAACTTCAGTTTCTGGTGTGATTTTTAATTCTAACCTAAGCACCCTATTTATAGGAAAATGCTTAGAACACCAAAGCAGAAAATTTAATATAATATTAATATATATATATATATATATATATATATATATATATATATATTTTCAAGCCCACCTCAAGACCATCTGAACTCAGCTCATTATGCACATGTTGTAGCCCACAAAACAAACAAAAAACGTTTTATTTGAAAAAAATAATTAAAACTTCTAAAAATCAATTATTTCGGAACTTCAGAACTTCAATAATTCATAATAAATAGCCCTTTTATCAGAAAATTCGAACCTCGCGAGTTTTTATAGGAAATTCAATTCTCGACAACTTTGCAGAAGAAAGTTTTTCCAAATTCCAAACAGAAATTGACCGAAATCCACAAACGGATGATTTTACAGTCAATAATAAATTTTCGGTCAAGAATTGTGTCCACCAACACACAAAACATGTGTTAATCATTTAATGCCACAAAAATACTCTTCTTCCTCATATACTCATATATTCCACATTCATTGTAAAAATATCACCATTAATATATTATTAAAATAATATATTTAAATGAATTATTTTATCAGAAAAAGATAAAATATTAATTTTCAACAATTGTCACATTAAAAATTTTCTCTATCTATATCCACATAAAATCAATATTTTCCTCATCATATAAATTAATAATTAATTATACACAAATAATATTACAGAATCACAGTACTGGCAACCAGGCCGTTCCTAGGAAAGAGGGGGCTTTCCAATAAGGATCTCTCCTTACTGGCGCGCAATTAGATGACCAAACCTCTCCTTAGACAAAACTTTCTAGACATTGCCAATAATGTTATCTAATAATATTATTCAGATAATATGAATTATTGTTCCGATAATAGAAAATACTGTGTAGTGACAACTATTAAAATAACAGTAATATAAAATATCAACGCAGCAATTATTGAATCAATAAAATACAATATTGAACAGTAATTACTGTAACAATTATTGAGTAGTGCCTTCTTACGTAAAAATCAATAATTGGTGCAATACCGTGTGCTACTGTGCAACAACGCGTATTACTGTGTTTTAACCACCAGGTATTCTAACAGTATTAACGGTAACAATTACGTCGTTATTTATAAATAACTTATTTTTGTCGTTATCTTCATCCGACCGTTTTCCGTTATGGGGCCCACAAATAGCTGCGCCGTCGTACGAATATTCCCCGACAGTAAGAATATTCCACGACCAAGCGAATATTCCCCGACAACAATGAATATTTTATAACCACTTGTGTATTTCGAAAAAAAATTCATATATCACCCTTAACTTTAACATTTATCAATTTAACCATTTACTAAATAGTAATTATAAAAAAAATTGAATACTTTTATTTCATAAAATTCGGGGTCTTACACTTTATTTTTGAATTCTGCTTCACAATTGATTATTATGAAGTATTATTGATCTTGGATAAACTGTTATACGAATTCCAAATATTTGTCCTTCTGTCTCAGTGAATTCGTTCTCTTTATGATATTTTTCATCATCCTCAGTCCTAAATGATGATATTACTGAATATCTTTGGCCTGTAGTGCAAAGATGTATGATTACTTGATGAATATCTTTGGCCTGTAGTGCAAAGATGAACAGGTGTTGAGATGAACATGACTGACAGGTGATACAAATGAATATATTTGGCCTGTAGTGCAAAGATAAATATTTGGATAAAGATGATTATTAATTGATGTTACAGGGATAAAATGTTGATGATGGACTTTTAAATCTTAGAAGATAGTAGAATTCTTTCTCTACTTGACTCTTCTAATGGTTTGTTGTTTCCGCTGCAGTTGTTGATCTAAAACTTGTTGTCGATTATATTCTATCAGATTTTTCCCTGTTGAAGACTAACGATAATTTGTTGTATATTATCTTAGTCATAATATCCTTTACTGGGCTAGTTGAGCTCACCATTTTCCTTTTTGTTCCATTTTTCTTCTTAGGAGGTGAGAACATAGCAGGATCTAGTCGGGGTATGGAGTGATGGTTCTAGAAAGATGTTTTAGCAGTCCTCACTATTTCTGTAAAATAGTGTCTGAATAATTATATTGAGGACTTATTTGAGTGTGGATATTGTCTAGAAGTCAATATTTGTATTTAAACTCACAGTATGTGTTGTCGTATTTTGCACGACAATTGTATTATTGAAGTTGTAGTTTGCTTTCTGTACCATGTATTGGCGACTCAGAATGGGTGTTGTATACCTATTTTGGGGTCGTCACACTGTCTATGCGAAGTACCGCATGCATGGTGATTTCTTTTGTTATTCCATTCTTTATTATACTCAGTTGGTTAAAGTTTCGAATTCTATACTCCATGAAATTAGTGGAATATCCTTGATATTTGCGCTTCATTCCAGTATCTTTTCATGAAAATATTCTTCTGAGCATTCTTAAATTTTAGTGTACAAAGCAGTATCATGTTGACAATTTGGACGTTATTAGTTTCTGGATAAATTAATTCTTGAACTTGTTTTATTGAATTCTTATATCATTGTCATCATCCTCATGTTTATATTATGTTGAAAGTCATCTGTGGCCTGTAGTGCATAGATGGACTTGGTATGATTATGACCAGGGATTATTCGGTGTAATCATGACCGTAATGTTACAAATGATGTGGTAAAAGTCCTCATTGACCCGTAGTGCATTGATGGACAGTTGTTGGCATGATCATGACCATTAATGAATACACAAATATTCTTGGCCAGTAATGCATGGATAATTATGGTCGTGATACTAAAGAATATCCTTGGCCGTAGTGCAGGGATGATTCGATGATGTGGAATATTTGTTAAGCTGAGTCTCAGCGATAACAGTGATGAAAAACCTTTTAAATCATAAAAGATAGTAGATTTTATTTTCTACTTGACTCTTTTAATGGATTGCTTGTTCCGCTGTAATTAAACTTGATGTCTATTATATTTTATCAGTTTAACATTGTTGGAGACTAATGATAATTTATTATGCATTATCTTAGTCATAATATTTCTTACTGGGCTAGTTGAGCTCACCCTTTCTTTCACTGTTCTCTTCAGGAAATGAGAATATAGCTGGGACGAGTCGGAGAACGGAGTGATGGACCAGATGATAGTATTATTAGTCCTCACTATTCTGTTAAATAGTGTGACAATAATTGTAATGAGAACTCCTTTTGAGTTTGCATAATCTCTAGTAGATAATAATTGTATTCAAACTCACAGTTATGTTTTGTCGTATTATACACGACAGTTGTATTTGAATTCTGTACCATGTATCTGGCGACTCAAGATGGGTGATGTATACCAAATTTTGGGAGTGTCATAGTTGGTATCAGAGCTTAGGGATATGATCCCTGGCTAAGATGTGAGACTAGAACTAGGAGGAGAGAGACGGAGAATTCCTTCGCTAGTATGACCTACATAAGTTTATTTGGTATTTAAATGGTCGGTCAAAGTATATGGATAATATGTTATATGTTAATGAACCTTTGTTTTATGGCAGTATCTGAAAATGACATCCGAGAATGTTGAAAATAGCAATGGAGCACAAGAGACGGTTGAGTCTCCACATATCAATAATCAGGAGAATGTGCATCAGGAAGGCGACAATCCTCATGCAAACAACAACACTGACCAAATGATGAATGATGGACTGTTCAGAGGTTTTATGCAATTCATGCAACATCAGGCGAGAGCGGCTCCTGTCCAAAATGTAGGTGGAAACACTGGAAACTCTCGGACGGTCACTGCTAAACAGTTCAAGGAGCTGGGACCACCGGAGTTTATAGGAGAGCCAAAACCACTTAAGGCGGAAGCATGGATAAAGCAGATCACTAAGATATTTGATGTCTTGGGATGCTCCGAGGAACAAAAGGTTCCCTTCGCCACCTTCATGTTGCGTGAAGAGGCAGATTACTGGTGGGAATCTGTAAAACGTACCCAGCCTAACGCACTCAAGATGTCTTGGAAAAAGTTCCAAGAGCTATTCAACGACAAGTACTTTTCTGAGAGTATTCGTCATATGAAGGAGGTGGAGTTTATCAAGCTGGAGCAAAATAATATGACCGTGTCGAAGTATGAGGCTAAATTTGCTGAGTTGTCCTGGTTTGCGTCCCACTTGGTGGATAATGAAGAGCGAATGACGCGAATATTTTTACGAGGTTTGAAACCTGAGATACGTCAACATCTTATTTCTCATAAACTGTATTTGTATTCAGATGTTGTAAATAGGGCTCAGTTAGTAGAGCACGATAATGAGTCAACGCAATCAAAGGAGAACAACCGGCAAAATGATAATACCAGTGAGAGCAGTCATCGAAGCGGTGGCAACAAGTGTGGAGGGAATCAACAAGCCAGAAATGGTAACCACTTCGGTGGTAATCAGGGCCAAAATAATAAGAATGGACATTTCAAGAAGAGGAGATTCAACAATGATGGAAAGACGTCAGCACCAGCACCCATTGTTAAGGAAGGAGAACGACCACCTACCATATGCTTCAAATACGGAGGAGAGGGACACATCAGTCCAAACTGCGCGATGCCGTCCAAAGCATGTTATAATTGTGGAAGAGAAGGTCACCTAGCCCGATTTTGTCGTTCACCGAAGACAAGTTTAGCTAGGATGGAGGCACCAAAGGCCGTCCCAGAAAAGTCAAAGCCAGTAGTGCAAGGGAAAGTGTTTGTAGTGACCTCCCAGAAAGTAAAGAACCCGAATGAAGTCATCACGGGTAAGCTTATCATAAACTCTAGCGAAGTCTATACCTTATTTGATACCGGTTCTACCCATTCTTTTATTTTTCCTACTTACGCTCAACGATTAAATTTGACTCCGGAGAAATTAGACTTTGACTTATGTAAGACCCCAACTTTTATAAATAAATATCATTTTTAAATATTATGAAGTTAATTTGATATAATGTTATAGTTGTGGGTAATATTTATAAATTTTGCAAAGTAAGCAAGTTGTTATAAAATATTCGTTTGGTCGGGGAATATTCTTTTTGTCGGGGAATATTCGTACGACGACACAATCATTGGTGGACCCCACAACGGAATTATTGTCGGATTGAGAAAACGACAGAATTATCTTTCTATAAAAATAACAGCTGAGGTGTTACCGTTAAAATCGTTAAAACTGTTGAACTACTTGGTAGTAAAAGTACAGTAATACGCGTGGTTGCATAGTAGCACACGGTATTAATTATTGATGCTTACGTGAGAAGTCACTCAGCTATACTCAATTATTGCTACAGTAATTGCTGCATCATATCTCTTAAATTATTGTCATAGTATCATCTGTATAATATGTTATATTATTGAGACGTTGTGGTAAGTTTGGTTATTTTATGGGGGGCCATATGTCATCATCTAAGAGTCTCTTCGTCAATAGTAATTACCGTCGTCAATAGTAATTACCGTCGTCAATAGTATTTACCTTGGTCAATAGTAATTACCTTCGTCAATAGTATTTACCTTGGTCAATAGTAATTACCTTCGTCAATAGTATCTACCTTGGTCAATAGTATTTACCTTGGTCAATAGTAATTACCTTCGTCAATAGTATTTACCTTGGTCAATAGTAATTACTTTCGTCAATAGTAGTTGTCCCTTCAATATTACCAAGAGTCATTTGACCCTTCGTTAAGACCAAGAGTCATTTGACCCTTCGTTAAGACCAAGAGCCACCCTCAGTTTTTCTATAAATAGAGGCCTAAGGCTTCATTATTTTTCACGAATTCATTCAAGCTATAGAGAGAGAAAGTATAGAGAGAATAAGAGAGAGAGAGACTAAAAGTATTCTGTTACATCACTTTTCCAATATCCAGTTCTTTTAAGGTAGGGAATATTATTTCTTTTATATTCATGAAGAGAACTTCTGTTATTCCATTCGTTATTATTCTGTTGGAATAACCAGTATACGCGGTCTACCCTATACTTGGTGACATTCTTCTATTATTCTGTTGGAACATTCTGTCTGTGTGTTTTACACCGGACCTGGTTCCATTTTTATTATTATTCTGTTGGAACATCCTGTCTGTGTGTTTTACACCAGACCTGGTTCCATTTTTATTATTATTCTGTTGGAACATCCTGTCTGTGTGTTTTACACTGGACCTGGTTCCATTATTTATTATTCTGTCAGAATATCCTGTCTGTGCGTTTACGCCGGACCTGGTTCCATTATTTATTATTCTGTTGGAATAACCTGTCTGTGCGGTCTATCGCATGCATGGTGATTTCTTTTGTTATTCCATTCTTTATTATACTCAGTTGGTTAAGTTTTGACTTCTATACTCCATGAAATTTGTGGAATATCCTTGATAGTTGCGTTTCATCCAGTATCTTTTTAAGAAAATATTCTTCTAAGCATTCTTGAATTTTACTCCACAATGCAGTATCATGTTGACAATTTGGACGTTGTTAATTCCTGGATAAATTAATTCTTGAACTTGTTTTATTGAATTCTTATATCATTGTCATCATCCTCATGTTTATAAAATGTTGAAAGTCATCTGTGGCCTGTAGTGCATAGATGGACTTGGTATGATTATGACCAGGGATTATTCGGTATAATCATGACCGTAATGTTACAAATGATGTGGTAAAAGTCATCATTGGCCCGTAGTGCATTGATGGACAGTTGTTGGCATGATCATGACCATTAATGAATACACGAATATCCTTGGCCGTAGTGCAGGGGTGATTCGATGATGTGGATTATTTTATTAAGCTGAGTCTCAGCGATCACAGTGTTGAAAAACTTTTTAAATCATAAAAGATAGTAGAGTTTATTTTCTACTTGACTCTTTTAATGGATTGCTTGTTCCGCTACAGTTAAACTTGATGTCTATTATATTTTATCAGTTTAACATTGTTGAAGGCTAATGATAATTTATTCTGCACTATCTTAGTCATAATATTTCTTACTGGGCTAGTTGAGCTCACCCTTTCTTTCACTGTTTTCTTCAAGAAATGAGAATATAGCTGGGACGAGTCGGGGAACGGAGTGATGGACCAGATGATAGTGTTAGTAGTACTCACTATTCTGTTAAATAGTGTGACAATAATTGTAATGAGGACTCCTTTTGAGTATGAATACTCTCTAGAAGATAATATTTGTATTCAAACTCACAGTTTATGTTTTGTCGTATTGTACACGACAGTTGTATTATTAAGTTGTATTTGTATTCTGTACTATGTATCTGACGACCCAAGATGGGTGATGTATACCTAATTTTGGGGGCGTCACAACTTATCTGTGGAAACTCTATTGGGAGAAACCTTCATTACATCCACTGTTTATAAGTCTTGTTTGGTTCAAATCGGTACCCTCATATTATCTGTCGATCTTATTTCATTGAAAATACTTGCATTTGACGTGATTCTAGGGATTGATTGGTTAACTACTCATCATGCAAAAATTGATTGTTTTCGTAAGGTTGTTAGATTTCATATTTCTAACCAATCTGTTATGCGAATTCAAGCCACCAAACCATTAAAATCAATCACTGTCATCTCAAGCCATAAAACTATTCGTTTATTGAAAAACGGATGTCAAGCTTTCTTAGCTCATGTCACAGATCTAAACAAAAATACGTCAGTTTTGAATGATATTTCTATTGTTAATAAATTCCCTGACGTATTCCCTGAAGAACTTCCTGGCCTACCCCCAGAGCGTGAAATTGAATTTTGTATCGACCTTGAACCTGGTACAAAACCCATTTCTAAAGCCCCATATCGAATGGCTCTTATTGAACTTCAGGAGTTAAAGACTCAACTGCAGGAATTGTTAGACATTGGCTTTATTCGTCCTAGTACTTCTCCTTGGGGTGCTCCTGTTCTATTCGTGAAGAAGAAAGATGGGAGTATGCGACTTTGTATTGATTATCGGGAGTTGAATCATATCACCATCAAAAATAGGTACCCGTTGCCACGTATTGATGACCTGTTTAACCAGTTTCAAGGAGCCAAATTCTTTTCAAAGATTGATCTTTGTTCCGGATATCACCAATTGAAGATTAGAACCGATGACATTCCAAAGACGACTTTCAGAACTCGGTACGGGCATTATGAATTCCTAGTCATGTCATTTGGATTGACTAATGCTCTTGCTGCCTTTATGGATATGATGAACCAAGTATTCAAGGAATATTTAGATCACTTTGTGGTCGTCTTTATTGATGACATCCTTATTTATTCCAAAAGCCGTAAAAATCATGAGCAACACTTGAGGCTGATACTCCAAAAGCTTCGTGAATATAATTTTTATGCTAAGTTGAAGAAATGCGAGTTCTGGCTTGAGGAAGTAGCATTCCTTGGGCACGTGGTATCAAGTCATGGAATGCCTGTTGACCCAGCAAAGATTGAAGCTATTCAAAGCAGGGAACAACCTAAATCAGTGACCGAAGTGCGTAGCTTTCTCGGCTTAGCTGGTTATTATTGGAGATTCGTAGAAGGGTTTTCTCGAATCGCTACTCCACTAACTCAGCTGACTCGGAAAGATACAAAGTTCGGTTGGAGCGAGGAATATGAGAAGAGTTTTCAAGAACTCAAGAGGAGACTCATTTCAACACCTGTTCTGACAATATCATCTGGTTCGGAGGGATTTGTCATCTACAGTGATGCTTCAGGCAAAGGGTTAGGATGTTTTCTCATGCAACATGGGAAAGTCATAGCCTATGCCTCACGACAACTCAAAGAATATGAGAGGAATTATCCTACTCATGACCTAGAGTTAGCAGCTGTGGTCTTCGCACTTAAAATTTGGAGGCATTACTTGTATGGGGAGAAGGTGGAGATATTTACGGATCATAAAAGCCTCAAATATTTCTTCACTCAAAAGGAACTCAACATGCGACAACGACGTTGGCTTGAACTGTTGAAAGATTATGATCATACCATCCAATACCATCCTAGAAAAGCGAACGTGGTAGCTGACGCATTGAGTAGAAGATCATATGCGGGTACGAGTGCAATATTGACAACACAAAAGCCCATTTTGTGTGACTTGCAAAGGATGGAGATAGAGTTAAAAACTCTAGGGACCCATGTGATGATGGCGAATATACGAGTAGAACCGACTTTAATTGATAAAGTTAAAGTTGCTCAAGCTACATACCTGGAGCTGATGCGTATGAGAAAGAAAGTGCAAGAAGGTGCTATGCCGGAAGCAAGAATCGATGATGAAGGAATACTTCGAGTCAACTCCAAACTTTGTGTTCCTAACGACCCTGATTTAAAGTATAAAATCATGATGGAGGCGCATAACTCACCGTTTGTAATCCATCATGGGAGTACCAAAATGTATCATGATATTCGTCATACATTTTGGTGGAGCAATATGAAGAGAGAGATAGCGCTGTTTGTCTCAAGGTGTCTAGCGTGTCAACGAGTCAAGGCGGAGCATCAAGTACTAAAAAGTCCATTGCAACCACTTGAAATTCCAGAATGGAAGTGGGAGCACATTACCATGGATTTCGTTACCGGTCTTCCCAAAGTTTCTCAAGGCATAGATGCGATTTGGGTCATTGTTGATAGATTGACCAAGTCTGCTCATTTCTTACCAATACGAGAAACTTATACACTTGAACGTCTTGCTCATATGTATATAAACGAGATTGTAAGACTGCATGGTATGCCAGTATCCATAGTTTCTGATCGAGACCCAAGATTCACTTCACGATTTTGGGTTAGTTTACAAAAAGCTATGGGTACGGATTTACGATTTAGTTCGGCATATCATCCTCAGACGGATGGACTATCAGAGAGGACTATTCAAACTCTTGAATATCTATTAAGGCTCTGTGTCCTTACTTTCAAGGGAAGTTGGGGCAAGTTCTTACCATTGGTGGAGTTTTTCTACAACAACAGTTATCAAGCAAGTATTGGCATTGCTCCATTCGAAGCGTTGTATGGAAGAAAATGTCGTTCTCCAGTATGCTGGGATGAGGTGGGTGAAGCAACGTTGTTGGGACCGGAGTTGGTACGTATGACTACGGAAAAGATTCAAACGATCCGGCAACGTATAAAAACCTCACAAGATCGACAAAAGAGTTATGTTGATCTTCATCGAAAGGACGTAGAATTCGATATAGGAGATCATGTGTTGTTACGTGTTGCTCCATGGAAAGGAGTTACGAGATTTGGAAAGAGAGGAAAGCTCAATCCTCGATTCATCGACCCATTTTTAATCCTCGATCGAATAGGAACTGTGGCCTATAGACTCGCTTTACTACCAAGTATGTCTCGTGGTCATAACGTTTTTCACATATCCATGCTACGTAAATATGTGGAAGACCCGAACCACATTATTGAGTTAGAACCGAACGAAATAGCGAAAGATTTGACGTATGAAGAGGTTCCTGTTCAAATCTTGGATAAGAGGAACATATTCTACGCACCAAGGTTATACCTCAAGTCAAAGTTTTGTGGAGAAACCACGATGTTGAGGAAATGACTTGGGAGTTAGAATCTGAAATGAAATCAAGGTATCCTTACCTCTTCGACATACCAGGTACGTACCCTAATTTCGAGGGCAAAATTTCATAAGAAGGAGAGATTGTAAAATCCCAACTTTTTGAATAAAGATGAATTTTCTATAAATATTATTTTTGAATATTATGGAGTAAAATTGATATAATGTAATAGTTGGGGGTAATATTTATAAATTTTGCAAAGTAAGCAAGTTGTTATAAAATATTCATTTGGTCGGGGAATATTCTTTTTGTCAGAAAATATTCGTACGACAGTACAATCATTGGTGGACCCCACAACGGAATTATTGTCGGATTGAGAAAACGACAAAAATATTTTATTAAAAATAACGGCGAAAGTTTTACCGTTGATACTGTTGAACTACTCGGTAGTAAAAGTACAGTAATACGTGTGGTTGCATAGTAGCACACGGTATTGATTATTAATGCTTATGTGAGAAGTCACTCAGTTTGATTCAATTATTGTCAATTAATAATATGAATTATTTAGCGATAATGAAGTTTTGTTTTATTCGTATTATTAACGTAATAAAACAGAAATATTTTTTTATATAAAACAGAATACTTTATTAAAGTTATTCAATAAATAGAATATATTATATTTTATTTAAAAGATTTTTTTTTAAATATGGACCTTCAGACTAAAGTAAATTAATCTGGACCGTTCATGAATTAGTTACTATGCATTCTATTTTCCTATAAATAGAAGCTCATTCCTTCATTATTTTCTTACGAATTCACTGAACTCTAGAGAGAGAAAGTTTTAGAGAGAAAGAAAAAGAGAAGTTTGCTACCTTTCTTTTCCTATATCAAGTTTCTTTTACGGTAAGGGATATTATTCTTTTGTATTCAATAAGAGAACTTCTGTTATTCTATTTCTTTATTATTCTGTTGGAATAACCTATATACGCGGAATACCCTATACCTGGTGACATTCTTCTATTATTCTGTCTTTATTATTCGGTTGGAATATCCTGTCTGTGCTATACGCCGGACCTGGTTCCATCTTTATTATTCTGTCTTTATTTTTTGTTGAAACATCCTGTTTGTGCTTTCTACGCCGGACCTGGTTTCGTCTTTATTATTATTCTGTTGGAACATCCTGTCTGTGTGTTTTATACCGGACCTGGTTCTGTCTTTATTATTCTGTTGGAACATCCTGTCGGTGTAAATTTTGCCTGACCTGGTTTCGTTATTGTTATTCTGTTGGAATAACATGTCTATGCGAAGTACCGCATGCCTGATGATTTCTTTTGTTATTCCATTCTTTATTATACTCAGTTGGTTAAAGTTTCGAATTCTATACTCCATGAAATTAGTGGAATATCCTTGATATTTGCGCTTCATTCCAGTATCTTTTCATGAAAATATTCTTCTGAGCATTCTTGAATTTTACTGCACAAAGCAGTATCATGTTGACAATTTGGACGTTATTAGTTCCTGGATAAATTAATTCTGGAACTTATTTTATTGAATTCTTATATCATTGTCATCATCCTCATGTTTATATTATGTTGAAAATCATCTGTGGCCTGTAGTGCATAGATGGACTTGGTATGATTATGACTATGGATTATTCGGTGTAATCATGACCGTAATATTATAAATGATGTGGTAAAAGTCCTCATTGGCCCGTAGTGCATTGATGGACAGTTGTTGGCATGATCATGACCATTAATGAATACATAAATATTCTTGACCCGTAGTGCATGGATAATTGTGGTCGTGATACTAAAGAATATCCTTGGCCGTAGTGCAGGGGTGATTCGATGATGTGGAATATTTGTTAAGCTGAGTCTCAGCGATAACAGTGATGAAAAACCTTTTAAATCATAAAAGATAGTAGATTTTATTTTCTACTTGACTCTTTTAATGGATTGCTTGTTCCGCTGCAGTTAAACTTGATGTCTATTATATTTTATCAGTTTAATATTATTGGAGACTAATGATAATTTATTCTGCACTATCTTAGTCATAATATTTCTTACTGGGCTAGTTGAGCTCACCCTTTCTTTCACTGTTTTCTTCAAGAAATGAGAATATAGCTGGGACGAGTCGGGGAACGGAGTGATGGACCAGATGATAGTGTTAGTAGTACTCACTATTCTGTTAAATAGTGTGACAATAATTGTAATGAGGACTCCTTTTGAGTTTGTATAATCTCTAGTAGATAATAATTGTATTCAAACTTACTGTTATATTTTGTCGTATTATACACGACAGTTGTATTTAAATTCTGTACCATGTATCTAGCGAACCAAGATGAGTGATGTATACCAAATTTTAGGGGCGTCACATTATAACTCAACTTCATTATGTTTTAGTTCATAAAAAGAGATTTTTTAAATTTTATTAATTATTATAATATAAATTATTAACGTCGTTGGATTAATAACGATTCAATTATTGATTAAATCAATTATTCATTTTTAGTCGATATCTTTTTAGATTCGATGACCGGCTCAGCTCTAAAAAATTGTTACCAAGTGAATCAAATGCATTACATATTCATGTTATTTTTATTGGGTACTATATATTGTCATCAGGTGGCAGAACTACTTGGGGGTTATATATTTTATTATTATTTTTTGGAAGTATAGGAGCAGAAAAATAATTCAATAAATTTAAAAAGGCAAACCAAGAATAAAGTTGAACTTGAACGGGGAAACAATAAAATAATAACTTTCATGTATATATCGTGTTTTAATCCAAATAAATCTTTCTCAAGAACGGTTGATTCAATTTGTAAAATTTTATCGGTTAAAATTTTAAAATGGGGAATTTTGGGTTTTTGATAATGAACTTAAAAATTACATTGCAAACATAAAAAATAATCTTGAATTTTGTAACGTGAAAGGGATCGGTGAACTTTTTAAAAATTGATTAACAAGAATAAATTTAATTTGTATCTTCGTATTTATTTTTTGTTAAAGTTGTCCATAATTTTATCGGTTGCAACCGTTATTGTGGAAAGCGATGAATATTATTCTAAAAATACAGTACTACGTAAAGATAAATAATTGAATAATTGTTTAGTTATTTAATTAAAATTGATGTATTTAAAATGATTGATAATGAAGCACATTTCTAAATTAGCAAGTAAAAAAAATGGCAGGTAATTTAGGAGTTTGTCGTATTTAAGTTTTCTTTGCTTTACAATTTTTTTTAATTAAAATTCGTCCCTGCAGCCCCTGATGAAGCAAGTGATGTGTCAATTGATCGGGTTTATCATAGTATAATTAGTTTTCGATTGGTATAAAAATATAGTTTTCGATTGGTATAAAAATATAGTAGTAAACGTACAATAAAGAAATAAAACTGTAAAAATGTACTAGAGTATATTATTATATGTGAAAATATATATGGTAGCAAGCAAAGATAATAAAAACAGTCAAGAATCTTTTTAAATAAAATAATGTAAATTTTGTGTCTCAAATAACTATAACATTCAATAAAATAAAATATATTTTATAAATTTATTATATATAATAATATAATAATGACAACACATCAGACATTTAACATTACCCCCTTTTTAAAAAAATGCATTGTATATTCATGGCACAAGTCGATAAATAAACTTTGCTTCAATCACTCACCCCCAAACCAAAAAGTAATTGCTTTTATGTTAGTATTGAAGCCCCTATGACTTGCGCGGTATCTTTATGGAGTAGTATTTACTTTCAGTTAAATCAAATTAATATGATTAGACTTGATCACAATTACTGCGAGGGAATAACAAACATAATTAAATAAATTAGAAAGCGTAACGTCAGTGTAGAAAGAAGGTTTATCTGACATTTACAATTAATATCGAATTAATTAACTGTATAATCAACAAGTCAGTTAAATTTTCGCTAATGCAAATTAAATAAAATCGGAAATACTACCTATAACAAAAACGTATACTTTAAGTAAAATTTCCAAAGCATTAAGAAATTAATCCCAATATCACTTCTGTTCTATACTACAAAAAGCATGTGGCACAAATCACAGAAATCCCAATAAATTCTTACCCAACAGGACAAGGGCTCGACGACCATAATCTCATAGAGTTGAAAAAACAATGAATGAAGATGATATATAGTGATTTCAAAACAAAATATATGTAACTTGATCCGCGTAATAACTATAGAAATTCAACAACGACGTGGTAAAACTACTTTAACGCTGTACACAGCTGGCTTTGTACACGTCTATCTATAAAATGCACATCTTTTCCCTTCCAAAGCTAAAACAGTCTACTTGTGTTGCCGCCACCACCACCACCTAATCTGATAATTACATATTCACATCTTATGTACCTGTTTGGCTCGGAAGCTATGAAAGGTGGAAGGATCCTTGTCCCTCTGTTATGGCATACAGAAGCTTCTCTTTCATCCTTTCCTGCAAACACCCAAAGAAACATTATTAGATAATTGTTTCTTTCAACTAATAATTCAGAAAAATTATGCAGAAAGGCAAAACTAAAGATCAACTTTTGAGGAGTAAGGCGGTAGCTTCAAATAATTGGCACAAGTCATCACGCTGGGCAGGTCACCATCCGCATATTCACCACAGTGCTGGAAAACAGAAAATAAAAAAAGGTTAGAATATGAAAGAAACCAGTCATGGAGGGGTTTACAAAGGTTATCTTTTATACAGACCTTCCGTACAATTGTCAATTTTGGGTTTAGCGAAGCCAAACCTCCACGAGGGAGACTAGGTGCCCCAGTTACGAACCTCAGAAATGCTTTCTGCTGCTCACGATCAAACTCCCGAATGATATTCAGCAACTGCAACTTACATAACTAATCATTAACAGATGTATGAGATTCAAAATTATAATATCAAGAGAGCAGAACTATACTGACATTCATAACAGGAGGACTACTAGCAGTGTATCCATGATCAAACTTGATGTGGTCCAGAAGCTCATTTAACTGTCAGAAGAATAAGAGTAACATATCCACTTCTACAATCGTTGACTAGAAATGAAGTCCGAGCAATAAAATGAAATATATACTTACATTCCACAATTCACATTCTCCACATAGCAAACGCTCTAATTCCTCTTCAGTGAAAATCTGAAGATGCCTGACTGGAAAAACCTAAAGAACACAGAAATTACAATGTTGTGGGAAAGTTATTAGAATATAATTTGATGCCATTAAGGAGATATAAATAACACAAACTCTTGTCACTTGATGAAGCTGAGCTGTAAGTAATTAATATCATACTGTGAGAACTAATTAACCAGATCAAGTGTCATTGTGGCTTAAGTGATAATGCAGAAAAAAACAGAAATCTATGTTAAGTTAGTTGTGGAGGCGATAATCGTTTTTGGGTAGTAGTTGAGAAAGGAGATGGAAAGGAAAACGCACAGAGAGAGTCTCTGTCAAAGTCTCCTTGCCGTATCCTGCTTGGACGCTATGCCAATTAAAACATCCAAATGATTAAGTTAAAGAACATGTATGATGGCACGAACCTGATTAAAACCCAGTTTGAAAGCTTCCACTTGTCTGGAAATTCCAGAATTTATAGTTGCATCCACAATGAGTGAAACATATTCCTCCAAGTTAATCATATTAACCTACAAAAGATAGCATGAACTAGCAAAGTTACATGATCTATCAAGTATAGCACCTTGGGAAGAGAATAGGTAACTATAACAGTGAGAATGGCCAACCATCTTTGAATCAGTTCCAGAAGTAACAAAGTCGGGATACCCAGGAAGAGTAAAATCAAGGCAAAGATCCTCAATTCTAGTATCCCGGAAGCATGACTCAGTTTTGCAAGTTGATTTATCTCCACAAATGAATTCCAGATATTTTTTTCTTTCAATAATAGCTTGAAACTCTAGAAGAGCGGTGCCAAGCCCAGGATCAAATGATTGGATATCATACACAGTGAGATCCTGCAAGAGTAATATATGAAGAATATTAGACTGAAGTATGTGAGGTATGAGCATTATGAAGATCCCACCAGATTGAGAAATTACCTGTCCAAGTATAAGTTTATAAAAAGCTTTGGAGAAGGGAAGATCCAAAATCCTTCCATCTTGGAGAGCCTTTGCAACAACCTGTCCTAGAAGAACATATTTTTTTATTACTTTTGTAAATTCTACGCCATTTGAAATACTCACAGCTGAAGACAATGGGCGAGGAAATAGTCCAAATGGTGACACTAAAAATGCAGAGTCCTCAGCCTGAAAGCTTTTTGAGGAAGTCAGTGACATATGGTCTTCTCTCCACATACCCAAACCTAACTTCTGAAACTCGTAACTGACCAACGTATAGAACTCCAACGTCGGACCAAGACCAGTACCAACTTCTTCTTCATATTCCACCTCAAGAACAACTTTTTGATGGACATTCATCATTTGGGTGGCAGATTCAAGAATATGATTTCGATTAACTAGAAACTTTTTACGAGGCAACGTAGTACTGTTATGCTGCCTGCTGCTATTCGAGCCTCGTACATTATTATGAGATGATACATGAGGCTGAACTTGCCTCTGACCTAATGCTGCCAACCGGAAGTACCTACATCTCGCCTCAAAACTAAATAAAAATGGGCACGAAGCCATTAATTGGCTACACCATGAAGGCATGCCACCAATGGATACAGACAGAGGGTCTCGCATCTGCTGTTCTAGTTTTTCCGTCAATCTACTGTTCACAAATTCATTCGGTAGATCATAAGAGACAACAACTTTCAAATTATCCAAGTTATCAATTCTTCCTTCAGCAAAAGAACATGCTCTTTCACGAGACATCAGATGAAATCTAAATCTATTCATGCTTTCCAAACTTTTGAGCAAAAATAATATATCATATGTTGGACTTGACTTTTCAACAGCAGAAGTAAGATCAGAAACGAACATATCAGAGAAAAGAGGCGTATACAGCCGATATGTTCCAACTTTGTCCAACACACAAGAACAATGAACCTGTTGACAAAGTTGGGAACAACCTTGTTTATGTTTCAGAACCCTCCTGTAAGTCAATTTATATGCTTGACTCCACAATGATTCAGTAGTAAGGGTTGCATTTTCTGCTTTTATTTGCTGTTGGAGAATAGCCTGGTATAGTGTCAAGGTGTGGTCAAGTTGTTGCTCATCTAGGTAAAACAATAAATTTGATGAAGAATCTTCACAGCTACAGGATTCAGAACACACTATCATCAGGTTACTATCCTCTTCTAAAGAAGAAGTATGTTGCTTTTGCTCCCCAGATTCCTGAAACAACACATAACCAAAGATATTCATCTTAATCGCATGGGAGAACTCAGCCGTTACAAACAAAAAAAAAAGGTATAAAAGGAGACACACAACACAATCATCACGATAGAACTCTACTTCAGTATCTAGAAATGTTGTGTATTTAGATTAGGGGAGTTTTTCTTGTTGTACCTTTTAAAATTTGGACTTTGCCTATCCTATTAAGGAATAAGGATTTCATGTTTCCTATGCTTGTAAATTATAATTATGTGTAATGATTAAGGTTTTGAGTGATCTTACATCTTATTATTCTTCATATTTGTTTGTAGTGGATCTTTTCTGTCTTTCACCCGTGTTTTTCCTACTTTAAGTTCTCCACAAAAATCATTGTGTTGTCTTTTATATTTTAGTTTATTTCTGTTTTTCACCATAGTTTGCAAGAATGATTCCAAAAGAATGAAACTTACGGTATGGACTTCACCCATGCTTGTATCACCAGCAGTCTGTCCTAAAGTGGCAAGTACTCCAGATTCAGCTTGTAGTAGATTAGGTTTATCCTCCTGCAGAAGCAAACCCAAAATGTAACTAGCAAAAATATTCAAACGCCAGGTAGACGAAAACATACTAAAAAGAAGTATCATGTTTGGAAGAAAAGGAAAAAAAAAGGAAATCATTTGATTTTTTTTAAAAATAATAAAATATATATAAGGAGAACCTTCATCTCATGCAAATCTGGGGACATGCTTTCAGATTTCATCGAATCTGGACTTCTGCATTCAGGAGAGCTCGATTCTGATGGAGAATGAGAAAGTGTCTGAGAGGTTGCAGATCTTACAGTAACTTTAGGCCACAAGTATCCCGCAATTGCATCCAACTGTGAGAAGGGGTCAACGGAGAAAACCTCTTCAGTATAATCACTGAGAAATGATTCTCCCTCTCCCCTCACAAACTGTACTTTTAGACATGGATAGGAGGTGGAATGCCCATAAGGAACAGTTGCGTAGGAGTTCCTCAGCTTGGAAACACGGCTCAACATAACAGGAAAATTTTCCAAAGAAGATAATGCACTTTGTAATTTCTGAATTAGTGCTGATAGAAATAAGTCATCCATCAGAGCAGAAGACGATAAAAGAAATCGTCCAAGGACCTCAAATCTTTTCTCTACAATGTAGAGTTGACTAGATTCACCATTAATGTCTTCCTTTTCTTCAAAGCATTGACCATTTGATAAATAATTGAGTAATGATTTTACAATTCCACTCTCCAAAAATTCAAAAGTTGAAATGGGATCGCTTCCATTGAGCTGTGACATAATTTGATGCAGTATACAATAGAACTTTTCTTCGTTATAAGTTGAAGCGTCACTATTCATGGAGAAGTTCACTGTATCTGTCAATGTAGCAGATATAATTTTGAGCTTTTGAAGAATGTCGGTTGTTCCTTCCTTGAAGTTTGATAACTCAGTGTCAAAGTAATTGCTCCTTATATGTTTTGCAAGATTGTGAACAGAATCATTTTCCAACTTGCAAGTCCCAGATGCTGAAGTTGATAGAGGCCGAGTAGAATCAAATGCACAGCATAAGCATCTTAGAACGTTCCTTTCAGCAGATTTCTGACTTTGATCATTTGACAACTGGATACTATTAAACTTTTGAAACATAAACTGTGAACGCTTCTCTGGCGTCACAAGTGCATCTACAGCAAAAAGGATACCTTCCTTTATAAAGGAGCTCAAAAAAACATCTGTTAGCTTTTGCAAGACACTATCGACAATTTGCAGGGCTAATATCACCACATGGTGATCCTTCTGAGTAAATACCCCAGCCAAGAAACTGCCACATTAATTCCAGGAAATTATGAGTGCTTCATTTAAAATATATATAAGACATACAGCTGAAGTTATCGCTGAGATGGAATATATATACACACACACACACAGAGACATATCTATATATATATAAAAGGAAGAAGAGGAAAAAATAAAGCTTTTTCACCTTGAAATGTTGGTGCACTTAAGCAATTCTAGAAGCATGTCAGAATTGCTGAAATAAACTAACTTGTTGATAACAGACAGACAGCCATAACAAACATATAAACTAACACCAGAATTAACCACCTGCTAAAGGAGGAAGAAAAACTATTACAAATATGGGGAAGGGAGTAAATAAAGTTCAGCCACTACATTGTCAGAGAACCAACCTGGATCAAGACAGGAAGTAAATCCATCGCAAACTTTTGCAGAAGATCTGGTTGATTTACCAGAAAGCTTTTTTTGTCAATGTTTAATTGCAGATCTTGATCTCCGGTTATAGCAGGGAGAAGCTCATTCAACAACTTCAACACTTCATGTACCTGAGGAAGATAATATTATAGTAATGATTACGATCCACCGATACTCATTTGTTTTTACCAGTCTAAAATACCACACAAAGCTAAAACAATAAATGACTGCACCATTGAGTAACAAATGATAAAACTCGGAAACCAATAGTAGATCAAGTTCACTTAAACAGTAAATAGGAATAACGAACACCATTGTTAATTGTTATATTATTCATTCTATTGGACAATAAATTTGTAAGAACATGTTAAATTAATAATTTCCGCTCTTGATAGCCTGAGCAGATTAAATTTAGCCAAGGCCCTTGCATGAAGAAAAAACCTAATGAATGATGAATTAAATTTTGTTAACCAATCAATTTAATTCACTTTTGATCCATCTTGTGGAGAAATAATATGACCAATACTAAAGAATAAGAAAATTGGGGGTAGAACAGTAATAAGATGAACATGTAAATCTACATCATTAAGTAAAATGGAAGCCTCTCAATTGGAGGCTTCAACTCTGGCAAGTGTCTGAAAACTAGGCAAGAGAAAGGGTTATCTTCTCATAAATACTGTGTAAAACTAAATTATCAGGACCCAGTGATCGTAAAAGTCAGAAGCGAGAAGTCATCATCATACCAACCGTGTTCTGTAGCTCCTTTGATGAACTGACCATCTTCTCCTCATCGTATTTATAACTCTTTCTCATCTCTTCCTTTCCAATCATATCACTAAGTATCTATGAGCAAGTCTTGAGACACGTTTTCAGCATTTAGTTATGACATTTATAGAGGAAATGAATTGTTGGTTGAAATCTTATTTCTTCACTATACATTACTCACACTGAAACCCTTCGCTCAGAAGTTCATAACCTAAAAGTAGAATAAATAACATAAGATGAGAGTGATACCTTGTCACATTTTATATTGTCCTTTATTTTTAAAATTCTAATTTATTTTTTTTTAACAGCAAGACTCAATTCTATGAACTGCCCCTGTTATCTCTTGAAATTTGGATGATTTCTCACTAGAAGATTCAACATAAATGCATAACATCACTACATTGATTAATTCACCATCCCACTACATTGGATGCCATACTTCTCTTGCATATTTCACATCTTTAAATGAATTCTAAGAACCAAAAAAGGCAGACAAGTTATATAGCAGGCAAATTGGACCTGATTGCAGTTCCCATCAACCATGAAATGAGAAGGCATTCCATGTGAGAAGTCATAAGTTGACAAAATATCCTTCAATATTTTGCTTATATTAAGCTCAAACAAAATCCTAAAAGCTGCAATAGAACCTGAAGCAAGTTTGACAAGAAGCCCTATCAAAGCCTGCAGACCAACATGAGAAAGATAAGAATATCATTGCAAGTCAGTAGAATATGTAGAACCACCAACAGCCAAGAGAAAAATGGATACAAACATCTACATACACTGTGAACTGGAGGGCCTAGAGTAGTTCGGCTATTCAAGTCGATGAGATGTGTGGCCTGATGAACCAAACCATGCTTACAAAGTTCATCCAGCATATCAGAAGAGTGATATACTCGCTCAACTATTTTTATTAAGCAATTAGCTACATTTTCAACAAGCTGAAAGAACAAGGAAATTTTTTTGCCACATGGTCAAAACTATCAAGAGAAAAAGAAAATTTATTACAAAAAGATGTCCAAAGAAACAAGGCTCTTGAAAATGTATACCTGCCCATCCTCATACTGCAGAAGGTTACACAATACTGGAACTGCTTCCATTAAAGATGGCGGACATTTAGAAGGAAGTTTCTTACATATGTTTACCACAGTGTTAAGTGCAACCCTCTAGAGCAAGTAAGAAAAAGAAAAGAAAATACAAATATCAGTCTTTAAGCCCTTTTGACACAAGAACTGGTAAAATGTTAGCTAACTAAAAACACATCAGGTTCAATTTTAAAGTGGAATATATGCATACTAGTTTTACCTGCACACTTGTTGAGAAGAAATCTATATAATTTAGAACAGCCATTATTGCCCCAGACTGTAAGCAGGGCAGCGGTTGCTCACGCGAGATTTTCTCTAATGCTTCCAAACACTATATCACAACAGAAGGCATGCATATTACACAACACATAACACACATTTGATCATACGTTTAGCAGAAATACATAAACATAAAATATCTTTCATTAGAGAAATGTAAGCAATTAAAACATCTTCATACTTGTTCAGCTACATCCAAGTACTCAATGGTCCTCAATCTTTGACAAAGTGCAGGAACTGCATCATGTTTAACAAGATAACTGGACGATCGAGAATGAACATCACATAAATAAGTTATGGCTCTGATAGCTAAAAGAATTATATCCGGATTGCTCTCGTGTCTAGACAATTTTACGAGGACTGGAGATAACGAGTCTACCATCAAACTCGATAATGAACCATCCATACAAAAAGATAATAATTCGCAAAGTTCGGTGAGAGCAGCTAACTGAGATTGTTCAATCTCTTCACTCAAACTTGACAAGACCCCTTTAAATTTAGCATGATCCCCAGACGATCGTCCCCGCTGATAGGCATCCTGCCTCTGCTCTGCATCAGTCATTTCATCAGAATCACAAGATCCATATGCAGAGTCCTTTTCACCATCCGATTGGCTTGATTCAGAGTTTGACGATGATGCATCTATATCACCCCCGTTGTCTTCAGGTACCAAATTTGTGGAGTTCACTGGAGTTTGTGCAGATGAGCCAGATGAACTAGGTTTGAACTCCAGTGAACTACATGTTCGCTTGTCAGGTGGCAATTCATCAGCTGTTTCTGCTCTTTTTTGACCTCGGTTGCCCATTTAAACAGCACAAAAACTTCAGATTACCAATTTCCGTAATCACGCTTGTTTACAAACCTGACTAATGAAATCATATTAAAAACCATCATATACTTTGCCGCTAAGTGCTAGAAATAGATACACCAAAACTGAAGAATGTTATCACAAGATGAACAGTAATTGCTGACTATATTCATACAATAAAAATGATCAAGTCAATCATATAGCCAAAAGAAAAAGGGAAAAAATCTTGGTAAATAAATAAAGTAATAAACAATTTCATAGCATAAGCAGAATTAAATAAAGTAAAAAAACAGAGCATGTATTATTGTATGCAATAACACATATTAGATTTAGATGAAAAAGAGTAAGACTCAACCACCCAGAAAAGTAACAAATAAACCCTGTGCACTCAAAACAAAACAAAAAATCATCAATTTGAAGTCTTTCACGTACCTAAATGCATACCTACAAGCACACACAAAAACATATTGGATACAGATAGAGGCGACGATCAGCAATTACAAAATCCAAAAACGAGACCCCATGGTCATTATATTTCGTATAAATATTCAAAGGAGTTGATTAACAGATTAAAAAAATAATAAAATTATTATTTGATATTGATTTTATACCAGGAGGTGTTGTATTCTTCTTAATTGATCTTCGATGACCTAATCTGCAGTGAAAAAATTAGGGTTTTTGGGTTCTTCCTTCTGCTCCTAATTTATGGCTGATTATATACTTAATTTAGGAATTATACATGAATACAAAGTGTCGTGTGATAATTTATAATAGGTCTACGATTGAAGGCGTTGGAGTATCTATATACATGCGAAGATAGAGAACGAAAAGATAAATACACACTTTTTATTATTTATTTAAGTAAGCAATATTATTAATTTACTATTTATGACTACCGCCTGATGGGACAAATCGCAAACATGATGTTTGCGTAAATTATGTAAAATAAAATTAATATTTTATAAAATTAAAAATTAAAATATAGATATTTTGAAATAATTAAATTAAAATTGATAAAATAATAATATATTAAAAAATCAAGCGTCTCAAAGATTTATATAATAGAATATAGAATATAGAAATCCGAATATAAATTAAAGAAGTTCGTAAATGACTATACTTAGAACACTACTTCTCAGTTCTCACGGTCACGGATATATTTGGATAGGACTTGGGAGCATCAACAACAATGCAGCGTATTACCATTAAAGGGTGTAAATGAATCAATCCGAGCTTAATATCTATCCAAATTTAATTTATAAAATTTATTGAGTATAAAATAAAGTTTGATTGAGATTTATTTTACTATTGAATCGAGCACGAGCCGTTTGAATATTTTGAATGAATATAATTTGAGTATCAATATAAAATTATAATTTGAGTATTATCGAGTAATTTATTAAACTTTAAAATTTATACAAATTTGACTCATTTATATTTCGAATCGACCTCGAATCGAACTCTTAATCAAATGAATATAGATCGAGTCTGAATTATTTGCTCAATTTACGGCCTTAATTACATTAACGATTATCACATTAATGTGTTACTCTTTTATTTATTTATTTGTTATACTTTTATATTAAGATAACGAAGTCACATATGCCAAAAAAAAAATATTACTCAATTTATCCCCCTGTTCTATGGTTTATTTTTTTTCCTTGCTTTTGAAAAATAGGGTTCAAGGCATTAACCAACTTTTATTCTGTAAGATAATGTTTGTTTACAAGTATTATACTTGAAATATAACTATTAATTTCAAATGTCTTGATTATTTTTAAATTTGAGTTTGAGACTATTAGTGGAATTATAAAATAGCTTAAGATGAAGGATTATTTAATATCATAATTTACCTGGTATTATAATCCCTACCATTTGGGATTAAAAATTACTAGACACAATTAACCTCAATCTTTTTTTAAAATGACCATCATATCCTATAATTTCTTTTATTATTATTGGCAACTTAAAATTTACTAGTACAAAGACTAAATATTATTAAATTTTTTTTGGGGAGAGTGGGCAGGGTGGGGGTAGGGTATATATATAATCACTGAATATTATTTTTTTGAGAGGGTGGGAGTCAGGGGCCGAGAATGGGCGAGTATTATTTTTTCGGGCCTGGACGGCGGGGATTATGAGACCCCAGATTTTATGAATAAATATTTAATATTCTCGAAATATTTTTATTTTTATTTTATTTTTATATTATGGTATGGATTTGATATAATGTTATAGTTGTGGGTAGTATTTATAAATTTTACAAAGTATGCAAGTTGTCATATTATATTCGATTGGTCAGGGAATATTCTTTGTGTCGGAGAATATTCGTACGATGGCACAATTATTGGTGGACCCCACAACGGAATTATTGTCGGATTGAGAAAACGACAAAAATATTTTTATAAAAATAACGGCGGAAGTTTTACCGTTAATACTGTTGAACTACTCGGTAGTAAAAGTACAGTAATACGCGTGGTTGCATAGTAGCACACGGTATTGATTATTGATACTTATGTGAGAAGTCACTCAGTATTGTTCAATCGGGTATTCGGGACACTTTTTGTGTCGGAGTACTATTCACGAGTTACTATTCATGAGTTACTATTCACGGGTTACTATTCACCCAAATTACTATTCACTCTAGTATTGTTCACTCGGGTATTTGGGACACTTTTCGTGTCGGAGTACTATTCACGAGTTACTATTCACGAGTTACTGTTAGAGTTTATGCCCTAGAGGCCAATTATTTGATATAATTGCTTAACATTTGATATTATTGTTGATTGAATAAATAAATGATTTTATTATGGTTTTAATTACTGCGTAATATAATTGTTAACATAATAAAATTCCTTAGAATAGTGATACAAATTATATAGTTTCAAGTATGTGACTTGAACATGAGATTATATAATTACAATTAGTATCATTGTTCTTAAATGTCCCTAGTCAAGTATCATTGTTGATGGGACAACAATGATGCATTGAGACTAGTATGTGGATTGACTGATGACCAAATCTCATTGGTCATAAATATATGAGATATTAAGTCAATGCATAGGTACATGTTAGAGAACGATGTACTAGACAGACCCACCATGAGAATTCTATATGGAGCATTATGCGAAGTGTCATTAGCAATTCTCATAGTGACAATGATGTAATGGTCCTCCGACCTGAAACTGCTATTTTACTACACGAGAATTAATGTACTTTGATATCATCAAATGTCACCTTTAATAGGGTGGACTATAAAGGTGATTATTGGGTTCATTATGAATCGTGTGAGTAATATGAGTGATCTAGATGGAATTTAACCATCCTATATTTTATAGGTGATATCCATAGGCCTCTTGATTGAGTAGGACTATGAAATGCATGGTCATGCTCAAATAGTGATTTGTTTCATATAGTCTACTCATTGATCAAGAAAACTCAGATTAAATTATGAAGAGTATGACACATTCCATGACTCGAGTTTAATCTAGGATATTAAGGTTAAAAGGGTTAAATTACATTGAAACATTGATCACGAAAAGGTTGCATCGAATCATCGATCTTATTATTACTTGGGTAGCAGTAATGCATTACTAGATGCCGCTCACTGTTTATAATTTTATAATATGATTTTAAAATTATAGCCAACGTAATAATAACCTATAGGGTCACACACAAAGAACGTAATTAAAAGAAAATTAATTTAAATTGTAAATATTTAAAGATGTCAATATGATTGATAGAATTTTAAATTACGAATTTAAATTAATAGGATAATTTATATATAGGTATATTAATTAAGTAAGACTTAATTAAGATATATATAAATTCGGATTTTAATAATATTAGGTTTTGATTAATTCCTTCTAACTGCTATATATATGATATATATCAGTTATTTTAGGTTTTACGTCAAAACACAAAACCCTAGCCGCTCTTAGAGAGAGACTAGAGAAAACCGTTCCGAAAATCCTCATCCTTGGTGGCTAGTAACGCGATTCCTTCTTCTGCAGATCGTAAGACGATTCGCGGAGCGTTCGTGTGGATACCGTAGAGACGCAGTCGGTTTGTATTGCGTTGGAGATTCGAGGCGCAGTCGATTTCAGATTCTCGTTTTCATATTCGGTATAATCTCTAAACCTCTTAATTAATTAATTTTTCGCATGGATCCTATTTTAGGGTTTCGGAAATTGCTTTAAAATTTTAATTTCCGCTGTGCGTTTCTGTGCCGAAACCCTACACTTATGTGAGAAGTCACTCAGTATTGTTCAATCGGGTATTCGGGACACTTTTTGTGTCGGAGTACTATTCACGAGTTACTATTCATGAGTTACTATTCACGGGTTACTATTCATCCAAATTACTATTCACTCTAGTATTGTTCACTCGAGTATTTGGGACACTTTTCGTGTCGGAGTACTATTCACGAGTTACTATTCACGAGTTATAATATTAATTATGAATGTTGTTCGGAGTTGAATTTGGAGACGCAGACGTGATATTTGAGTCCAGAACGTCGAAATTAGTAAAAATAGTCTATAAACACAAAATTTTCCGAAATTCACTATTTTGTCAGAAAGTCAACAGTTGACTTTTTCGGAAAAAGTCAAACTTCGAAATTTCAAAATTTATATTTTTGATAAAACTGGTTTCATTATGTTAGAATTGTTTGTGTTAGTGAAAATCGACATTTATTTCGATAATAATTTGATATCTGGAGGTTATATTGACCAATCGGGTATTTAATCGGATAAATGAGCAATTGATTGCTATTATTTCACATGATTATAACTATTTGTTCGCATGTTATACTATTGACTCACATTCTTGTTACTATTAGGGGAATTGGTGGAAGATTGATAATACTTGCATGACTAAGTTAAAAATGAAGGTATAGAGGGAGGTACTATATTGTAATTAATTTTTCACATGTTTAGAACTATTGAGTCATATGATTTTACTATTGATTCACATGATTTACTATTAGGGGAGTTGGTACAAGTTTGATAATACTTGGATGATTGAATTAAAAATGAAAGAAAAGTTGGAGGTATTGTACTATAATATTTCGAGCCCCAAAACGTGCAATTATCGAAACTATGTTTTCCTATAAATAGAAGCTCATTCTTCCTTCATTTTTCACCAATTCACTAAAGCTTTAGAGCCATTATTATAGAGAGAAATTATAGAGAGAAGCTATAGAGAGAAAATCTATAGAAGAAGAGAAGTCTGCTCCCTCACTACTCCTATATCCAGTTTCTTTTAAAGGTAGGGAATATTATTTCTTTCTTTCATCTTCATGAAGAGAACTTCTGTTGTTCCAATCTTTGTTATTATGTTGGAATAACCTGTTTATGCGAAGTACCGCATACTTGGTGAAATTCTTCTATTATTCCATTCCTTATTATTCTGCTGGAACATCCTGTCTGTGCGTTCTACGCCGGACCTGGTTCTATTATTTATTATTCTGTTGGAACATCCTGTCTGTGCGTTCTACGCAGGACCTGGTTCCGTCTTTACTATTCTGTTTGAATATCATGTCTGTGCGTTCTACGCCGGACCTGGTTCCGTCTTTACTATTCTGTTGGAATATCATGTCTGTGCGGTTTACGCCGAACCTGGTTCCGTTATTTATTATTCTGTTGGAATAACCTGCCTATGCGGTCTATCGCATGCATGGTAATTTCTTTTGTTATTCCATTCTTTATTATACTCAGTTGGTTAAAACTTTGACTTCTATACTCTATTAAATTAGTGGAATATCTTTGATATTTGCGCTTCATCTAGTATCTTTTCATGGAAATATTCTTCTAAGAATTCTTGAATTTTACTCCACAAAGCAGTATCATATTGACAATTTGGACGTTGTTAATTCCTGGATAAATTAATTTTTAAACTTATTTTATTGAATTCTTATATCATTGTCATCATCCTCATGTTTATATTTTGTTGAAAGTCATTTGTGGCCTGTGGTGCATAGATGGACTTGGTATGATTATGACCAGGGATTATTCGGTGTAATCATGACCGTAATGTTACAAATGATGTGGTAAAAATCCTCATTTGACGTAGTGCATTGATGGACAGTTTTTGGTATGATTATGGCTATGGATTCTCTTTGGCCGTAGTGTAAAGATGAATTGTTTTATGGCATGATCAGGACCGTTGATGAAAATATGATTATCTTTAGCCGTAGTGCATGGATAATTCGTGGTCGTGATACTAAAGAATATCCTTGGCCGTGGTGCAGGGGTGATTCGATGATGTGGATTATTTATTAAGATGAGTCCCAGCGATAAAAGTCATGAAAAACCTTTTAAATCATAAAAGATAGTAGATTTTATTTTCTACTTGACTCTTTTAATGGATTGCTTGTTCCGCTGCAGTTAAACTTGATGCCTATTATATTTTATCAGTTTAACATTGTTGGAGACTAATGATAATTTATTCTACATTATCTTAGTCATAATATTTCTTACTGGGCTAGTTGAGCTCACCCTTTTGCTTTCATTGCTCTCTTCAGGAAATGAGAATATAGCTAGGACGAGTCGGGGAACGGAGTGATGGTCCAGAGAATAGCATTAGCAGTCCTCACTATTCTGTAAAATAGTGTGATAATAATTGTAATGAGGACTCTTTTTGAGTTTGTATAATCTCTAGTAGACAATATTTGTATTCAAACTCACAGTTTATGTTTTGTCGTGTTGTACACGTCAGTTGTATTATTAAGTTTTATTTGGATTTATGTACCATGTAAGTGGCGACCCAAGATGGGTGATGTATACCTAATTTTGGGGGCGTCACAGTTGGTATCAAAGCTTAGGGATATGATCCCTGGCTAAGATGTGATAATAGAACTAGGAGGGGAGAGACGAGAAACTCCTTCGTTAGTATGACCTACCTAAGTTTATTTGGTATTTAATTGGTCGGTCAGAATATATGAATAATATGTTACATGTCAATTAACCTTTGTTTTTGTGACAGTGTTTGGGAATGGCAACTGAAAATATTTACAATGGAGTGAATGAGACCGTGGAGACACCTATAATCACCAACCAGGTTAATATGATTAGAGATATCAATGTGGTGATTGAGGAATTAAAAGTTGCACTCAAGCTAGTCGCAAAGGTAGCAACTGAGAGTGAGGAAGAAGAGGAACCTGAGGTTGATTTATTAGAAGAACTTATTGATCAAAATGTAGAATTACAAAATCGTATTCATGAGTTAGAAGAGCAGGCTGAAGAATGACAGACGGTCGTAGAACAAAGGGATGCAATAATTTAAAATTGTATTACTCGATGTGCGATTGTTGAACAGAAGCACTATTTGACAGAGTATACGATATTAAAGTTGGAATCTGAGAATTCAAATGTCAAGGAGCAGCTGAAAGAAAAAATAACTGAACGAGTGAGAATGAAATATGCATGGGTAAAAGCCGCACGACGCGTTGATATTGTAGAAAGAGAAGTCCGATCCAAGAAAGCTAAAATAGATGATATGTAATTTTTCGACAGCAATTGGGAAAATCCAGCATCGAGTTTTGAATTACCCTAACGAGGAATCGAACGAAGTTATCATGGGTTAGTTAATTATAAATTCTTGCAAAGTCTATACCTTATTAGATACCGGTTCTATCCATTTTTTTATCTCTCTTGCCTGCGCTCAACGTTTAAATTTGACTTCGAAGAAATTAGACTTTGACTTATTGGTTGAAACTTCGATAGTAGAAACCTTCGTTACATCCACTATTTATAAATCTTATTCAAATCAACACTTTCACGTTACCTGTCGATCGTATCTCTTTGAAAATACTTGCCTTTGATGTGATTTTAGGAACGATTGGTTAACTACTCATCATTCTTTTTGTAAGGTGGTTAACTTTCATATTCCTAACCAACCTGCTATGTGAATTCAAGCAACCAAACCACTAAAGTCAATCATTGTTATATCAAGCCATAAGTAAAGAGCCCCGAGCCTTTCGCTGGTGACTTCCTTGTGTGGAATGCACCGAAGCCGAACTTTCCGTAGGGGACGTTGTGAATAACGATATCAAGTTGATAGGTATCAATGTGACGTACTATCCAAGTCTTGGATGAGAGTCACAGTTTTAAATGATATTTTTATCGTTAATAAATTTCTTGACGTATTCTTGAAGACTTCTTAGCATACCCTTAGAGCGTGAAATCGAATTTTGTATTGACCCCAGTACAAAATCCATTTCTTAAACCTTCAAATATTTCTTCAACCAAAACGAACGTATAATGCGCCAAAGACGTCGGCTCGAGCTGTTGAAGATTACGATCGTACCATACAATATCATCGTGGAAATGCGAACGTTGTAGCTGACGCGTTTAGTAGAAGATTGTATGCTTTTACGAGTGCGATGTTGTTAGCACAAAGACCCATTTCGTACGACTTACAAATGACGAAGATAGAGTTAAAGACTCTAAGAACCCACGTGAGGATAACGAATATACGAGTAGAATCGACTTTAATCGATAAAGTTAAAGTCGCTCAAGCTACAAACCTGGAGCTGATGAATGTGAAGAAGAAGGTTCAAGAGGGCATTATTCTAGAAGCAAGAATCGACAAAGAGAGGAAATCTCAACCTCAATTTAATTGACCCATTTTAAATCCTCGATCAAGTAAGAACTGTGGTTTATATACTCATTTTACCGCCAAGTATGTCACGTGTTTATAACGTTTTTAACGTGTCGATGTTATGTAAAAATATGGACGACCCGAACCACATTATTAATTTAGAACCGGACGAGATAGCAGAAGATTTAACGTATGAAGAGATATATGTTAACATCTTGGATAAGAAGAATCGTATTCAACACTCAAAGGTTATACCTCAAGAGTTAGAATCTGACGAGGTATCCTCACCTCTTCAGCATTCCAGGTACGTACATAAATTTCGAGGGCAAAATTTCATAAGGAGGGGATATTGTGAGACCCCAAATTTTATGAATAAATATTTAATATTCTCGAAATATTTTCTTTTATTTTTTTTTATATTATGATATGGATTTGATATAATGTTATAGTTGTGGGTAGTATTTATAAATTTTGCAAAGTATGCAAGTTGTCATATTATATTCGATTGGTCAGGGAATATTCTTTGTGTCGGAGAATATTCGTACGATGACACAATCATTGGTGGACCCCACAACGGAATTATTATCGGATTGAGAAAATGACAAAAATATTTTTATGAAAATAACAGCGGAAGTTTTACCGTTAATACTGTTGAACTACTCGGTAGTAAAAGTACAGTAATACGTGTGGTTGCATAGTAGCACACGGTATTGATTATTGATGCTTATGTGAGAAGTCACTCAGTATTGCTCAATCGGGTATTCGGGACACTTTTTGTGTCGGAGTACTATTCACGAGTTATAATTCATGAGTTACTATTCACGGGTTACTATTCACCCAAATTATTATTCACTCTAGTATTGTTCACTCAGATATTTGGGACACTTTTCGTGTCGGAGTAATATTCACGAGTTACTATTCACGAGTTATAATATTAATGATGAATGTTGTTCGGAGTTGAATTTGGAGACGCAGACGTGATATTTGAGTCCGGAACATCGAAATTAGTAAAAATAGTCTATAAACACAAAATTTTCCGAAATTCACTATTTGGTCAAAAAGTCAACAGTTGACTTTTTTGAAAAAAGTCCAACTTCAAAATTTCAAAGCTTATATTTTTGATAAAAATGGTTTCATTATGTTGGAATTGTTTGTGTTAGTGAAATGACATTTATTTCGATAATAATTGATATCTGGAAGTTATATTGACCAATCGGGTATTTAATCGGATAAATGAGCAATTAATTACTATTATTTCACATGATTATAACTATTTGTTCACATGTCATACTATTGACTCACATTCTTGTTACTATTAGGGGAGTTGGTGGAAGATTGATAATACTTGCATGACTAAGTTAAAAATAGAGGTATAGAGGGAGGTACTATATTGTAATTAATTTTTCACATGTTTAGAACTATTGAGTCACATGATTTTACTATTGATTCACATGATTTACTATTAGGGGAGTTGGTGCAAGTTTGATAATACTTGGATGATTGAATTAAAAATGAAAGAAAAGTTGGAGGTATTGTACTATAATATTTCGAGCCCCAAAACGTGCAATTATCGAAACTATGTTTTCCTATAAATAGAAGCTCATTCTTCCTTCATTTTTCACCAATTCACTAAAGCTTTAGAGCCATTATTATAGAGAGAAATTATAGAGAGAAGCTATAGAGAGAAAATCTATAGAAGAAGAGAAGTCTGCTCCCTCACTACTCCTATATCCAGTTTCTTTTAAAGGTAGGGAATATTATTTCTTTCTTTCATCTTCATGAAGAGAACTTCTGTTGTTCCAATCTTTGTTATTATGTTGGAATAACCTGTTTATGCGAAGTACCGCATACTTGGTGAAATTATTCTATTATTCCATTCCTTATTATTCTGTTGGAACATCATGTCTGTGCGTTCTACGCCGGACCTGGTTCTATTATTTATTATTCTGTTGGAACATCCTGTCTGTGCGACGCCAGACCTGGTTCCGTCTTTACTATTCTGTTTGAATATCCTGTCTGTGCGTTCTACGCCGGACCTGGTTCCGTCTTTACTATTCTGTTGGAATATCATGTCTGTGCGGTTTACGCCGAACCTGGTTCCGTTATTTATTATTCTGTTGTAATCATGACTTGTAATATTACAAGGATATTGGTGAAAACACGAATATCCTTGGGCCGTAGTGCATGGATAATTCAGTGATGTAGATTATTTATTAAGCTGAGTCTCAGCGATAAAATTAATGATAAACTTTTAAATCATAGAAGATAGTAGATATCATACTCTGTTTGACTCTTCTAATGGATTGCTTGTTCCGCTGCAGTTGTTGATCTAAAATTTATTGTCTATTGTATTCTATCAGTTGTTATACTATTGAAAGCTAAGTATAATTTATTCTGCATTATTTTAGTCATAATATTTATTACTGGGCTAGTTGAGCTCACCCTTTTTTTCACTGTTCTCTTCAGAAAATGAGAATATAGCTTAGACTAGTCGTAGAATGGGGTGACGGTCCAGATGGTTGCTTTAGTAGTCCTCACTATTCTGTGAAATAGTGTGATAATAATTGTAATGAGATTGAATTTGAGTTTGGATATTGTCTAGGAGACAATATTCTTGTTAAAATTCTCAGCTATGTTTTGTCGTATTCTACACGACAGTTGTATAATTATGTTGTGATTGTATTATGTACCATGTATTTAGCGACTCAAAATGGGTGATGTATACCTATTTTGGGGACGTCACAGTAGGAGTGGGCGTAGGGGTAGGCAAAGGGGGTGGGGGTGGGGGGTTGGGATTGTGTGACCCTCCAAAATGGGTATACACAATCAATTCTGAGTCGCCAAATACATGGTACATAATTTAAATACAAACTTAATTTATACAACTGTCGTGCAAAATACGACAACACAATAGCTGAGTTTCAATACAAATATTGTCTCGTAAACAATATCCAAATTCAAATAAAGTTCTTATTACAATTATTTTCACACTATTTTATAGAATAGTGAGGATTACTATAGCAACCATCTTGAACCATCACTCCACTCCCGGACTAGTCCTCGTTGTATTCTCATTTTTTGAAGAGAACAATAAAAGAAAAGAGTGAGCTCAACTAGCCCAGTAAAGAATTTTATGACTATGATAATGCAAAATAAATTATCCTTAGTCTTCAATAGTGTAAAACTGATATAATACAATAGACAACAAGTTTAACTGCAGCGGAACAAACAATCCATTAGAAGAGTCAAGTAGAGCATAATGTTTACTATCTTCTATGATTTAAAAGTTCATCATCAATATTTTATCTTTGCAAAACAATTCAAAAAATAATCTACATCACCGAATTATCCTTGCACTACGGGCCAAGGATATTTGTTGGTATCACATTCACGAATTATCCATGCACTACGGGCCAAGGATATTCGTTATTATCACCAGTGGTCATGATCATGCCAAACAACTGTCCATTAATTCACTACGAGCCAATGCGAACTTTCACCACATCATTTGTCTGTAACATTACAGGTCATGATTATACCGATACATAATTTTTAGTCATAATCATACCAATCAACAATCCATCTATGCATTACGGGCAAAAGATAACTTCCATCACAATATAAGAATTAGGATGATGACAATGATATAAGAAATCAATCAAGTGAGATCAAGGATAAATATTAAAGATTTTTAATTTAATTTATCCAAAGTTTAAGAATGTCCAAATTGTCAACATAATAACTAATTTGTGGACTAAAATTCAAGAATAAAATTTATGTATCAAAAATAATTTGGACATAAAATAAATTAATTTTTGTCGTGAATAATACTTCGTGAATAATACCCCGTTAATAGTTCTGTGACGCCCCCGAATCCGGGTCCTCTGACCCCGATTCGGTCATCACAATAAAATACAAACATCCACCTCTAAACAACATACGATAACTAAAATGCGAAAAATAATAAACGTACGTCGTTCATTCAAAAGGTGTTAGTAGTCCCAAGATGCGATAACCTTAATATCATCTTACAAACATACCCTAAAATAAACATTTGGGTTCATATTACATAATAGTAATTTAAAACTAGGCATAAGAAAAAAATCTGCTCCTTGCCACTATTCTACATCTTTCCTTTACCCTTGTCCTTCTCTGATGTAAGACCCCAAATTTTATGAAATAAAAGTATTCAATTTTTCTATTTAGTAAATGGTTAAATTGATAAAAGTTAAAGTTAAGGGTGATATATGAAATTTTTTTCAAAATACGCAAGTGGTTAATTATAAAATATTCATTGTTGTCGGGAAATATTCGTTTGGTCGTGGAATATTCTTTCTGTCGGGGAATATTCGTACGGAGGCGCAGTCATTTGTGGGCCCCATAACAGAATAACTGTCGGATGAAGAAAACGACAAATTTGAGTTTTTACAAATAACGGCGTAGTTGTTACCGTTAACACTGTTGGAATACCCGGTGGTTAAAATACAGTAATACGCGTTATTGCACAGTATTTTTGAAATTATTGATTCTTACGTAAGAAGGCAGTACTCAATAATTGTTACAGTAATTACTGTTCAATATTTTATTTTATTAATTCAATAATTGCTGCGTTGATATTTTATATTATTGTTGTTTCAATAATTATTGCTGCACAGTATTTCCCATTATCAGATCAATAATTCATATTATTTAAATAATATTATTAGATAGCATTATTGGCAATGTCTAGAAAGTTCTGTCTAAGGAGAGGTTTGGTCATCTAATTGCGCGCTAGTAAGGAGAAATCCTTATTGGAAAGCCTCCTCTTTCCTGGAAACGGTCTGGTTGTCATAAATGTGATTCTGTAATATTATTTGTGAATAATTAATTATTGATCTATATAATAAGGAAATATTTATTTGATGTGGATATAAATGAGGGATATATTTTTGTGGTTAAAAATGAAGGAGTTAATATTGAGGTGTTTTATCTGTATTTTTGTCGGAACGGAGGTATTGAAAATCAAATTAGGGGTTTTAAGATATTTTGCGAGGGTTATAATTTTTAATCCGACCGTTGGATCGTGGTAATATTTGGATATGTTATACATATATAAGTTGAGTATATGTCCACAAATTTTGAACCGTTAAAAATGAACGAATGATTTGTTACGAATTTTACGAGATGACTGGTTCAGAAATTATTGAATTTTTGGAGTTTATCATTTTGGTAGAAAATTCTAGAATTGGTGGGCCCCACTCTTGGTTGGTGAAGAAATGTGCTGAGATTTTTATTCAAATGTGGTGGGTGGGAATAGTAGCAGGTAAAGCCATCAGGTTGCAGGTTAAGTCTGATTCGGCGTGCTAACATTTTCCTATAAATAGAGGGCTAAGTTAGAATTGAAAATAACACCAGAAACATAAGCTTTCTCTCTTTCTCTCTCTATATTATGAAGCATATTTTGTGAGTATTTAGATACTTGGTGAGTTATTATTCATCAGTGCAAGTTTCCTTCGGCTTTGCATTCCAGTCAGAAATACTGCACTTTTGAGGTAAGGGATTGTAAGGGATAGTAAGGGATTGTAAGGGATGGTAAGGGATATTAAGGGATGTTATATTCTTCATAATGATGTTATTCTTTCAATATCATTATGCCAAAATTTTGATATGAATTTTATTGTGGAATTTCTATCTTTTGTGTCGGGGTTACTATTCATGAGTTACTATTCACGATTTACTATTCATGAGTTACGAATATTACTCTTGAGATTAAAACTATATGTTGATCATATTATTTTTATTATCATATATAACATTTTTATAACCCTGATGTTGAATTTCTCTTTCACTTGAGTGTAAAGATGGGTAAATTATTGGTATGATCGTGACTGAGGAATATCTTTGGCCTGTAGTGCAAAGTTGAATTGTGACTGGTATGATCATGACCATTGAATTTATAATTGAATATCTTAAGCTTAAGTGCAAAGGTGAATTGATCAACATGGTTATAATTATTGTTTATATAAATTCTGAAATGATTATATATTTCTTTGAGATATGTATATATTTGGCCTGTAGTGTAAATATGAATTGTTGATGAATATCTTTTGTAAGACCCCAACTTATTAATGAATAAAATCAAATTTTCTCTAAATATTATTGTGAATAATAAGGGGTTAATTTGATATAATACTTTGGTTATGGGTGAAATGTGCAAATTTTGCAAAATAAGCAAGTGGTTATAAAATATTTATTTTTGGTCGGTGAATATTCGGTTGGTCGTGGAATATTCTTGCTGTCGGGGAATATTCGTACGACGACGCAGCCTTGTGTGGGCCCCATAACGAAAAGAGATTGGATGAAGAAAACGACAAGTATAAGTTGTTTATAAATAACGGCGTAGTTGTTACCGTTAATACTGTTGGAATACCCGGTGGTTAAAATACAGTAGCACACGGTATTGCACCAATTATTGATTCTTACGTAAGAAGGCACTACTCAATAATTGTTACAGTAGTTATTGTTCAATATTTTATTTTATTGATTCAATAATTGTTGCATTGATATTTTATATTATTGTTGTTTCAATAATTGTTGCTGCACAGTATTTTCATTTATCAGATCAATAATTCATATTATTTGAATAATATTATTAGATAACATTATTGGCAATGTCTAGAAAGTTCTGTCTAAGGAGAGGTTTGGTCATCTAATTGCGCGCCAGTAAGGAGAAATCCTTATTGGAAAGCCCCCTCTTTCCTGGGAACGGCCTGGTTGTCATAAATGTGATTCTGTAATATTATTTGTGAATAATTAATTATTGATTCATATGATAAGGAAATATTTATTTTATGTGGATATAAATGAGGGATATATTTTTGTGGTTAAAAATGAAGGAGTTAATGTTGAGGTTTTTATCAGTATTTTTGTCGGAATGGAGGTATTAAAAATCAGGGTTTTTGAGATAGTTTGCGGGGGTTATAATTTTTAATCCGACCGTTGGATCGTGGTAATTTTTGGATATGTTATACATATATAAGTTGAGTATATGTCCACAAATTTTGAACCGTTAAAAATGAACGTATGATTTATTACGAATTTTACAAGATGACTGGTTCAGAAATTGTTAAATTTTTGGAGTTTATCATTTTGATGGAAAATTCTAGAATTGGTGGGCCCCACTTGTGGTTGGTGAAGAAATGTGCTGAATTATATTTCAAATGTGGTGGGTGGGAATAGTAGCAGGTAAAGCCATCAGGTTGCAGGTCAAACCTACCAAAATTTTCCTATAAATAGAGGGCTAAGTTAGAATTAAAAATCACACTAGAAACAAGTTTTCTCTCTTTCTCTCTCTAGATTATTGAGTGTATTTTGTGAGTATTTAGATACTTTGAGAGTTTCTATTCATCAGAGCAAGTTTCTTTCAGCCTTATACCGGTATTCCGACCAGAAGTACTGATATTTTGAGGTAAGGGATATTATTTTCTTCTTAAATGATATTGTTTTTTTCAATATCATTATGCTGAAATATTGATATGAGTTTTTATCAAATTTGGAACTTTTTGTGTCGGGGTTACTATTCACGTATACGGCATTATTCACGTATACGGTACTATTCACGAATACGGCACTATTCACCAAAAAATAAAATTTTCCCTTTTTGTCCAAGATGTCTATTATGGTTACTATCTTTGATTATATCCATGTTTTGATCTTTATTTTTGAATTCTGCTTCACAATTGATTATTATGAAGTATTATTGATCTTGGATAAACTGTTATACGAATCCCTACTATTTATCCTTCTGTCTCATTGGATTCGTTCTCTTTAAGATATTTTCATCATCCTCAGTCCTAAATGATGATATTAATGAATATCTTTGGCCTGTAGTGCAAAGATGTATGATTACTTGATGAATATCTTTGGCCTGTAGTGCAAAGATGAACAGGTGTTGAGATGAACATGAATGACAGGTGATACAAATGAATATCTTTTGCCTGTAGTGCAAAGATGAATATTTGGATAAAGATGATTATTAATTGATGTTACAGGGATAAAATATTGATGATGGACTTTTAAATCTTAGAAGATAGTAGAATTCTTTCTCTACTTGACTCTTCTAATGGTTTGCTGTTTCCGCTGCAGTTGTTGATCTAAAACTTGTTGTCGATTATATTCTATCAGATTTTTCCCTGTTGAAGACTAACGATAATTTGTTTGTATATTATCTTAGTCATAATATTCTTTACTGGGCTAGTTGAGCTCACCCTTTTCCTTTTTGTTCCATTTTTCTTCTCAGGAGGTGAGAACATAGCAGGATCTAGTCGGGGTATGGAGTGATGGTTCTAGAAAGATGTATTAGCAGTCCTCACTATTTCTGTAAAATAGTGTTTGAATAATTGTAATGAGGATTTATTTGAGTGTGGATATTGTCTAGAAGACAATATTTGTATTTAAACTCACAGTATGTGTTGTCGTATTTTGCACGACAATTGTATTATTGAAGTTGTAGTTTGCTTTCTGCACCATGTATTTGGCGACTCAGAATGGGTGTTATATACCTATTCTGGGGGCGTCACAGTTGGTATCAGAGCTTAGGGATATGATCCCTGGCTGAGATGTGAGACAAGAACTAGGAGGGGAGAGACGGGGAATTCCTTCGCTAGTATGACCTGACTAAGTTTATTTGGTGTTTATTTGGTCGGTCAGAGTATAGGGATAATATATGACATGACTATTAACCCTTGTTTTATGGCAGTATTTAAGAATGGCAGCTGAGAACGTTAATAATGGAGTAAATCAGACCGTGGAGACACCTTTGATCACCACCCAGGGGAACGTGCAACAGGAAGGCAATATTCCTCCTGTAAACAACGTTACCGAGCAAACGATGAATGATGGAATGTTTAGGAGCTTTTTGCAGTTCATGCAAAATCAGACGAGGGAGACTCGTGTGCAGAATACGGGTGGAAAAGATAACAACGCGCGGTTTGTCACAGCTAAGCAGCTCAAAGAATTGGGACCACCAGAATTTAAGGGAAAGCCGGATCCGATCATGGCGGAAACGTGGGTCAAGCAAATTACCAAGATATTTGATGTCTTGGGATGCACGGAGGAACAGAAGGTTCCCTTCGCCACATTTATGTTCCGCGGTGAGGCAGACTACTGGTGGGAGTCTGTGAAGCGTACCCAGCCTGACGCACTCAACATGTCCTGGGAAATATTTCAAAAACTGTTCAATGACAAGTACTTTCCTGAAAGTATTCGTCATATGAAGGAGGTTGAGTTTATTAGACTGGAACAAAACAACATGACGGTGTCCCAGTACGAGGCGAAGTTTGCAGAGTTATCCAGGTTTGCACCTCATTTGGTCGAAAATGAGGAACGAATGACAAGGATGTTTCTGAGAGGTCTAAAACCCGAGATTCGGCAATATCTTATCTCTCATAAATTTTCTTTATATTCAGATGTTGTAAACAGGACTCAATTATTAGAGCGAGATAATGAGTATGTGCAACCGAGGGACCACAACCAGGGTCATACCGGTGGCGGCAGTCATCGAAGCAATGAAAACCAGCAGGGAGGAAAATATTCGGACAAAAGCGGTAACCACTCTGGTGGTAATCGTGGTCGTGATAATAGAAGGAGCGAGTCGGGAGGAGATTTCAAGAAGAGAAGGTACAACAATGATAATGTGAAGACGTCAGCACAAACATCAACTGTTTCTAGGGGAGGAGAACGACCACCGGTCGTATGTTACAAATGTGGAAAAGAGGGACATATCAGCCCAAACTGCCCACAACAATCCAAGGTATGTTATAACTGTGGAAAGGAGGGTCATATAGCTCGAGAGTGTACGGTAGCAAAACCAAGTTCAGCGGGGATGGTGACTCCAAAAGCTGTCCCGGATAAGTCGAAATCAGCAGTTCCTGGAAGGGCGTTTGTCATTACTGGCCAAAACGCGAGAAACCCAAACGAGGTGATCACGGGTAAGCTAATCTTGAATTCTTACGAAGTTTATACTTTACTAGATACCGGTTCTACCCATTCTTTTATCTCTCCTGCTTGTGCTCAACGTTTAAACTTGACTCCGGAGAAATTGGACTTTAACTTATCTGTTGAAACTCCGTTAGGAGAAACTTTCGTTACATCCACTGTTTATAAATCTTGTTCGATCCAAGTTGGAACCATCACATTACCTGTTGACCTTATCTCTTTAAAGATACTTGCTTTTGATGTGATTTTAGAGATCGATTGGTTAACTACTCATCATGCCAAATTGATTACTTTTGTAAGGTTATTAGTTTTCATATTCCTAAGCAACCTGTTATTCAAATTTAAGCAACCAAACCATTGAAGTTAAACTCTTTCATATCAAGCCGTAAAGTCATTCGTTTATTGAAAAATGAATGTCAAGTTTTCTTAGATATGTTATGGACTTGAATAAAAATACGTCAGATTTGAATTGTTAGTAAATCCCTGACGTATTTCCTGAAGAATTTTTTGGCCTACGCGTGATATTGAAATTTGTATCATCTTTGAATCTGGTACAAAACTCACTTCTAAAAATCGAATGGCTCCTATTGAACTTCAGGAGTTAAAAACCTAACTGTAGAAGTTTGTACCCGAGCCTTTATCTGGTGACTTCCTTTGTGAAATGCACTAAAGCCAGACTCTCCGTAGGGGACGCCATATTCGTGCGGTAGTAAACTAATAGGTGTCATTGTGACGTGCTATCCAAGATTGGGATATGAGTCACAATTGAGAGCAACCGAAGTCGGTGACCAAAGTACGTAGCTTTCTGGGCTTAGCTGGTTATTATCGGAGATTTGTGGAAGGATTTTCTCGAATCGCTACTCCGTTAACTCAGCTGACTCGGAAAGATACAAAATTCGTATGGAGTGAGGAATGCGAGAAGGGTTTTCAAGAACTCAAGAGGAGACTCATTTCGGCACCTGTTTTGACAATACCATCTGGTTCGGATGGATTTGTTAACTACAGCGATGCTTCAGGCAAAGGTTTAGGGTGTGTTCTCATGCAACATGGGAAAGTCATAGCCTATGCCTCACGACAACTCAAAGAATATGAGAGGAATTATCCTACTCATGATTTGGAGTTGGCAGCAGTAGTTTTCGCGTTGAAGATCTGGAGACACTACCTGTATGGGGAGAAAGTGGAGATCTATACAGATCATAAAAGCCTTAAATATTTCTTCACCCAAAAGGAACTCAACATGCGGCAGCGACGTTGGCTCGAGCTGTTGAAAGATTACGATCATACCATCCAATATCATCCTGGAAAAGCAAACGTAGTAGCTGACGCATTGAGTAGAAGATCATATGCGGGTACGAGTGCAATGTTGTTAACACAAAGGCCCATTTTGTATGACTTGCAAAGGATGGAGATAGAGATGAAGGCTCCAAGTACCCACATGATGATATCAAATATACGAGTAGAACCGACTTTAATCGATAAAGTTAAAGCTGCTCAAGCTACGGATATAGAGCTGATGCGTATGAAGAAGAAAGTGCAAGAAGGTGCTATTCCAGAAGCAAGAATCGATGAAGAAGGAATACTTCGAGTCAACTCCAGACTTTGTGTTCCTAACGATTTTGACTTGAAGCATAGAATAATGATGGAGGCACACAACACACCGTTTGTAATCCATCCTGGGAGTACCAAAATGTATCACGATCTTCGACATACATTTTGGTGGAGCAATATGAAAAGAGAGATCGCGGAGTTTATCTCGAGATGTTTAACTTGTCAACGTGTAAAAGCGGAGCATCAAGTACCAAAGGGTCCATTGCAACCACTTGAGATTCCGAAATGGAAGTGGGAACACATTACTATGGATTTTGTTACAGGTCTTCCCAAGGTTTCTCAAGGCATAGATGCGATTTGGGTTATTGTTGATAGATTAACCAAGTCCGCTCATTTCTTGCCGATACGTGAGACTTATTCCCTTGAACGTCTTGCTAGTATGTACGTGAACGAGATTGTGAGATTGCATGGCATGCCAGTATCCATAGTTTCGGATCGTGACCCAAGATTCACTTCACGATTTTGGGTTAGCTTGCAGAAAGCTATGGGCACGGATTTACGATTCAGTTCAGCATACCATCCTCAAACGGACGGACAATCAGAGAGGACTATTCAAACTCTTGAAGATCTATTAAGACTTTGTGTCTTAGATCTCAAAGGGAGTTGGGATAAGTACCTACCATTGGTGGAATTCTCCTACAACAACAGTTATCAGGCGAGCATAGGTATGGCTCCATTTGAGGCGTTGTATGGAAGAAAATGTCGTTCTCCAGTATGCTGGGACGAGGTGGGTGAAGCAACATTGTTGGGACCAGAATTGGTACGCATTACTACAGAGAAGATCCAAACGATTCGACAACGTATACAAACGGCACAGGATCGACAAAAGAGTTATGCGGATCTTCATCGGAAGGACGTGGAATTTAATATTGGGGATCATGTATTGTTACGTGTTGCACCATGGAAGGGAGTTACAAGATTTGGGAAGAGAGGAAAGCTCAATCCAAGATTTGTTGGTCCATTTGAGATTCTTGAGCGAATAGGAAATGTGGCATATAGACTCGCATTACCTCCAAGCATGTCTCGTGTTCATAATGTTTTTCACATATCTATGCTTCGTAAATATGTTAAAGACCCGAACCACATTATTGAGTTAGAACCAGACGAGATAGCTGAAGATTTAACGTACGAGGAGGTACCTGTTAAGATCTTGGATAGGAAAGAGCATGTCCTACGCACGAAGGTTATACCACAAGTTAAGGTTTTGTGGAGAAACCATGCTATTGAAGAAATGACCTGGGAGTTGGAATCAGAAATGAAAGCGAGGTATCCTCACCTTTTTGAAACATCAGGTACGTACGTCAATTTCGAGGACGAAATTTCATAAGGAGGGGAGGTTGTAAGACCCCAACTTATTAATGAATAAAATCAAATTTTCTCTAAATATTATTGTGAATAATAAGGGGTTAATTTGATATAATACTTTGGTTATGGGTGAAATGTGCAAATTTTGCAAAATAAGCAAGTGGTTATAAAATATTTATTTTTGGTCGGGGAATATTCGGTTGGTCGTGGAATATTCTTGCTGTCGGGGAATATTCTGCATTATCTTAGTCATAATATTTCTTACTGGGCTAGTTGAGCTCACCCTTTCTTTCACTGTTCCCTTCAGGAAATGAGAACGTAGCTGGGGCAAGTCGGGGAACGGAGTGATGGTCCGGATGATAGTATTAGTTAGTAGTCCTCACTATTCTATGTAATGGTGTGTTAATAAATGTAATGAGGACTCCTTTTGAGTATGAATACTCTCTAGAAGATAATATTTGTATTCAAACTCACAGTTTATGTTTTGTCGTATTGTACACGACAGCTGTATTAGTAAATTGTATTTGTATTTTGTACTATGTATCTAACGACCCAAGATGGGTGATGTATACCTAATTTTAGGGGCGTCACACGAACTGTTGCTGAATATCTTTGGCCGTAGTGCGAAGATGGATTTATTAGCATGATTATGAACATGAATTGTGATTTGGTATAACCATGATCTTTGATGTTTCAGGTAAAGACAGGTGATGAAAATATTCTTCGTCCTAGGTGCGAAGAAAAATTTAGAATCACAATTATGATTATGAGTTATTTATATGATTGTGGACCAGAACTGTTGATTGATGTTACAGGGATAAAACATTGTTGGTGGATTTTTAACATGGAGAAGATAATAGACTTTATAGTCTATTTGACTCTTCTAATGGATTGCTCGTTCCGCTGCAACTATGGTTGAAATTTTTATCATCTACCATATGTTCTAAATATCTGATTTATTACTGATGAAGACTATTGATAATTTATTTATCTTTAGTCATGATATTCTTTACTGGGCTAGTTGTGTTCACCCTTCTGTTTCACAATTCCTTTCAGGTAATAAGAGTGTAGCTGGATCGAGCGGGGGTAGCATGGGAATAGAACGGTGGTCATCATTTAGTAGTTATATTTGGTGAATCATCTAGGGTGAAGCGAACCCAATGTTGGAAGGGTATTTTGTCACTATCATACAAGATGTCTAATGACATACAATCTCGTGTCAGCATAAGACAGGGTTGTGCTCATCCACTTGCTGAGTATCTTTACGAGCACTACCTATATAATCTTGGGGTTTGTTTGGAGTATAATTCTCAATTAGAGACAGTGGAGATAATGATAAGTCAAGAGAAGACTCACCATTGGGAATAATATGATAGTAATCTTCTTATTTTTCTTTGGGGTCTATTGGGTCATCCAAGGATAATTCTGTGGCCATATGATATCTATCATAACCTAGACGCATGGCCTCCCATGTACGAAGGTTTACTTGAGCACTTCCCAAAGATGCTAATTTCTAAAACAGTTTTTGACTATACCTTTATGTAAGGTGTCATTGTGAGGTGCTGTCCACGGTTGGGACATGAGTCACATTTGGTATATATTTGTATCCAAACTCACAGCATATATGTTCTTGTATTTTGCACGACAATTGTTGTAATAAAGTTGTAGTTGTTTTCTGTACCATGTATTTGGCGACTCAAAATAGGTTGGATGGAATGGACCTATTTTGGGGTTGTCACATCTGAGGTCTCGGGCTTAGCTACAATATAATTCATGATATAGCAAGGATGAGCAACAAGTTGACCCAACAAGTTTAAATACAACAATAAGGATATGTCATGATGAATGGAAAATTAACTGACAATGAATTCAACAATATGAATATCTGAAGGATTCAACAATATGAATATCGCAATCAAAGATAATGATTGCTTTTAGAATAACTGCTAGTCAAATAGACTTTGAACTATAACTCTCAAATGGAATCAATAGCTAATTTACCCTTTGGTCACTGGATACAGAATAAGTACATGAGGGGATCAGCCTCGCGTACATCATGTATATGCATAACATTTAAATTTGCTTTGTGTATCTTATATTAGATACCTGGTACCCCCCATCATAGAAAGGGTTGTTCTTTCAGTTTAAGAATCCTTACCCTCAATAGGTTTGGATAGCATTTATAAAATTTCATACACTTATCTGACCGAACAAAGGTTCAGACTCTATCTGACAAAGTTCAAAAATTATAGAACTTTAAATGATGTACAAGTCCAAGACTATACGAACTCAAGTGCACCAAATGCGAATATCAATAATATCGATGTGGAATAATTGTAAAGTAATTAAATCACTTAATAGCATGCTTGGAAATAAGATTCAAGCTTAAATTAATAACTTTCAATTCAATAATAACCTGCTCAATTCAATATGAGAAGGATAGGAAACTTTCACAGTCAAATAGTGAAGTTCAAGAAAACTTGCTCAATAATCATTGGAGTAAGTTTAGGGAACTTGTTCAACAAAAGTAGGGTTCAAGAAACTTGCACAACCAAATAGTGAAGTTCAAGGAAACTTACTCAATAATAATTTGAGTAAAGTTAGGGAACTTGCCTGTTTGCTCAGCTACAATATAATATTAGCTTTAACTAACTCGCGTCAAAACGACCTAATATTAACAAGTCGGTATTTCAATTAGTATGTGTAAACTAGTATGAGTCTACAGTTACAAGAATCAAGTCATCACATAACATGCTTCCTAACACATTACATGCCACATTGGTCACATAACATGCTTCCTAACACATTACATGGCACATTGGTCACATAATACAAGATAAAGAAATCATATAAGCATGCCTTGAAATTCAGAATAAAAAACATAATCTATTTGTGACTGCAGGACGGCGCAGCTGCGCCTGGTCTAGGCTTAGGGACGGCGCAGCTGCGCTATCCCTTGGCCAGACCAGGTTTGAGCCTTGCACCTCCTGACATCAGTCCAACTCTAACATACGCCTACACATATATATTAACATACATACATGCTAGAGTTTCACATATAACACATGATCATACTTGAGTTCAATACCACAAGTTTAACTTACAATTTATATGTCATTAAAACAGAAAAATCATGTAATCATCAAGTTTAATACATATGAACCATGTTTAAGAGTAATATAGCTATAACATGACATCTTACTACTTTAGAATCTAAGTACTCACATAATATGTACTTATGTTTGAAAATATTTCCAAAGTTGTCTTTGAAATCATTTTAGCACGAATGATGCAAGATACACATCCAAGACAACTTTAAAACTCTTATCATAAGGATTTAAGTTATGTTAATCTCCTTTCAAGGTCAGAATCTAAATCTCTTAGCATTCATGTTCATTAGCCTTAACTAAGCTTTTCTTTTCAAACTAAGTTCTAGCACAAAGCTAACAAGTTGGTCATGGACACAATAGCTATGAGTCACACATCATGCTCATTTAGGTTTCAAATCAGTCATGTATATGGTCTCGTAAGTTCAAAACTTGTGAATAAGTTTTCCCCAAAGTTAGTTTTGAAAACTTTAAGTTTTGCTACAACTTTCTTACTAATCCAAGTTAATTACTTCATACCACATACACAAGCTTTTCATAACATGTTATACCCCTCTATTGGTATGTATCGAAGTCATAACATCAAGTTAGTAGCACATATAACCAACAGAAACCAGAAACTAATTTTGAGTTACGTCGTAGCTGCGTTGCACCCTAGTACAAATTGGGCGCAGCTGCGCCATGCCTGCACCAGAGGCAGTGACCCGCTCTGTTCTGCAGAGCATGAAACATCAACACTTTTCTTCGATTTAAATATGATTAACACTATCATTTAAGAGTTCAAACATGTAAGTCTACTTCCTAAACATATCATGGCATATCAATTCACTTTGACTAACAAAGTATATCAAGTAATTTCAAGAAATTGACAAAACCCATTTCAAGAACACAAGTTAAGATTTATACCTCCTTGGCTTGAATTAGACCCCTTACACACTGAGTATGCTTCCAAAATTTCTCAGCAACTTAGGACTCTCAATCTCAGACTTTAATAACCAATAAAACTGAAAATGGGCCTTGTATTTATAAAGGAACTATGAACTAGACACTTGCATTACACAATTTTGAAGCTCATGGTGCAAAGGAAGAACTCATTGGTTGCTTAGGAGTGGTTTAACAACTCCCTATTAGGCCATTGGCCTTGAAATCATTGCCTAATCTTAGCCCAAATGAAAGTTACGTAATTCAAATGTAGGCTACTGTTCATGTACTATGGTGACACTCATTTTGGGACAAGAAAGAAAATCTCAGCAACAAGTTATTTAAGGCTTGATTTGGATACTATAATTCTCATAATGTAATATAAATGTGTTAATGCTACTACACAAAGGAAATTTGGGGACTATAAATCCGCATACTTCTTCTGGCGATCTTGAGCTGCTACTAATCGTGCTCTTATCACCCTGATAATTTCTACCGTCTGTTGTACCAACTATGGTCCCAACAGTCGACGCTCTCCAACTTCGTCCCAGCATAAGGGCGTTCTACATTTCTTCCCATACAGTGCTTCGTACGGCAACATTCCAATACTGGCGTGATAAATATTATTATATGTGAACTCTACTAATAGAAGGTGGTCCTCCCAACTACCCTTGAAGTCTATCACACATGCTCGAAGCATGTCTTCAAGTGTTTGAATTGTTCTCTCGCTTTGCCCATCGGTCTGCGGATGATACGCAGTACTCATTCGCAGTTGTGTCCCCATTTTTTCTTGAAGAATCTTTTAGAAGTTTGACATGAATCACGGATCTTTATCTGATACAATAGATACCGGCACTCCATGCCTCGAGATAATTTCCTTGACATACAATTTGGCTAACTGGTCCAAACTATACTTAATCTTAATCGGCACAAAGTGAACAGACTTAGTCAGACGATCTACAATCACCCATATGGCGTCGTGCCCTTTTTGCGTTGCTAGAAGTCCCACCACGAAGTCCATTATGATGTGCTCCCATTTCTATTACGGAATCTCTAATGGTTGTAATAACCCGCTTGGTCGTTGGTGCTCTGCCTTGACTCTTTAACAAGTTAGACATCTACTTACACATTTCGCAACCTTTCTCTTCATGTTTGGCCACCAGAAGTGGTGGTGCAAATCTTAGTACATCTTCGTGCTTCCTGGGTGTATCGAGTATCTCGTACTGTGTGCTTCTTGCAAAATATCCTCTCTCAGTTCTGGTACTAACGGTACCCAAATTCTTCCTTCAAATCTAAGCAGCCCAGTGCTATCAACCTTAAATTTTAATTCATCACCTTCAGTTAATCGCTTTTTGATGTTATTGCAATCTTCATCCTTTTCTTGTGCCTCTTTAACCTTATCCAATAAAGTCGGGCTCGCTGTCACTGTGAATAATTATTCGTCGGTCTCCATCGGATACCTAATCTCCAAGTCTAATCGTTCGAAATCTTTCACCAATTTTTCTTGAATGGTCAACTTCAATAAATTCTCTCTGCCTTTTCTGCTCAAGGCATCTGCCACTACAATTTTTTTGCTTGGATGGTACAGAATCTCACAATTATAATCTTTGATCAATTCTAACCATCGGTGCTGCCTCATGTTTAACTCCCTCTGCGTGAAGATATATTTCAGACTTTTGTAATCCGTATATATCTCACACTTCTCGCCATACAGATAATGCCTCCAAATCTTCAAGGCGAAAACTACTGCTGCTAACTCTAGGTCATGAGTCAGATATCCCTTCTTATAATCTTTCAACTGACGTGAAGCGTACGCAATGACCCTACCGTGTTGCATCAGTACACAGTCAAGACCCTTATGTGACGCATCACTATACACTACAAAACCTCCCGTGTTGTCCGGTAAAGCCAACACAGGTGCTTGACTAAACCTCTTCTTTAATTCTAGGAAACTTTCTTCATACTTCTCCGTCCAAATGAACTTAACTGTCTTCCTGGTAAGATTGGTCAACGGCGATGCTAATTTAAAAAAATCCCGAATAAATCTTCGATAGTATCTCGCCAATCCTAGGAAACTCCGAATTTCTGTCGGCGTCTTCGGTTGCTCCCAGTTGATAACCGCTTCTACCTTCGCTGGATCCACTGAAACACCATTCTTGTCGATAACGTGCCCTAAAAACTGCACTCTCTGCAATTAAAACTCACACTTGGAGAATTTTGCATACAACTTCTCCATCCTTAATGTCTCCAACACTATCCGAAGATGCTTGGCGTGTTCTTCCTCCGTCTCTGAATACACTAGAATGTCATCGACGAATACGACAATAAACTTATCCAAATACTGCTTGAACACTCTGTTTATCAAATCCATAAACGATGGTGGCGCGTCAATCCAAATGACATAACCAGAAACTCAAAGTGTCCATACCGAGTTATAAATGTTGTATTTGGAATGTCTTCCGGCCTCACTTTTAGTTGGTGATAACCGGTTCTTAAGTCAATCTTTGAAAAGTATTTTGCCCTCTTCAATTGATTAAACAAATCATTTATCCTGGGCAACGGGTACTTGTTCTTAATGGTAACCTTGTTCAACTCTCGGTAGTTGATACAAAGTCTTAGCGACCCATCTTTCTTCTTTACGAATAAGACTGGTGCTCCCCACGACGATACGCTCGGTCGAATGTATCCCTTATCTAACAACTCTTGTTAGATAAGTTCTTTCATTTCTTTCATTTCTACTGGTGCCATACGATACGACTTTGTATACCGGTGATGTCTCCGGTGCCAAGTCAATAACAAACTCAATCTCTCTATCCGGTGGCAATCCCGGAATCTCGTCTGGGAAAACATCAACAAAATTCCTTACAATAGGTATCTGACTCAGTTCACCCTCGACTCGTCGAGTATCAACCACATGAGTCAAATAACCTATACAGCCCTTCCTAAGCAATCTCTGTGCTTGTACCATCGTCAGACAATGAGATCGTCTCGGCGATTTACTATCATAAAATACCACCTTCGACTTAGTTGAAGTCCTAAGGTGTACCCACTTCTTCTTATAGTCTATAATTGCTCCGTGAACCGATAACCAATCTATCCCAATGATTACATCGAACTCCCCCAGATGAATCGGAATCAAATCCACTTTGAGCTTAAATCCTCGCAAATCGGCATAACAGTTTCTATGGATGTATTCCACGGGAATAATTTCTTTATTCGCTACTTCTACGTTCATAGGGTGTTCTAATCTCTCACGGGTTAAGTCTAACTGTTTAGCAAATTCTTTAGAAATAAAAGAGCATGTAGCACCCAAATCAAATAACACGTATGCATCTATATCATTGATCAGAAAAATACCTGACACCACGTCCTTAGATTCCACCGCATCCTATACGGTCATGTTGAAAGTTCGTGCCGTTGGTCTGTTGGCTTTACTGACTGGCCCTTCAATGTTTAGCCCATTGTTGTTGTTGTTACGGTTGTCGCTAGCTGCATCACCCTTTTTCTTCGGGCAGTCCTTGATTTGATGGTCTGTGGCACCACACGAGAAACATCCTCCTTTCTGCTTATTCGGACACTGTGGAGCCATGAGCCCTGGTTGTCCGCAACGATAATAAACACTCTTTCCCTTCATGCACTCCCCCGAGTAGTTCCTCCCACAGTTGTTGCACTTCATACTTTTCTTGGCCTATCCCCCGGACTTATTACCTCCCGAGGATTGGCTCTCTGTCCATTTACGCTTGTTGGGGTTGCTTCCTCCGCTACTTCCTCCTTTCTGTCCATCCTAACCTGTCTTCTTCTCTTGTTTGAATCGAGCAATGGCTTCATTGCCTCCTTCAGCAATGATAGCCCTTTCCAAAAGATCAGAGTAAGTCTTAATCTTCAATACAGCCACTGCTTTCTGCACCTATGGTTTCAGTCCTAATTCGAACCTCCTTGCCTTCCTGGCCTCCGTGTCAACCTGATGTGATGCGAATTGGGCCAACTCGTTAAATCTTGTCGCGTACTCTGTGACAGTCATACTACCTTGCTTCAGTTCCAGAAACTTAACTTCCATATCCTGTTGCGTATTCTCTGAGAAGTAATTCTCAAGGAATAGCTCTTTAAATCTGTCCCATGGAATAACTCCTTCGTCTGCTCGTCCCTTATTGGCTTTCCACCAATAATTAGCTTCGCCCTTCATCATGAAAGTGGAAAAACTCATCTTCTGTGCTTCGGCCACTCGTGTGACCTCAAACACCTTTTCCATTTCTTCTATCCATGTCTGGGCTTCAATTGGGTCCAAGGTTCCTCGGAACTCCGGTGGTCCTACCAATTTAAAGTCCTTAAAGCTAGCCAAGTGTTGTCCTGACTGCCCTGCTGCTGGCGGGGTCTGTTTTGCATTGCCTCAGTTAACAAGATAACGAAGTTCTGCATTGGATCAACATTTTCCCCTTCACCATTGTTAACGGATCCTTCCTCCCTCTGATTCCGCTGAAGTCTCCTAGGCGACATGATCTGAGGAAAGGAAGAAACAATTAGGCTTTATGTGATATGCTATCCATGTTAGCATTAAGAAGTTTAAAACGTCTATCAATCATTTTTGATTTAAATAAACCACTTCAATATCACAATAAAACTCGATGGATTTCCTCATCCCATCACTTACATACACTTCTTGAGTTTTCTACTAAGGTTATAATCTAGGTTTCGCATTCCTTACGTTTATAACCTAGGCTTTGATACCAACTTGTGACGCCCCCGAATCCGGGTCCTCTGACCCCGGTTCGGTCATCACAATAAAATACAAACATTCACCTCTAAACAACATACGATAACAAAAATGCGGAAAATAATAAACGTACGTCGTTCATTCAAAAGGTGTTACAAGTCCCAAGATACGATAACCTTAATATCATCTTACAAACATACCCTAAAATAAACATTAGGGTTCATATTACATAATAGTAATTTAAAACTAGGCATAAGAAAAAAATCTGCTCCTTACCACTATTCTACATCTTTCCTTTACCCTTGTCCTTCCCTGAGGTCTCGGGCTTAGCTGCAATATAATTCATGATATAGCAAAGATGAGCAACAAGTTTGCCCAACAAGTTTAAATACAACAATAAGGATATATCATGATGAATGGAAAAATAACTGACAATGAATTCAACAATATGAATATCTGAAGGATTCAACAATATGAATATACCAAGCAAAGATAATGATTGCTTTTAGAATAACTGCTAGTCAAATAGACTTTGAACTATAAGTCTCAAATGGAATCAATAGCTAATTGACCCTTTGGTTACTGGCTATAGAATAAGTACACGAGGGGATCAGCCTCACGTACACCATGTATATGCATAATGTAAGACCCCAAATTATTAATAAATGAAATTTAAATTCCCTCTATTTATTATTTTGAAATAGTAAGTGTTAAATTGATTAATGAGGTTAGTTATGGGTAAAATGCGTAAATATTTTAAATAAGCAAGTGGTTATAAAATATTCATTGTTGTCGGGGAATATTCGTTTGGTCGTGGAATATTCTTCCTGTCGGGGAATATTCGTACGACGGCGCAGTCTTTTGTGGGCCCCATAACGGAAAGCGATTGGATGAAGAAAACGACAAGTATATGTTTTTTATTAATAACGGCGTAGTTGTTACCGTTAATACTGTTGAAATACCCGGTGGTTAAAACACAGTAATACGCGTTGTTACACAGTAGCACACTGTATTGCACCAATTATTGATTCTTACGTAAGAAGGCACTACTCAATAATGGTTACAGTAATTACTGTTCAGTATTTTATTTTATTGATTCAATAATTGCTGCGTTGATATTTTATATTACTGTTGTTTCAATAATTGTCACTACACAGTATTTCCCATTATCAGATCAATAATTCATATTATTTGAATAATATTATTAGATAACATTATTGGCAATGTCTAGAAAGTTCTGTCTAAGGAGAGGTTTGGTCATCTAATTGCGCGCCAGTAAGGAGAAATCCTTATTGGAAAGCCCCCTCTTTCCTGGGAACGGCCTGGTTGTCATAAATGTGATTCTGTAATATTATTTGTAAATAATTAATTATTGATTCATATGATAAGGAAATATTTATTTTTGTGGATATAAATGAGGGATATATTTTTGTGGTTAAAAATGAAGGAGTTAATGTTGAGGTTTTTATCAGTATTTTTGTCGGAATGGAGGTATTAAAAATCAGGATTTTTTAGATATTTTGCGGGAGTTATAATTTTTAATCCGACCGTTGGATCGTGGTAATTTTTGGATATGTTATACATATATAAGTTGAGTATATGTCCATAAATTTTGAACCGTTAAAAATGAACGTATGATTTATTATGAATTTTACGAGATGACTGGTTCAGAAATTGTTGAATTTTCGGAGTTAATCATTTTGGTAGAAAATTCTAGAATTGGTGGGCCCCACTCTTGGTTGGTGAAGAAATGTGCTGAGATTTTTATTCAAATGTGGTGGGTGGGAATAGTAGCAGGTAAAGCCATCAGGTTGCAGGTTAAGTCTGCTTCGGCGTGCTAACATTTTCCTATAAATAGAGGGCTAAGTTAGAATTGAAAATCACACCAGAAACAAGTTTTCTCTCTTTCTCTCTCTAGATTATTGAGTGTATTTTGTGAGTATTTAGATACTTTGAGAGTTTCTATTCATCAGAGCAAGTGTCTTTCAGCCTTATACCGGTATTCCGACCAGAAGTACTGTCTGTACGAGGTAAGGGATGTTATTTTATTCAAAAATGATATTATTTCTTCAATATCATTATGCCGAAATATTGGTTGGAAATTTTTATCAAATTTGGAACTTTTCACGTCGGGGTTACTATTCATGAGTTACTATTCACGAGTTACTATTCACGAGTTACTATTCACCGAAAAATAAAATTTTCTTCTTTTCGTCCAAAATATCTATTCTGGGTACTAGCTTTGATTGTATCCATGTTTTGATCATTCTTGAATTCTACTTCAATATGAATAATTATAAGGTATTTTTGGACATGAATAAATCGAAATACGAATCCTTAATATTTGTTATTTTGTTTCACTGGATTCGTTTTCTTTAATATATTTTTCATCATCCTCAGTCCTAAATGATGATATTACTGAATATCTTTGGCCGTAGTGCAAAGATGAATGATTAACTGATGAGTATCTTTGGCCCGTAGTGCAAAGATGAACAGGTGTTGAGATGAACATGACCGACTGGTGATACAAATGAATATCTTTGGCCTGTAGTGCAAAGATGAATATTTGATTAAAGATGGTTATTGATTGTTGTTACAGGGATAAAATATTGATGATGGACTTTTAAATCTTAGAAGATAGTAGAACTCATTCTCTACTTGACTCTTCTAATGGTTTGCTGTTTCCGCTGCAGTTATTGATTTAAAACTTGTTGTCTATTGTATTCTATTAGATTTTTCCCTGTTGAAGACTAACGATAATTTGTTCTGTATTATCTTAGTCATAATGTTCTTTACTGGGCTAGTTGAGCTCACCCTTTTCCTTTTTGTTCCATTTTTCTCAGGAGGCGAGAATGTAGCGAGTACTAGTCGGGGTATGGAATGATGGTTCTAGAAGTTACTTTAGTAGTCCTCACTATTTTTGTGAAATAATGTATCAATAATTGTAATGAGGGCTTATTTGAGTGTGGATATTGTCTAAATGACAATATTTGTATTTAAACTCACAGTTCTTGTGTTGTAATAATAAAGATGTAGTTGTTTCTGTACCATGTATTTTGGCGACTCAGAATGGGTGTTGTATACCTATTTTGGGGGCGTCACAGTTGGTATCAGAGCTTAGGGATATGATCTCTGGCGGAGATCGGGGAATAGAACTAGGAGGGGAGAGACGAATCCTTCGCTAGTGTGTCCTACCTAAGCTTATTTATTGGTCAGTCATAATATAGGGGTATTATGTGATTTGTTAATTTATTTAATTAACCCTTGTTTTATGGCAGTATTTGAGAATGTCGACTGAGAATGTTAATAGTGGAGTAAATGAGACCGTGGAGACACCGGTGCTTACCAACGAGGAGAACGTGCAACAGGCTGGCAATGTTCCTCCTGTGAACAACACCAATGAGCAGATGATGAACGATGGAATGTTTAGAAGTTTTTTGCAATTCATGCAAAACCAGACAAGGGAGACTCGTGTTCAAAATACAGGAGGAAATGATAGCAATTCACGGTTTGTCACAGCCAAACAGTTCAAAGAATTGGGACCACCAGAATTTAAGGGAAAGCCGGATCCGATCATGGCGGAAACGTGGGTCAAGCAAATTACCAAGATATTCGATGTCTTGGGATGCACGGAGGAACAGAAGGTTCCATTCGCCACCTTTATGTTCCGTGGCGAGGCAGATTACTGGTGGGAGTCTGTGAAGCGTACCCATCCAACCGCACTCAGCATGTCTTGGGAGACATTTCAAAAACTGTTCAATGACAAGTACTTTCCTGAAAGTATTCGTCATATGAAGGAGGTAGAGTTTATTAGACTAGAGCAGAATAATATGACGGTATCTCAGTACGAGGCAAAGTTTGCAGAGTTGTCCAGGTTTGCACCTCATTTGGTGGAGAATGAGGAACGTATGACGAGGATGTTTCTGAGAGGTTTGAAACCCGGCATACGTCAATATCTCATTTCTCATAAATTTTCTCTCTATTCAGATGTTGTCAACAGGGCTCAATTATTAGAGCGAGATAACGAGTACGGTCAACTGAGGGATCACAACCAGGATCATATCGGTGACAGCAGTCATCAGAACAATGATAACCAGCGGAGAAAGAAAAATACAGACAAGAACGGCAACCACTCTGGTGGTAATCGTGGCTATGAAAATAGAAGAAGCGAGTCGGGAGGAGATTTTAAAAAGAGGAGATTCAACAATGACAATACGAAGACGTCAGCACCAACAGCAATTGGTTCCAAGGGAGGAGAACGACCACCGGTTATATGCTATAAGTGCGGAAAAGAAGGACATATCAGCCCAAATTGCCCACAACAGTTTAAGGTATGTTATAATTGTGGAAAGGAAGGACATATCGCTCGAGATTGCACTGTAGCAAAACCAAGTCCAGCGGGGATGGTGACTCAAAAAGCTGTTCCAGAAAAGATAAAGTCAACGGTTCCTGGAAGAGCGTTTGTCGTGACTGGTCAACATGCGAGGAACCCAAACGAGGTGATCACGGGTAAGCTAATCATAAATTCATGCGAAGTTTATACCTTATTAGATACCGGTTCTACCCATTCTTTTATCTCTCCTGCTTGTGCTCAACGTTTAAACTTGACTCCGGAGAAGTTAGACTTTGATTTATCTGTGGAGACTCCGTTAGGAGAAACTTTCATCACATCCACTGTTTATAAATCTTGTGTGATCCAAGTTGGTACCATCACCTTACCTGTTGACCTTATCTCTTTAAAGATACTTGCTTTTGATGTGATTTTAGGGATTGATTGGCTAACTACTCATCATGCCAAAATTGATTGTTTTCGTAAGGTTGTTAGTTTTCATATTCCTAACCAACCTGTTGTACGAATTCAAACAACTAAGCCATTAAAATCAATCACTGTTATATCAAGCCATAAAGCCATTCGTTTATTAAAAAACGGATGTCAAGCTTTCTTAGCCCATGTTATGGATTTGAATAAAGACACTTCAAATTTGAATAATATTCCTGTTGTTATTGACTTTCCTGACGTATTTCCTGAAGAACTTCCCGGTCTACCCCCGGAACGAGAAATTGAATTCTTTATTGATCTTGAACCTGGTACAAAGCCCATTTCTAAAACCCCATATCGAATGGCTCCTATTGAACTTCAGGAGTTAAAGGTCCAACTACAAGAGTTGTTGGACATCGGTTTCATTCGTCCTAGTACATCTCCTTGGGGTGCTCCTGTTTTATTTATATAGAAAAAAGACGGGAGTATGCGACTTTGTATTGATTACCGGGAATTAAACCATGTCACTATTAAGAATAGGTATCCGCTACCTCGTATTGATGACCTGTTTGACCAGTTACAAGGAGCACAGTTCTTTTCAAAGATCGATCTTCGTTCTGGATATCATCAGCTGAAGGTTAAAACTGAGGATATTCCAAAGACTGCCTTCAGAACTCGGTACGGGCATTATGAGTTCCTAGTTATGTCTTTTGGATTGACTAATGCTCCTGCGGCTTTCATGGATATGATGAACCGAGTATTTAAGGATTATTTGGATCAGTTCGTTGTTGTCTTTATTGATGACATCCTCATATATTCCAAAAGCCGTGAAGATCATGAGCATCATTTGAAGCTGGTACTCCAAAGGCTGCGTGAAAATAAGTTATATGCCAAGTTGAAGAAATGCGAGTTCTGGCTTGAGGAAGTAGCTTTCCTAGGGCACGTGGTGTCAAAACATGGAGTATCTGTTGACCCGGCGAAGATTGAAGCAATACAAAGTTGGGAGCAACCAAAGACGGTGACCGAAGTACGTAGCTTTCTAGGCTTAGCTGGTTATTATCGAAGATTCGTGGAAGGGTTTTCTCGAATCGCTACCCCGTTAACTCAGCTGACTCGGAAAGATATCAAATTCGTATGGAGCGAGGAATGCGAGAAGAGTTTTCAAGAGCTTAAGAGGAGACTCATTTCGGCACCTGTTCTGACAATACCATCTGGTTCGGATGGATTTGTTATCTACAGTGATGCTTCAGGCAAAGGGTTAGGATGTGTTCTCATGCAACATGGGAAAGTCATAGCCTATGCCTCGCGACAACTCAAAGAATATGAGAGGAATTATCCTACTCATGATTTGGAGTTGGCAGCAGTAGTTTTCGCGTTGAAGATCTGGAGACACTACCTGTATGGGGAGAAAGTGGAGATCTATACAGATCATAAAAGCCTTAAATATTTCTTCACCCAAAAGGAACTCAACATGCGGCAGCGACGTTGGCTCGAGCTGTTGAAAGATTACGATCATACCATCCAATATCATCCTGGAAAAGCAAACGTAGTAGCTGACGCATTGAGTAGAAGATCATATGCGGGTACGAGTGCAATGTTGTTAACACAAAGGCCCATTTTGTATGACTTGCAAAGGATGGAGATAGAGATGAAGGCTCCAAGTACCCACATGATGATATCAAATATACGAGTAGAACCGACTTTAATCGATAAAGTTAAAGCTGCTCAAGCTACGGACATAGAGCTGATGCGTATGAAGAAGAAAGTGCAAGAAGGTTCTATTCCAGAAGCAAGAATCGATGAAGAAGGAATACTTCGAGTTCACTCTAGACTCTGTGTTCCTAACAATTCTGATTTGAAGTACAAGATCATGATGGAAGCACACAATACACCATTTGCAATCCATCCTGGAAGTACCAAAATGTATCGTGATCTACGACATACATTTTGGTGGAATAATATGAAGAGAGAGATTGCAAAGTTTATCTCGAGGTGTTTAACTTGTCAACGTGTAAAGGCGGAACATCAAGTACCAAAGGGTCCATTGCAACCACTTGAGATTCCGAAATGGAAGTGGGAACACATTACCATGGATTTCGTTACGGGTCTTCCCACGGTTTCTCAAGGCATAAATGCTATTTGGGTTATTGTTGATAGATTAACCAAGTCTGCTCATTTCTTGCCGATACGGGAGACTTATTCCCTTGAACGTCTTGCTCGTATATACGTAGATGAGATTGTGAGACTGCATGGCATGCCAGTATCCATAGTTTCGGATCGTGACCCAAGATTCACTTCAAGATTTTGGGTTAGCTTGCAAAAAGCTATGGGCACAGATTTACGATTTAGTTCGGCATACCATCCTCAAACGGACGGACAATCAGAGAGGACTATTCAAACTCTTGAAGATCTATTAAGACTTTGTGTCCTAGATTTCAAAGGGAGTTGGGATAAGTACCTACCATTGGTGGAATTCTCTTACAATAACAATTATCAGGCAAGTATAGGTGTGGCCCCATTTGAAGCATTATATGGACGAAAGTGTCGCTCTCCAGTATGCTGGGACGAGGTGGGTGAAGCAACATTGTTGGGACCAGAGTTGGTACGCATGACTACAGAGAAGATCCAAACGATTCGACAACGTATACAAACGGCACAGGATCGATAAAAGAGTTATGCGGATCTTCATCGGAAGGACGTGGAATTTGACATTGGGGATCATGTATTGTTGCGTGTGGCTCCATGGAAAGGAGTTACAAGATTTGGGAAGAGAGGAAAGCTCAATCCACGATTTATTGGTCCATTTCAGATTCTTGACCGAGTAGGAAATGTGGCCTATAGACTTGCGTTACCTCCAAGTATGTCTCGTGTTCATAATGTTTTTCATATATCTGTGTTACGTAAATATGTGAAAGACCCAGACCACGTTATTGAGTTAGAACCGGACGAGATAGCTGAAGACTTAACGTACGAAGAGGTACCTATCAAGATCTTGGATAGAAAGGAGCATGTCCTACGCACGAAGGTCATACCACAAGTTAAAGTTTTGTGGAGAAACCATGCTATTGAGGAAATGACCTGGGAGTTGGAAACGGAAATGAAAGCGAGGTATCCTCATCTTTTCGAAACACCAGGTACGTACGTCAATTTCGAGGACGAAATTTCATAAGGAGGGGAGGTTGTAAGACCCCAAATTAATAATAAATGAAATTTAAATTCCCTCTATTTATTATTTTGAAATAGTAAGTGTTAAATTGATTAATGAGGTTAGTTATGGGTAAAATGCGTAAATATTTTAAATAAGCAAGTGGTTATAAAATATTCATTGTTGTCGGGGAATATTCGTTTGGTCGTGGAATATTCTTCCTGTCGGGGAATATTCGTACGACGGCGCAGTCTTTTGTGGGCCCCATAACGGAAAGCGATTGGATGAAGAAAACGACAAGTATATGTTTTTTATTAATAACGGCGTAGTTGTTACCGTTAATACTGTTGAAATACCCGGTGGTTAAAACACAGTAATACGCGTTGTTACACAGTAGCACACTGTATTGCACCAATTATTGATTCTTACGTAAGAAGGCACTACTCAATAATGGTTACAGTAATTACTGTTCAGTATTTTATTTTATTGATTCAATAATTGCTGCGTTGATATTTTATATTACTGTTGTTTCAATAATTGTCACTACACAGTATTTCCCATTATCAGATCAATAATTCATATTATTTGAATAATATTATTAGATAACATTATTGGCAATGTCTAGAAAGTTCTGTCTAAGGAGAGGTTTGGTCATCTAATTGCGCGCCAGTAAGGAGAAATCCTTATTGGAAAGCCCCCTCTTTCCTGGGAACGGCCTGGTTGTCATAAATGTGATTCTGTAATATTATTTGTAAATAATTAATTATTGATTCATATGATAAGGAAATATTTATTTTTGTGGATATAAATGAGGGATATATTTTTGTGGTTAAAAATGAAGGAGTTAATGTTGAGGTTTTTATCAGTATTTTTGTCGGAATGGAGGTATTAAAAATCAGGGTTTTTGAGATATTTTGCGGGAGTTATAATTTTTAATCCGACCGTTGGATCGTGGTAATTTTTGGATATGTTATACATATATAAGTTGAGTATATGTCCATAAAGTTTGAACCGTTAAAAATGAACGTATGATTTATTATGAATTTTACGAGATGACTGGTTCAGAAATTGTTGAATTTTCGGAGTTAATCATTTTGGTAGAAAATTCTAGAATTGGTGGGCCCCACTCTTGGTTGGTGAAGAAATGTGCTGAGATTTTTATTCAAATGTGGTGGGTGGGAATAGTAGCAGGTAAAGCCATCAGGTTGCAGGTTAAGTCTGCTTCGGCGTGCTAACATTTTCCTATAAATAGAGGGCTAAGTTAGAATTGAAAATCACACCAGAAACAAGTTTTCTCTCTTTCTCTCTCTAGATTATTGAGTGTATTTTGTGAGTATTTAGATACTTTGAGAGTTTCTATTCATCAGAGCAAGTGTCTTTCAGCCTTATACCGGTATTCCGACCAGAAGTACTGTCTGTACGAGGTAAGGGATGTTATTTTATTCAAAAATGATATTATTTCTTCAATATCATTATGCCAAAATATTGGTTGGAAATTTTTATCAAATTTGGAACTTTTCACGTCGGGGTTACTATTCATGAGTTACTATTCACGAGTTACTATTCACCGAAAAATAAAATTTTCTTCTTTTCGTCCAAAATATCTATTCTGGGTACTAGCTTTGATTGTATCCATGTTTTGATCATTCTTGAATTCTACTTCAATATGAATAATTATAAGGTATTTTTGGACATGAATAAATCGAAATACGAATCCTTAATATTTGTTATTTTGTTTCACTGGATTCGTTTTCTTTAATATATTTTTCATCATCCTCAGTCCTAAATGATGATATTACTGAATATCTTTGGCCGTAGTGCAAAGATGAATGATTAACTGATGAGTATCTTTGGCCCGTAGTGCAAAGATGAACAGGTGTTGAGATGAACATGACCGACTGGTGATACAAATGAATATCTTTGGCCTGTAGTGCAAAGATGAATATTTGATTAAAGATGGTTATTGATTGTTGTTACAGGGATAAAATATTGATGATGGACTTTTAAATCTTAGAAGATAGTAGAACTCATTCTCTACTTGACTCTTCTAATGGTTTGCTATTTCCGCTGCAGTTATTGATTTAAAACTTGTTGTCTATTGTATTCTATTAGATTTTTCCCTGTTGAAGACTAACGATAATTTGTTCTGTATTATCTTAGTCATAATGTTCTTTACTGGGCTAGTTGAGCTCACCCTTTTCCTTTTTGTTCCATTTTTCTCAGGAGGCGAGAATGTAGCGAGTACTAGTCGGGGTATGGAATGATGGTTCTAGAAGTTACTTTAGTAGTCCTCACTATTTTTGTGAAATAATGTATCAATAATTGTAATGAGGGCTTATTTGAGTGTGGATATTGTCTAAATGACAATATTTGTATTTAAACTCACAGTTCTTGTGTTGTAATAATAAAGATGTAGTTGTTTCTGTACCATGTATTTTGGCGACTCAGAATGAGTGTTGTATACCTATTTTGGGGGCGTCACACATAACATTTAAATCTGCTTTATGTATCTTATATTAGATACCTAGTACTCCCCTATCATAGAAAGGGTTATTCTTTCAGTCTAAGAATCCTTACCCTCAATAGGTGTGGATAGCTTTTATAAAACTTCATACACTTGTCTGACCGAACAAAGGTTCAGACTCTATTGACATAGTTCAAGAATTATAGAATTTTAAATGATATACAAGTCCAAGACTGTACGAACTCAAGTGCACCAAGTGCGAATATCAATAATATCGATGTGGAATAATTGTAAAGTAATTAAACCACTTAATAACATGCTTGGAAATAAGATTCAAGCTTAAATGAATAACTTTCAATTCAACAATAACCTGCTCAATTCAATATGAGAAGGATAGGAAACTTTCACAGTCAAATAGTGAAGTTCAAGGAAACTTGCTCAATAATCATTGGAGTAAGTTTATGGAACTTGTTCAACAAAAGTAGGGTTCAAGGAACTTGCACAACCAAAGAGTGAAGTTCAAGGAAACTTGCTCAATAATAATTTGAGTAAAGTTAGGAAACTTGCCTGTTTACTCAGCTACAATATAATATTAGCTTTAACTAACTTGCATTGAAACGACCTAATATTAACAAGTTGGTCTTTCAATTAGTATGTGTAAACTAGTACGAGTCTACACTTACAAGAATGAAGTCATCACATAGCATGCTTCTTAACACATTACATGGCATATTGGTCACATAATACAAGATAAAGAAATCATATAAGCTTGCCTTGAAATTCAGAATCAAAAACAGAATCTATTTGTGACTGCAGGACGGCGCAGCTGCGCCTGGTCTAGGCTTAGGGACGGCGCAGCTGTGCTGTCCCCTGGCCACACCAGGTTTGAGCCTTGCACCTTCTGACATCAGTCCAACTCTAACATACGCCTACACATATATATTAACATACATCACATATAACACATGATCATACTTGAGTTCAATACCACAAGTTTAACTTATAAGTTATATGTCATTAAAACAGAAAAATCATGTAATCATCAAGTTTAATACATATGAATCATGTTTAGGAGTAATATAGATATAACATGACATCTTACTACTTTAGTATCTAAGTACTCACATAATATGTACTTATGTTTGAAAATATGTCCAAGGTTGTCTTTGAAATCATTTTAGCACGAATGATGCAAGATACACATCCAAGACAACTTTAAAACTCTTATCATAAGGATTTAAGTTATGTTAATCTCCTTTCAAGGTCAGAATCTAAATCTCTTAGCATTCATGTTCATTAGCCTTAACTAAGCTTTTCTTTTCAAACTAAGTTTTAGCACAAAGCTAACAAGTTGGTCATGAATACAATAGCTATGAGTCACACATCATGCTCATTTTGGTTTCAAATCAGTCATGTATATGGTCTCGTAAGTTCAAAACTTGTGAATAAGTTTTCCCCAAAGTTAGTTTTGAAAACTTTAAGTTTTGCTACAACTTTCTTACTAATCCAAGTTGATTACTTCATACCACATACACAAGCTTTTCAAAACATGTTATACCCCTCTATAGGTATGTATCGAAGTCATAACATCAAGTCAGTAGCACATATAACCAACAAAAACCAGAAACTAATTTTGAGCTACGGCGCAGCTGCGCTGCACCCTAGTACAAATAGGGCGCAGCTGCGCCATGCTTGCACCAAAGGCAGTGACCTGCTCTGTTCTGCAGAGCATGAAACATCAACACTTCTCTTCAATTTAAATATGCTTAACACTATCATTTAAGAGTACAAACATGTAAGTCTACTTCCTAAACACATCATGGCATACCAATTCATTTTGACTAACAAAGTATCTCAAGTAATTTCAAGAAATTGACAAAACCCATTTCAAGAACATAAGTTAAGATTTATACCTCCTTGGCTTGAATTAGACCCCTCACACATTGTGTATGCTTCCAAAATTTCTCAGCAACTTAGGACTCTCAATCTCAGACTTTAATAACCAACAAAACTGAAAATGGGGCTTGTATTTATAAAGGAACTATGAACTAGACACTTGCATTACACAATGTTGGAGCTCATGGTGCAAAGGAAGAACTCATTGGTTGCTAAGGAGTGGTTCAACAACTCCCCATTAGGCCATTGACCTTGAAATCGTTGCCTAACCTTAGCCCAAATGGAAGTTACATAATTCAAATGTAGGCTACTGTTCATGTACTATGGTGACACTCATTTTGGGACAAGAAAGAAAATCTCAGCAATAAGTTATTTAAGACTTGGTTTGGATCTATAATTTTCATAATGTAATATAAATGTGTTAATGCTACTACACAAAGGAAATTTGGGGACTATTTATGTATTCACATCGTATAACCCATGTACATTAAATACACACAATTAAAATAGCACAGTTAAGTATTATTGACCAGGTAGTTCTATAATTATCGCTACTACTCACCTAGCCATATCATAACATTATTTAATATTATATATCCAGTGTGCACACATAACTGCTTTTCCAATTTCTGGAATACACAGATATTTAATTATTCTTGTATAAAAATCACTTATGATTTTATTGCACTGCTTGATACTTGATATCATTAGAATGTATTCTTATTATATGATTCTTGTGACGCCCCCAAAAATTAGGTATACATCACCCATCTTGGGTCGTCAGATACATAGTACAAAATACAAATACAACTTACTAATACAACTGTCGTGTACAATACGACAAAACATAAACTGTGAGTTTGAATACAAATATTATCTTCTAGAGAGTATTCATACTCAAAAGGAGTCCTCATTACATTTATTAACACACCATTACATAGAATAGTGAGGACTACTAACTAATACTATCATTCGGACCATCACTCCGTTCCCCGACTTGTCCCAGCTACGTTCTCATTTCCTGAAGAGAACAGTGAAAGAAAGGGTGAGCTCAACTAGCCCAGTAAGAAATATCATGACTAAGATAATGCAGAATAAATTATCATTAGCCTTCAACAATGTTAAACTGATAAAATATAATAGACATCAAGTTTAACTGCAGCGGAACAAGCAATCCATTAAAAGAGTCAAGTAGAAAATAAACTCTACTATCTTTTATGATTTAAAAGATTTTCCAACACTGTGATCGCTGAGACTCAGCTTAATAAAATAATTCACATCATCGAATCACCCCTGCACCACGGTCAAGGATATTCGTATATTCATTAATGGTCATGATCATGCCAACAACTGTCCATCAATGCACTACAGGCCAATGAGGACTTTTACCACATCATTTGTAACATTACGGTCATGATTATACCGAATAATCCCTGGTCATAATCATACCAAATCCATCTATGCACTACAGGCCACAGATGACTTTCAACATTTTATAAACATGAGGATGATGACAATGATATAAGAATTCAATAAAACAAGTTCAAGAATTAATTTATCCAAGAATTAACAACGTCCAAATTGTCAACATGATACTGCTTTGTGGAGTAAAATTCAAGAATACTTAGAAGAATATTTTCATGAAAGGATACTGGATGAAACGCAATTATCAAGGATATTCCACAAATTTCATGGAGTATAGAAGTCAAAACTTAACCAATTGAGTACAATAAAGAATGGAATAACAAAAGAAATCACCATGCATGCGATAGACCGCACAAACAGGTTATTCCAACAGAATAATAAATAATGGAACCAGGTCCGGCGTAAACGCACAGACAGGATGTGACAACCCCAAAATAGGTTCATTCCACCCAACCCATTCTGAGTCGTCAAATACATGGTACAGAAAACAACTACAACTTTATTACAATAATTGTCGTGCAAAATACAACAACACATATGCTGTGAGTTTGGATACAAATATATACCAAATGTGACATTGGACATCATCATGTATCAGCACCTCACAAAGGTACCTTACATAAAGGTACAGTCAAAAACTGTTTTAGAAACAAGAATCTTTGGGAAGTGCTCAAGGAAACCTTCGTACATGGGAGGCCACGCGTCTAGGTTATGATAGATATCATATGGCCACAGAATTATCCTTGGTTGACCTAATAGACCCCAAAGAAAAACGAAAAGATTACTATCATATTCTTCCCAATGGTGAGTCTTCTCTTGACTTATCATTATCTCCACTGTATCTAACTGAGAATTATACTTCAAACAAACACCAAGATTATATAGATAGTGCTTGTAGATATACTCGGCAAGCGGATGTGCACAATCATGTCTTATCATGACACGAGGTTGTATGTCGTTAGACATCTTGTATTATAGTGGCAAAACACCCTTCCAACGTTGGGTTCGCCTCACCCTATTTTCTTCACCAAATATAACTACTAAATGATGACCACCGTTCTATTCCCTTGTTACCCTCGCTCGACCCAGCTACACTCTTATTACCTGAAAGGAATTGTGAAGCAAAAGGGTGAGCACAACTAGCTCAGTAAAGAATATCATGACTAAAGATAATTAAATTATCAATAGCCTTCATCAATAATAAATCAGAGATTTAGAACATATGGTAAATAATAAAAATTTTAACCATAGTTGCAGCGGAATGAGCAATCCATTAGAAGAGTCAAATAGACTATAAAGTCTATTATCTTCTCCATGTTAAAAATCCACCAACAATATTTTATCCATGTAACATCACTCAACAGTTCCTTTCCACAATCATATGAATAACTCATAATCATAATTGTGACTATAAATTTTTCTTCGCACCCAGGACAAAGAATATTTTCATCACCTGTCTTTACCTGAAACATCAAAGATCATGGTTATACCAAATCACAGTTCCTGTTTATAATCATACTAACAAATCCATCTTTGCACTACGGGCCAAAGATATTCAGCAACAAACCATCTTTGCACTACGGGCCAAAGATATTCAACAACAGTTCATCTTTGCACTACAGGCCAAAGATATTCATCAACATGCCATCTTTGCACTACATGCCAAAGATATTCATCAACAATTCATATTTGCACTATAGGCCAAATATATTCATATCTCAAAGAAATATATAATCATTTCAGAATTTATATAAACAATAATTATAACCATGTTGATCAATTCACCTTTGCACTTAAGCTTAAGATATTCAATTATAAATTCAATGGTCATGATCATACCACTCACAATTCAACTTTGCACTACAGGCCAAAGAGAACCCTAGTCATGATCATACCAATAATCTACCCATCTTTACACTCTAGTGAAAGAGAATTTCAACATCAGGGTTATAAAAATGTTATATATGATGATAAAAATAATATGATCAACATATAGTTTTAATCTCAAGAGTAATATTCGTAACTCATGAATAGTAACCCCGACACAAAAGATAAAAATTCTACAATAAAATTCATACCAATATTTCGGTATAATGATATTGAAAGAATAACATTACTTAAATTTATAAACAATTTATTTTAATTGTTTACACTTTACTAATTAATGCATTTAATCATCATAAAATGCCAACTCTTACAATTTCATCATCAATAACCAAAACCCTCATCAAAAATCTGCATATACCTCATATAGGATTCTCAAGCCATAAAATCCTATTTTCCAATTTTCTTTCTTCACAAAACATATTTAATTCATTTATTCATAACTAGACCATTTTCATGAAAAATACCAAATCAGTTCCAAAAATATTTCTTTTCTGAGATTTAGCATAATATAGTCCCATATTGAACATATATTTTTCTCAGAATTTTTAAAACTCATTTACTATTTTTCATATGGCCAAAACCACCGAATATTTAGACATTTATCAAAAATTATATTTTTGTCCAAAAATTCTGAAATTTACAGAGTATACTTCTATCATACACATGTACTCCCAATAAAAATTTCATCAATTTTGGAGTTAACCACAAGGAATTATAAGCTGTTACTTTTAAAATAGTCTTTTCTCATAAAATTCATAACTCTCAATCTATACATCCAAAAATCACCATTTTTGGACACAATCAAGAAAACTCATCAAAATATCATTTCAAATTTTTCCAGAATTTTTGAAGATCAGAAAAATTACGAAACTGAAAATCATAACAACCCTTAAAATTCATTACTATCCCTTACTATCCCTTACCTCAAAAGAGCAGTACTTCTGACTGGATATGATGCTTGACATCCGTTTTTTAATAAACGAATGACTTTACGGCTTGATATGAAAGAGTTTGACTTCAATGGTTTGGTTGCTTGAATTTGAATAACAGGTTGCTTAGGAATATGAAAACTAACAACCTTACGAAAGCAATCAATTTTGGCATGATGAGTAGTTAACCAATCAATTCTTAAAATCACATCAAAAGCAAGTATCTTTAAAGAGATAAGGTCAACAGGTAATGTGATAGTGCCAACTTGGATCATGCAAGATTTATAAATTGTAGATGTAACGAAGGTTTCACCCAACAGAGTTTCAACAGATAAGTTAAAGTCCAATTTCTTCGGAGTCAAGTTTAAACGTTGAGCACAAGCAGGAGAGATAAAAGAATGGGTAGAACCGGTATCTAGTAAAGTATAAACTTCGCAAGAATTCAAGATTAGCTTACACGTGATCACCTCGTTCGGGTTTCTCGCGTTTTGGCCAGTAACGACAAACGCCCTTCCAGGAACCGCTGATTTCGACTTATCCGGGACAGCTTTTTGAGTCACCATCCCCGCTGAACTTGGTTTTGCTACAGAACACTCTCGAGCTATATGACCCTCCTTTCCACAGTTATAACATACCTTGGATTGTTGTGGGCAGTTTGGGCTGATATGTCCCTCTTTCCCACATTTGTAACATACGACCGGTGGTCGTTCTCCTCCCCTAGAAACAGTTGATATTTGTGCTGACGTCTTCACATTATCATTGTTGTACCTTCTCTTCTTGAAATCTCCTCCCGACTCGCTCCTTCTATTATCACGACCATGATTACCACCAGAGTGGTTACCGCTTTTGTCCGAATATTTTCCTCCCTGCTGGTTTTCATTGCTTCGATGACTGCCGCCACCGGTATGACCCTGGTTGTGGTCCCTCGGTTGCACATACTCATTATCTCGCTCTAATAATTGAGCCCTATTTACAACATCTGAATATAAAGAAAATTTATGAGAGATAAGATATTGTCGAATCTCGGGTTTTAGACCTCTCAGAAACATCCTTGTCATTCGTTCCTCATTTTTGACCAAATGAGGTGCAAACCTGGATAACTCTGCAAACTTCGCCTCGTACTGGGACACCGTCATGTTGTTTTGTTCCAGTCTAATAAACTCTACCTCCTTCATATGATGAATACTTTCAGGAAAGTACTTGTCATTGAACAGTTTTTGAAATGTTTCCCAGGACATGTTGAGTGCGTCAGGCTGGGTACGCTTCACAGACTCCCACCAGTAGTCTGCCTCACCGCGGAACATAAAGGTGGCGAATGGAACCTTTTGTTCCTCCGTGCATCCCAAGACATCGAATATCTTGGTAATTTGCTTGACCCACGTTTCCGCCATGATCGGATCCGGCTTTCCCTTAAATTCTGGTGGTCCTAATTCTTTGAACTGCTTAGCTGTGACAAACCACGCGTTGTTATCATTTCCACCCGTATTCTGCACACGAGTTTCCCTCGTCTAATTTTCCATGAACTGTAAAAAGCTCCTAAACATTCCATCATTCATCGTTTGCTCGGTAACGTTGTTTACAGGAGGAATATTGCCTTCCTGTTGCACGTTCCCCTGGGTGGTGATCAAAGGTGTCTCCACGGTCTGATTTACTCCATTATTAACGTTCTCAGCTGCCATTCTTAAATACTGCCATAAAACAAGGGTTAATAGTCATGTCATATATTATCCCTATACTCTGACCGACCAAATAAACACCAAATAAACTTAGTCAGGTCATACTAGCGAAGGAATTCCCCGTCTCTCCCCTCCTAGTTCTTGTCTCACATCTCAGCTAGGAATCATATCCCTAAGCTCTGATACCAACTGTGACGCCCCCAAAATAGGTATACAACACCCATTCTGAGTCGCCAAATACATGGTACAGAAAGCAAACTACAACTTCAATAATACAATTGTCGTGCAAAATACGACAACACATACTGTGAGTTTAAATACAAATATTGTCTTCTAGACAATATCCACACTCAAATAAATCCTCATTACAATTATTCAAACACTATTTTACAGAAATAGTGAGGACTGCTAAAACATCTTTCTAGAACCATCACTCCATACCCCGACTAGATCCTGCTATGTTCTCACCTCCTGAGAAGAAAAATGGAACAAAAAGGAAAAGGGTGAGCTCAACTAGCCCAGTAAAGAATATTATGACTAAGATAATATACAAACAAATTATCGTTAGTCTTCAACAGGGAAAAATCTGATAGAATATAATCGACAACAAGTTTTAGATCAACAACTGCAGCGGAAACAGCAACCCATTAGAAGAGTCAAGTAGAGAAAGAATTCTACTATCTTCTAAGATTTAAAAGTCCATCATCAATATTTTATCCCTGTAACATCAATTAATAATCATCTTTATCCAAATATTCATCTTTGCACTACAGGCCAAAGATATTCATTTGTATCACCTGTCAGTCATGTTCATCTCAACACCTGTTCATCTTTACACTACAGGCCAAAGATATTCATTTGTATCACCTGTCAGTCATGTTCATCTCAACACCTGTTCATCTTTGCACTACAGGCCAAAGATATTCATTTGTATCACCTGTCAGTCATGTTCATCTCAACACCTGTTCATCTTTGCACTACAGGCCAAAGATATTCACCAAGTAATCATACATCTTTGCACTACAGGCCAAAGATATTCATTAATATCATCATTTAGGACTGAGGATGATGAAAAATATCTTAAAGAGAACGAATCCAATGAGACAGAAGGACAAATAGTAGGGATTCGTATAACAGTTTATCCAAGATCAATAATACTTCATAATAATCAATTGTGAAGCAGAATTCAAAAATAAAGATCAAAACATGGATACAATCAAAGATAGTAACCATAATAGACATCTTGGACAAAAAGGAAAAATTTTATTTTTCGGTGAATAGTGCCGTATTCGTGAATAGTACCGTATACGTGAATAGTGCCGTATACGTGAATAGTAACCCCGACACAAAAAGTTCCAAATTTGATAAAAACTCATATCAATATTTCAGCATAATGATATTGAAGAAAATAATATCATTAAGAAGAAAATAATATCCCTTACCTCAAGATATCAGTACTTCTGGTCGGAATACCGGTATAAGGCTGAAAGAAACTTGCTCTGATGAATAGAAACTCTCAAAGTATCTAAATACTCACAAAATACACTCAATAATCTAGAGAGAGAAAGAGAGAAAACTTGTTTCTGGTGTGATTTTCAATTCTAACTTAGCCCTCTATTTATAGGAAAATTTTAGTAGGTTTGACCTGCAACCTGATGGCTTTACCTGCTACTATTCCCACCCACCACATTTGAAATATAATTCAGCACATTTCTTCACCAACCACAAGTGGGGCCCACCAATTCTAGAATTTTCCATCAAAATGATAAACTCCGAAAATTCAACAATTTCTGAACCAGTCATCTCGTAAAATTCATAATAAATCATACGTTCATTTTTAACGGTTCAAAATTTGTGGACATATACTCAACTTATATATGTATAACATATCCAAAAATTACCACGATCCAACGGTCGGATTAAAAATTATAACACCCGCAATATTTCTCAAAAATCCTGATTTGATTTTTAATACCTCCATTCCGATAAAAATACTGATAAAACAACTCAACATTAACTCCTTCATTTTTAACCACAAAAATATATCCCTCATTTATATCCACATAAAATAAATATTTCCTTATCATATGAATCAATAATTAATTATTCACAAATAATATTACAGAATCACATTTATGACAACCAGGCCGTTCCCAGGAAAGAGGGGGCTTTCCAATAAGGATTTCTCCTTACTGGCGCGCAATTAGATGACCAAACCTCTCCTTAGACAGAACTTTCTAGACATTGCCAATAATGTTATCTAATAATATTATTCAAATAATATGAATTATTGATCTGATAATGGAAAATACTGTGCAGCAACAATTATTGAAACAACAATAATATCAATGCAACAATTATTGAATCAATAAAATAAAATATTGAACAATAACTACTGTAACAATTATTGAGTAGTGCCTTCTTACGTAAGAATCAATAATTGGTGCAATACCGTGTGCTACTGTATTTTAACCACCGGGTATTCCAACAGTATTAACGGTAACAACTACGCCGTTATTTATAAACAACTTATAATTGTCGTTTTCTTCATCCAATCGCTTTTCGTTATGGGGCCCACACAAGGCTGCGCCGTCGTACGAATATTCCCCGACAGCAAGAATATTCCACGACCAAACGAATATTCCCCGACAAAATGAATATTTTATAACCACTTGCTTATTTTGTAAAATTTGCACATTTCACCCATAACCAAAGTATTATATCAAATTAGCCCCTTATTATTCACAATAATATTTAGAGAAAATTTGATTTTATTCATTAATAAGTTGGGGTCTTACAACCTCCCCTCCTTATGAAATTTCGTCCTCGAAATTGACGTACGTACCTGATGTTTCAAAAAGGTGAGGATACCTCGCTTTCATTTCTGATTCCAACTCCCAGGTCATTTCTTCAATAGCATGGTTTCTCCACAAAACCTTAACTTGTGGTATAACCTTCGTGCGTAGGACATGCTCTTTCCTATCCAAGATCTTAACAGGTACCTCCTCGTACGTTAAATCTTCAGCTATCTCGTCTGGTTCTAACTCAATAATGTGGTTCGGGTCTTTAACATATTTACGAAGCATAGATATGTGAAAAACATTATGAACACGAGACATGCTTGGAGGTAATGCGAGTCTATATGCCACATTTCCTATTCGCTCAAGAATCTCAAATGGACCAACAAATCTTGGATTGAGCTTTCCTCTCTTCCCAAATCTTGTAACTCCCTTCCATGGTGCAACACGTAATAATACATGATCCCCAATATTAAATTCCACGTCCTTCCGATGAAGATCCGCATAACTCTTTTGTCGATCCTGTGCCGTTTGTATACGTTGTCGAATCGTTTGGATCTTCTCTGTAGTAATGCGTACCAACTCTGGTCCCAACAATGTTGCTTCACCCACCTCGTCCCAGCATACTGGAGAACGACATTTTCTTCCATACAACGCCTCGAATGGAGCCACACCTATGCTCGCCTGATAACTGTTGTTGTAGGAGAATTCCACCAATGGTAGGTACTTATCCCAACTCCCTTTGAGATCTAGGACACAAAGTCTTAATAGATCTTCAAGAGTTTGAATAGTCCTCTCTGATTGTCCGTCCGTTTGAGGATGGTATGCCGAACTGAATCGTAAATCCGTGCCCATAGCTTTCTGCAAGCTAACCCAAAATCGTGAAGTGAATCTTGGGTCACGATCCGAAACTATGGATACTGGCATGCCATGCAATCTCACAATCTCGTTCACGTACATACTAGCAAGACGTTCAAGGGAATAAGTCTCACGTATCGGCAAGAAATGAGCGGACTTGGTTAATCTATCAACAATAACCCAAATCGCATCTATGCCTTGAGAAACCTTGGGAAGACCCGTAACAAAATCCATAGTAATGTGTTCCCACTTCCATTTCGGAATCTCAAGTGGTTGCAATGGACCCTTTGGCACTTGATGCTCCGCCTTTACACGTTGACAAGTTAAACACCTCGAGATAAACTCCGCGATCTCTCTTTTCATATTGCTCCACCAAAATGTATGTCGAAGATCGTGATACATTTTGGTACTCCCAGGATGGATTGCAAACGGTGTGTTGTGTGCCTCCATCATTATTCTATGCTTCAAGTCAAAATCGTTAGGAACACAAAGTCTGGAGTTGACTCGAAGTATTCCTTCTTCATCGATTCTTGCTTCTGGAATAGCACCTTCTTGCACTTTCTTCTTCATACGCATCAGCTCCATGTCCGTAGCTTGAGCAGCTTTAACTTTATCGATTAAAGTCGGTTCTACTCGTATATTTGATATCATCATGTGGGTACTTGGAGCCTTCATCTCTATCTCCATCCTTTGTAAGTCATACAAAATGGGCCTTTGTGTTAACAATATTGCACTCGTACCCGCATATGATCTTCTACTCAATGCGTCAGCTACTACGTTTGCTTTTCCAGGATGATATTGGATGGTATGATCGTAATCTTTCAACAGCTCGAGCCAACGTCGCTGCCGCATGTTGAGTTCCTTTTGGGTGAAGAAATATTTGAGGCTTTTATGATCTGTATAGATCTCCACTTTCTCCCCATACAGGTAGTGTCTCCAGATCTTCAACGCAAAAACGACTGCTGCCAACTCCAAATCATGAGTAGGATAATTCCTCTCATATTCTTTGAGTTGTCGTGAGGCATAGGCTATGACTTTCCCATGTTGCATGAGAACACATCCTAACCCTTTGCCTGAAGCATCGCTGTAGATAACAAATCCATCCGAACCAGATGGTATTGTCAGAACAGGTGCCGAAATGAGTCTCCTCTTGAGTTCTTGAAAACTCTTCTCACATTCCTCACTCCATACGAATTTTGTATCTTTCCGAGTCAGCTGAGTTAACGGAGTAGCGATTCGAGAAAATCCTTCCACAAATCTCCGATAATAACCAGCTAAGCCCAGAAAGCTACGTACTTCGATTACTGACTTAGGTTGCTCTCAACTGTGACTCATATCCCAATCTTGGATAGTACGTCACAATGACACCTATCAGTTTACTACCGCACGAATATGGCGTCCCCTACGGAGAGTTTGGCTTCAGTGCATTCCGCAAAGGAAGTCACCAGATATAGGCTCGGGTACAAACTTCTACAGTTAGGTTTTTAACTCCTGAAGTTCAATAGGAGCCATTCGATATGAGATTTTAGTAGTGGGTTTTGTACCGGATTCAAATATGATACAAAATTCAATATCACGCGTAGGCCAAGAAATTCTTCAGGAAATACGTCAGGAAACAAACAACAGAAATATCACTCAAATCTGACGTATTTTTGTTCAAGTCCATGACATAGCTAAGAAAGCTTGACATCCGTTTTTTAATAAACGAATGACTTTACGGCTTGATATGAAAGAGTTTGACTTCAATGGTTTGGTTGTTTGAATTTGAATAACAGGTTGCTTAGGAATATGAAAACTAACAACCTTACGAAAGCAATCAATTTTGGCATGATGAGTAGTTAACCAATCAATTCTTAAAATCACATCAAAAGCAAGTATCTTTAAAGAGATAAGATCAACAGGTAATGTGATAGTGCCAACTTGGATCATGCAAGATTTATAAACTGTAGATGTAACGAAGGTTTCACCCAACGGAGTTTCAACAGATAAGTTAAAGTCCAATTTCTCCGGAGTCAAGTTTAAACGTTGAGCACAAGCAGGAGAGATAAAAGAATGGGTAGAACCGGTATCTAGTAAAGTATAAACTTCGCAAGAATTCAAGATTAGCTTACCCGTGATCACCTCGTTCGGGTTTCTCGCGTTTTGGCCAGTAACGACAAACGCCCTTCCAGGAACCGCTGATTTCGACTTATCCGGGACAGCTTTTGGAGTCACCATCCCCGCTGAACTTGGTTTTGCTACAGAACACTCTCGAGCTATATGACCCTCCTTTCCACAGTTATAACATACCTTGGATTGTTGTGGGCAGTTTGGGCTGATATGTCCCTCTTTCCCACATTTGTAACATACGACCGGTGGTCGTTCTCCTCCCCTAGAAACAGTTGATGTTTGTGCTGACGTCTTCACATTATCATTGTTGTACCTTCTCTTCTTGAAATCTCCTCCCGACTCGCTCCTTCTATTATCACGACCACGATTACCACCAGAGTGGTTACCGCTTTTGTCCGAATGTTTTCCTCCCTGCTGGTTTTCATTGCTTCGATGACTGCCGCCACCGGTATGACCCTGGTTGTGGTCCCTCGGTTGCACATACTCATTATCTCGCTCTAATAATTGAGCCCTGTTTACAACATCTGAATATAAAGAAAATTTATGAGAGATAAGATATTGTCGAATCTCGGGTTTTAGACCTCTCAGAAACATCCTTGTCATTCGTTCCTCATTTTCGACCAAATGAGGTGCAAACCTGGATAACTCTGCAAACTTCGCCTCGTACTGGGACACCGTCATGTTGTTTTGTTCCAGTCTAATAAACTCTACCTCCTTCATATGACGAATACTTTCAGGAAAGTACTTGTCATTGAACAGTTTTTGAAATGTTTCCCAGGACATGTTGAGTGCGTCAGGCTGGGTACGCTTCACAGACTCCCACCAGTAGTCTGCCTCACCGCGGAACATAAAGGTGGCGAATGGAACCTTCTGTTCCTCCGTGCATCCCAAGACATCGAATATCTTGGTAATTTGCTTGACCCACGTTTCCGCCATGATCGGATCCGGCTTTCCCTTAAATTCTGGTGGTCCCAATTCTTTGAACTGCTTAGCTGTGACAAACCGCGCGTTGTTATCATTTCCACCCGTATTCTGCACACGAGTCTCCCTCGTCTGATTTTGCATGAACTGCAAAAAGCTCCTAAACATTCCATCATTCATCGTTTGCTCGGTAACGTTGTTTACAGGAGGAATATTGCCTTCCTGTTGCACGTTCCCCTGGGTGGTGATCAAAGGTGTCTCCACGGTCTGATTTACTCCATTATTAACGTTCTCAGCTGCCATTCTTAAATACTGCCATAAAACAAGGGTTAATAGTCATGTCATATATTATCCCTATACTCTGACCGACCAAATAAACACCAAATAAACTTAGTCAGGTCATACTAGCGAAGGAATTTCCCGTCTCTCCCCTCCTAGTTCTTGTCTCACATCTCAGCCAGGGATCATATCCCTAAGCTCTGATACCAACTGTGACGCCCCCAAAATAGGTATACAACACCCATTCTGAGTCGCCAAATACATGGTACAGAAAGCAAACTACAACTTCAATAATACAATTGTCGTGCAAAATACGACAACACATACTGTGAGTTTAAATACAAATATTGTCTTCTAGACAATATCCACACTCAAATAAATCCTCATTACAATTATTCAAACACTATTTTACAGAAATAGTGAGGACTGCTAAAACATCTTTCTAGAACCATCACTCCATACCCCGACTAGATCCTGCTATGTTCTCACCTCCTGAGAAGAAAAATGGAACAAAAAGGAAAAGGGTGAGCTCAACTAGCCCAGTAAAGAATATTATGACTAAGATAATATACAAACAAATTATCGTTAGTCTTCAACAGGGAAAAATCTGATAGAATATAATCGACAACAAGTTTTAGATCAACAACTGCAGCGGAAACAGCAAACCATTAGAAGAGTCAAGTAGAGAAAGAATTCTACTATCTTCTAAGATTTAAAAGTCCATCATCAATATTTTATCCCTGTAACATCAATTAATAATCATCTTTATCCAAATATTCATCTTTGCACTACAGGCCAAAGATATTCATTTGTATCACCTGTCAGTCATGTTCATCTCAACACCTGTTCATCTTTGCACTACAGGCCAAAGATATTCATTTGTATCACCTGTCAGTCATGTTCATCTCAACACCTGTTCATCTTTGCACTACAGGCCAAAGATATTCATTTGTATCACCTGTCAGTCATGTTCATCTCAACATGTTCATCTTTGCACTACAGGCCAAAGATATTCAAAGTAATCATACATCTTTGCACTACAGGCCAAAGATATTCATTAATATCATCATTTAGGACTGAGGATGATGAAAAATATCTTAAAGAGAACGAATCCAATGAGACAGAAGGACAAATAGTAGGGATTCGTATAACAGTTTATCCAAGATCAATAATACTTCATAATAATCAATTGTGAAGCAGAATTCAAAAATAAAGATCAAAACATGGATACAATCAAAGATAGTAACCATAATAGACATCTTGGACAAAAAGGAAAAATTTTTATTTTTCGGTGAATAGTGCCGTATTCGTGAATAGTGCCGTATACGTGAATAGTGCCGTATACGTGAATAGTAACCCCGACACAAAAAGTTCCAAATTTGATAAAAACTCATATCAATATTTCAGCATAATGATATTGAAGAAAATAATATCATTAAGAAGAAAATAATATCCCTTACCTCAAAATATCAGTACTTCTGGTCGGAATACCGGTATAAGGCTGAAAGAAACTTGCTCTGATGAATAGAAACTCTCAAAGTATCTAAATACTCACAAAATACACTCAATAATCTAGAGAGAGAAAGAGAGAAAACTTGTTTCTGGTGTGATTTTCAATTCTAACTTAGCCCTCTATTTATAGGAAAATTTTAGTAGGTTTGACCTGCAACCTGATGGCTTTACCTGCTACTATTCCCACCCACCACATTTGAAATATAATTCAGCACATTTCTTCACCAACCACAAGTGGGGCCCACCAATTCTAGAATTTTCCATCAAAATGATAAACTCCGAAAATTCAACAATTTCTGAACCAGTCATCTCGTAAAATTCATAATAAATCATACGTTCATTTTTAACGGTTCAAAATTTGTGGACATATACTCAACTTATATATGTATAACATATCCAAAAATTACCACGATCCAACGGTCGGATTAAAAATTATAACACCCGCAATATTTCTCAAAAACCCTGATTTGATTTTTAATACCTCCATTCCGATAAAAATACTGATAAAAAACTCAACATTAACTCCTTCATTTTTAACCACAAAAATATATCCCTCATTTATATCCACATAAAATAAATATTTCCTTATCATATGAATCAATAATTAATTATTCACAAATAATATTACAGAATCACATTTATGACAACCAGGCCGTTCCCAGGAAAGAGGGGGCTTTCCAATAAGGATTTCTCCTTACTGGCGCGCAATTAGATGACCAAACCTCTCCTTAGACAGAACTTTCTAGACATTGCCAATAATGTTATCTAATAATATTATTCAAATAATATGAATTATTGATCTGATAATAGAAAATACTGTGCAGCAACAATTATTGAAACAACAATAATATCAATGCAACAATTATTGAATCAATAAAATAAAATATTGAACAATAACTACTGTAACAATTATTGAGTAGTGCCTTCTTACGTAAGAATCAATAATTGGTGCAATACCGTGTGCTACTGTATTTTAACCACCGGGTATTCCAACAGTATTAACGGTAACAACTACGCCGTTATTTATAAACAACTTATAATTGTCGTTTTCTTCATCCAATCGCTTTTCGTTATGGGGCCCACACAAGGCTGCGCCGTCGTACGAATATTCCCCGACAGCAAGAATATTCCACGACCAAACGAATATTCCCCGACAAAATGAATATTTTATAACCACTTGCTTATTTTGTAAAATTTACACATTTCACCCATAACCAAAGTATTATATCAAATTAGCCCCTTATTATTCACAATAATATTTAGAGAAAATTTGATTTTATTCATTAATAAGTTGGGGTCTTACAACCCTTAACTTTAACATTTATCAATTTAACCATTTACTGAATTGTAATTATAAGAAAAATTAAATACTTTTATTTCATAAAATTCGGGGTCTTACAATCTCCCCTCCTTATGAAATTTCGTCCCCGAAATTTACGTACCTGGTATTTCAAAGAGTTGAGAATACCTTGCTTCTATTTCAGATTCCATCTTTCCTGTCATCATAATTTCTCCATTGCTCATCTCCTGTATTTCAAATATCATTCTAGAATACAGCTTCAAAACAAGGGTTAATTTAACAAATTAACATATCACATAATATCTCAATATTATGACTGACCAACAAATAAGCTTAGGTAGGACACACTAGCGAAGGATTTACTCATAATATCCCCTCCTAGTTGTATTCCCCGATCTCCGCCAGAGATCATATCCCTAAGCTCTGATACCACCTGTGACAACCCCAAAATAGGTTCATTCCACCCAACCCATTCTGAGTCGTCAAATACATGGTACAGAAAACAACTACAACTTTATTACAATAATTGTCGTGCAAAATACAACAACACATATGCTGTGAGTTTGGATACAAATATATACCAAATGTGACATTGGACATCATCATGTATCAGCACCTCACAAAGGTACCTTACATAAAGGTACAGTCAAAAACTGTTTTAGAAACAAGAATCTTTGGGAAGTGCTCAAGGAAACCTTCGTACATGGGAGGCCACGCGTCTAGGTTATGATAGATATCATATGGCCACAGAATTATCCTTGGTTGACCCAATAGACCCCAAAGAAAAACGAGAAGATTACTATCATATTCTTCCCAATGGTGAGTCTTCTCTTGACTTATCATTATCTCCACTGTATCTAACTGAGAATTATACTTCAAACAAACACCAAGATTATATAGATAGTGCTTGTAGATATACTCAGCAAGCGGATGTGCACAATCATGTCTTATGATGACACGAGGTTGTATGTCGTTAGACATCTTGTATTATAGTGGCAAAACACCCTTCCAACGTTGGGTTCGCCTCACCCTATTTTCTTCACCAAATATAACTACTAAATGATGACCACCGTTCTATTCCCTTGTTACCCTCGCTCGACCCAGCTACACTCTTATTACCTGAAAGGAATTGTGAAGCAAAAGGGTGAGCACAACTAGCTCAGTAAAGAATATCATGACTAAAGATAATTAAATTATCAATAGCCTTCATCAATAATAAATCAGAGATTTAGAACATATGGTAAATGATAAAAATTTTAACCATAGTTGCAGCGGAACGAGCAATCCATTAGAAGAGTCAAATAGACTATAAAGTCTATTATCTTCTCCATGTTAAAAATCCACCAACAATATTTTATCCATGTAACATCACTCAACAGTTCCTTTCCACAATCATATGAATAACTCATAATCATAATTGTGACTATAAATTTTTCTTCGCACCCAGGACAAAGAATATTTTCATCACCTGTCTTTACCTGAAACATCAAAGATCATGGTTATACCAAATCACAGTTCCTGTTTATAATCATACTAACAAATCCATCTTTGCACTACGGGCCAAAGATATTCATCAACAAACCATCTTTGCACTACGGGCCAAAGATATTCAACAACATGTCATCTTTGCACTACGGGCCAAAGATATTCATCAACAATTCATCTTTGCACTACAGGCCAAAGATATTCCTCAACAGTTCATATTTGCACTACGGCCAAATATATTAATATCTCAAAGAAATATATAATCATTTCAGAATTTATATAAACAATAATTATAACCATGTTGATCAATTCACCTTTGCACTTAAGCTTAAGATATTCAATTATAAATTCAATGGTCATGATCATACCAGTCACAATTCAACTTTGCACTACAGGCCAAAGAGAACCCTAGTCATGATCATACCAATAATCTACCCATCTTTACACTCTAGTGAAAGAGAATTTCAACATCAGGGTTATAAAAATGTTATATATGATGATAAAAATAATATGATCAACATATAGTTTTAATCTCAAGAGTAATATTCGTAACTCATGAATAGTAACCCCGACACAAAAGATAAAAATTCTACAATAAAATTCATACCAATATTTCGGTATAATGATATTGAAAGAATAATATTACTTAAATTTATAAACAATTTATTTTAATTATTTACACTTTACTAATTAATGCATTTAATCATCATAAAATGCCAACTCTTACAATTTCATCATCAATAACCAAAACCCTCATCAAAAATCTGCATATACCTCATATAGGATTCTCAAGCCATAAAATCCTATTTTCCAATTTTCTTTCTTCACAAAACATATTTAATTCATTTACTCATAACTAGACCATTTTCATGAAAAATACCAAATCAGTTCCAAAAATATTTCTTTTCTGGGATTTAGCATAATATAGTCCCATATTGAACATATATTTTTCTCAGAATTTTTAAAACTCATTTACTATTTTTCATATGGCCAAAACCACCGAATATTTAGACATTTATCAAAAATTATACTTTTGTCCAAAAATTCTGAAATTTACAGAGTATACTTCTATCATACACATGTACTCCCAATAACAATTTCATCAATTTTGGAGTTAACCACAAGGAATTATAAGCTGTTACTTTTAAAATAGACTTTTCTCATAAAATTCATAACTCTCAATCTATACATCCAAAAATCACCATTTTTGGACACAATCAAGAAAACTCATCAAAATATCATTTCAAATTTTTCCAGAATTTTTGAAGATCAGAAAAATTACGAAACTGAAAATCATAACAACCCTTAAAATCCATTACTATCCCTTACTATCTCTTACCTCAAAAGAGCAATACTTCTGACTGGATATCGGATATGATGCTGAAGAAAACTTGCACTGATGAATAACAACTCACCAAGTATCTAAAAACTCACAAAATATGCTTCATAATATAGAGAGAGAAAGAGAGAAAGCTTATGTTTCTGGTGTGATTTTCAATTCTAACTTAGCCCTCTATTTATAGGAAAATTTTGGTAGGTTTGACCTGCAACCTGATGGCTTTACCTGCTACTATTCCCACCCACCACATTTGAAATATAATTCAGCATATTTCTTCACCAACCACAAGTGGGGCCCACCAATTCTAGAATTTTCCACCAAAAATGATAAACTCCGAAAATTCAACAATTTCTGAACCAGTCATCTCGTAAAATTCATAACAAATCATACGTTCATTTTTAACGGTTCAAACTTTGTGGACATATACTCAACTTATATATGTATAACATATCCAAAAATTACCACGATCCAACGGTCGGATTAAAAATTATAACCCCCGCAAAATATCTCAAAAATCCTGATTTTTAATACCTCCATTCCGACAAAAATACTGATAAAAACCTCAACATTAACTCCTTCATTTTTAACCACAAAAATATATCCCTCATTTATATCCACATAAAATAAATATTTCCTTATCATATGAATCAATAATTAATTATTCACAAATAATATTACAGAATCACATTTATGACAACCAGGCCGTTCCCAGGAAAGAGGGGGCTTTCCAATAAGGATTTCTCCTTACTGGCGCGCAATTAGATGACCAAACCTCTCCTTAGACAGAACTTTCTAGACATTGCCAATAATGCTATCTAATAATATTATTCAAATAATATGAATTATTGATCTGATAATAGAAAATACTGTGCAGCAACAATTATTGAAACAAAAATATAAAATATCAACGCAGCAATTATTGAATCAATAAAGTAAAATATTAAACAGTAATTACTGTAACAATTATTGAGTAGTGCCTTCTTACGTAAGAATCAATAATTTTAAAAATACTGTGCAATATCGTGTGCTACTGTGCAATAACGCGTATTACTGTATTTTAACCAACGGGTATTCCAACAGTGTTAACGGTAACAACTACGCCGTTATTTGTAAAAACTTAAATTTGTCATTTTCTTCATCCGACAGTTATTCGTTATGGGGCCCACAAATAGCTGCGCCGTCGTACGAATATTCCCCGACAGAAAGAATATTCCACGACCAAACGAATATTTCCCGACAACAACGATTATTTTATAACCACTTGTGTATTTTGAAAAAAAATCATATATCACCCTTAACTTTAACATTTATCAATTTAACAATTTACTGAATTGTAATTATAAGAAAAATTAAATACTTTTATTTCATAAAATTCGGGGTCTTACACAGGATATTCCGACAGAATAATAAATAATGGAACCAGGTCCGGTGTAAAACACACAGACAGGATATTCCGACAGAATAATAAATAATGGAACCAGGTCCGGTGTAAAACACACAGACAGGATGTTCCAACAGAATAATAATAAAAACGGAACCAGGTCCGGTGTAAAACACACAGACAGGATGTTCCAACAGAATAATAATAAAAACGGAACCAGGTCCGGTGTAAAACACACAGATAGGATGTTCCAACAGAATAATAGAAGAATGTCACCAAGTATAGGGTAGACCGCGTATACAGGTTATTCCAACAGAATAATAAGAAATGGAATAACAACAGTTCTCTTCATGAATAAGAAAGAATAACACCCCTTACCGTTTTAAAGACGAGCTGAAATAAGGAAGTAGTTAAGTAGCAGAATACTCTTCTTCTCTCTCTCTATAGTTTCTCTCTATAGTTTCTCTCTCTAGAGTTCAGTGAATTCGTAAGAAATAATGAAGGAATGAGCTGCTATTTATAGAAAAATAGAATGCATAGTAACTAATCCATGAACGGTCCAGATTGATTACTTTAATCTGACGGTCCATATTTAAAGAAAAATCTTTTAAATAAAATATAATATATTCTATTTATAGAATAACTTTAATAAAGTATTCTGTTTTATATAAAAAGATGTTTCTGTTTTATTACGTTAATAATACGAATAAAACAAAACGTCATTATCGCTAAATAATTCATATTATTAACTGACAATAATTGAATCAAACTGAGTGACTTCTCACATAAGCATTAATAATCAATACCGTGTGCTACTATGCAACCACACGTATTACTGTACTTTTACTACCGAGTAGTTCAACAGTAACAATGGTAAAATTTCTGCCGTTATTTTTAAAAAAATATTTTTGTCGTTTTCTCAATCCGACAATAATTCCGTTGTGGGGTCCACCAATGATTGTGTCGTTGTACGAATATTCCCTGTTAAAACGAATATTCCCCGACCAATCGAATATTATATAACAACTTGCGTACTTTGCAAAATTTATAAATATTACCCACAACTATAACATTATATCAAATTAACTCCATAATATTCAAAAATGATATTTATAGAAAATTCATCTTTATTTATAAAAGTTGGGGTCTTACAACCTCCCCTTCTTATGAAATTTCGCCCTCGAAATTAGGGTACGTACCTGGTATGTCGAAGAGGTAAGGATACCTTGATTTCATTTCAGATTCTAACTCCCAAGTCATTTCCTCAACATCGTGGTTTCTCCACAAAACTTTGACTTGAGGTATAACCTTGGAGCGTAGAATATGTTCCTTCTTATCCAAGATTTGAACAGGAACTTCTTCATACGTCAAATCTTCCGCTATTTCGTCCGGTTCTAACTCAATAATGTGGTTCGGGTCTTCCACATATTTGCGTAACATGGATATGTGAAAAACGTTATGAACACGAGACATACTTGGCGGTAAAGCGAGTCTATAAGCCACAGTTCCTACTCGATCGAGGATTAAAAATGGACCGATGAATCGAGGATTGAGCTTTCCTCTCTTTCCAAATCTCGTAACTCCTTTCCATGGAGCAACACGTAAGAACACATGATCTCCTACATCAAATTCCACGTCCTTTCGATGAAGATCAGCATAACTCTTTTGTCGATCTTGTGAGGTTTTTATACGTTGTCGGATCGTTTGAATCTTTTCTGTAGTCATACGTACCAACTCCGGTCCCAACAACGTTGCTTCACCCACCTCATCCCAGCATACTGGAGAACGACATTTTCTTCCATACAATGCTTCGAATGGAGCCATGCCAATACTTGCTTGATAACTGTTGTTGTAGGAAAACTCCACCAATGGTAAGAACTTGTCCCAACTTCCCTTGAAGTCAAAGACACAGAGTCTTAATAGATCTTCAAGAGTTTGAATAGTCCTCTCTGATTGTCCGTCCGTCTGAGGATGATATGCTGAACTAAATCGTAACTCCGTGCCCATAGCTTTTTGTAAACTAACCCAAAATCGTGAAGTGAATCTTGGGTCTCGGTCAGAAACTATGGATACTGGCATACCATGCAGTCTTACAATCTCGTTTATGTACATACGAGCAAGACGTTCAAGTGTATAAGTTTCTCGTATCGGTAAGAAATGAGCAGACTTGGTCAATCTATCAACAATGACCCAAATCGCATCAATACCTTGAGAAACCCTAGGAAGACCGGTAACGAAATCCATGGTAATGTGCTCCCACTTCCATTCTGGAATTTCAAGTGGTTGCAATGGACCTTTTGGTACTTGATGCTCCGCTTTGACTCGTTGACAAGTTAGACACCTTGAGATAAACAACGCTATCTCTCTCTTCATATTGCTCCACCAAAATGTATGACGAAGATCATGATACATTTTGGTACTTCCAGGATGGATTGCAAACGGTGTGTTGTGCGCCTCCATCATGATTTCATACTTTAAATCAGGGTTGTTAGGAACACAAAGTCTGGAGTTGACTCGAAGTATTCCTTCTTCATCGATTCTTGCTTCCGGCATAGCACCTTCTTGCACTTTCTTCCTCATACGCATCAGCTCCAGGTCTGTAGCTTGAGCAGCTTTAACTTTATCGATTAAAGTCGGTTCTACTCGTATATTCGCCATCATCACATGGGTCCCTGGAGTCTTTAACTCTATCTCCATCCTTTGCAAATCACACAAAATGGGTCTTTGTGTTGACAATATCGCACTCGTACTTGCATATGATCTTCTACTCAATGCGTCAGCTACCACGTTCGCTTTTCCAGGATGGTATTGAATGGTATGATCATAATCTTTCAACAGTTCAAGCCAACGTCGTTGTCGCATGTTGAGTTCCTTTTGAGTGAAGAAATATTTGAGGCTTTTATGATCCGTAAAGATCTCCACCTTCTCCCCATACAAGTAATGCCTCCAAATTTTAAGTGCAAAGACAACAGCTGCCAACTCTAGATCATGAGTAGGATAATTCCTCTCATATTCCTTGAGTTGTCTTGATGCATAGGCTATGACTTTTCCATGTTGCATGAGAACGCATCCCAACCCTTTGCTCGAAGCATCACTGTAGATGACAAATCCCTCCGAGCCAGATGGTATTGTTAGAACAGGTGCTGAAATGAGTCTCCTCTTGAGTTCTTGAAAACTCTGCTCACATTCTTCGCTCCAACCGAACTTTGTATCTTTCCGAGTCAGCTGAGTTAATGGAGTAGCGATTCGAGAAAATCCTTCCACGAATCTCCGATAATAACCAGCTAAACCGAGAAAGCTACGTACTTCGGTCACTGATTTAGGTTGCTCCCAGCTTTGAATAGCTTCAATCTTTGCCGGGTCAACAGATATTCCACGACTTGATACTACGTGCCCAAGGAATGCTACCTCTTCCAGCCAGAACTCGCATTTCTTCAACTTGGCATAAAGTTTGTATTCACGAAGCTTTTGGAGTACCAGCCTCAAGTGTTGCTCATGATCTTCACGGCTTTTGGAATAAACAAGGATGTCATCGATAAAGACGACCACAAAGTGATCCAAATATTCCTTAAATACCCTGTTCATCATATCCATGAAGGCAGCAGGAGCATTAGTCAATCCAAAAGACATAACTAAGAATTCATAATGCCCATACCGAGTTCTGAAAGCCGTCTTTGGAATATCCTCAGTTCTAACCTTCAGCTGATGATATCCAGAACGAAGATCGATCTTTGAAAAGAATTGTGCTCCTTGCAACTGGTCAAACAGGTCATCAATACGTGGCAATGGGTACCTATTTTTGATGGTGACATGATTCAACTCCCGATAATCAATACAAAGTCGCATACTCCCATCTTTCTTCTTCACGAACAGAACAGGAGCACCCCAAGGAGAAGTACTAGGACGAATAAAACCAATGTCTAACAATTCCTGCAGTTGGGTCTTTAACTCCTGAAGTTCAATAGGAGCCATTCGATATGGGGCTTTGGAAATGGGTTTTGTACCGGGTTCAAGGTCGATACAAAATTCAATTTCACGCTCTGGGGGTAGGCCAGGAAGTTCTTCGGGAAATACGTCAGGAAATTTATTAACAACAGAAATATCATTCAAAGCTGACGTATTTTTGTTTAGATCTGTGACATGAGCTAAGAAAGCTTGACATCCGTTTTTCAATAAACGAATAGCTTTATGGCTTGAGATGACAGCGATTGATTTTAATGGTTTGGTTGCTTGAATTCGCATAATAGGTCGATTAGGAATATGAAAGCTAACAACCTTACGAAAATAATCAATTTTTGCATGATGAGTAGTTAACCAATCAATCCCTAGAATCACGTCAAATGCAAGTATTTTTAATGAAATAAGATCGACAGGTAATGTGTGGGTACCAACTTGAACCAAACAAGACTTATAAACCGTGGATGTAATGAAGGTTTCTCCCAATGGAGTTTCAACTGCTAAGTCAAAGTCTAATTTCTCCGGAATCAAATTTAATCGATGAGCGCAAGTAGGAGAAATAAAAGAATGGGTAGAACCGGTATCAAATAAAGTATAGACTTCGTTAGAGTTTATGATAAGCTTACCCGTGATGACCTCATTCGGGTTCCTTGCTTTCTGGGAGTTCACAACAAACGCTCTCCCTTGCACAACCGGTTTTGACTTTTTTGGGACGGCCTTTGGTGCCTCCATCCTAGCTGAATTTGTCTTCGGTAAACGACAAAATCGGGCTAAATGACCTTCTCTTCCACAATTATAACATGCTTTGGACGGCATCGCGCAGTTTGGACTGATGTGCCCCTCCCCTCCGCATTTGAAACATATGATAGGTGGTCGTTCTCCTTCCTTAACGACAGGTGCTGGTGCTGACGTCTTTCCATCATTGTTGAATCTCCTCTTCTTGAAATGCTCATTCTTATTATTTTGGCCCTGATTACCACCGAAGTGGTTACCATTTCTGGCCTGTTGATTCCCTCCACGCTTGTTGTCACCGCTTCGATGACTGCTTTCACTGGTATTATCATTTTGCCGGCTGCTCTCTTTTGGTTGCGTTGTCTCGTTATCGCGCTCCACCAACTGAGCCCTATTTACAACATCTGAATACAAACACAATTTATGAGAAACAAGATGTTGACGTATCTCCGGCTTCAAACCTCTTAAAAACATCCGCGTCATTCTTTCTTCATTATCCACCAGGTGGGACGCAAACCGGGATAACTCCGCAAATTTTGCCTCGTACTGCGACACGGTCATATTATTCTGCTCCAATTTGATGAACTCCACCTCCTTCATGTGACGAATACTCTCGGGAAAGTATTTGTCGTTAAACAGCTCTTGGAACTTCTCCCAAGACATCTTCAGTGCGGCAGGTTGAGTACGCTTTATCGATTCCCACCAGTAATCTGCCTCTCCTCGCAACATAAAGGCGGCAAAGGGAACCTTTTGCTCCTCGGAGCAACCCAAGACATCAAATATCTTGGTGATCTGCTTTATCCATGTTTCAGCTACAAGTGGTTTGGGTTCTCCCTTAAACTCCGGTGGTCCCAGCTCCTTAAACTGTTTAGCGGTGACCGCCTGAGAGTTTTCAGTATTTCCACCTACGTTGTGGACAGGAGCCGCTTTCACCTGTTGTTGCATGAATTGCATAAAACTTCTGAACATTCCATCATTCATCATCTGGTCAGTGTTGTTGTTTGCATGAGGATTGTCACCTTCCTGATGAACATTATCCTGATTATTGATATGTGGTGAATCAATAATCGTCTGTGCTCCATTGCTATTCTCAACATTCTCAGATGCCATTTTCAGATACTGCCACAAAATAAAAGTTAATTGATATGTCATATATTATCCTTATATTATGACCGACCAATTAAATACCATGCAAATAAACTTAGGTAGGTCATACTAGCGAAGGAATTCCCCGTCTCTCCCCTCCTAGTTCTATTCTCACATCTTAGCCAGGGATCATATCCCTAAGCTCTGATACCAACTGTGACGCCCCCAAAAATTAGGTATACATCACCCATCTTGGGTCGTCAGATACATAGTACAAAATACAAATACAACTTACTAATACAACTGTCGTGTACAATACGACAAAACATAAACTGTGAGTTTGAATACAAATATTATCTTCTAGAGAGTATTCATACTCAAAAGGAGTCCTCATTACATTTATTAACACACCATTACATAGAATAGTGAGGACTACTAACTAATACTATCATTCGGACCATCACTCCGTTTCCCGACTTGTCCCAGCTACGTTCTCATTTCCTGAAGAGAACAGTGAAAGAAAGGGTGAGCTCAACTAGCCCAGTAAGAAATATTATGACTAAGATAATGCAGAATAAATTATCATTAGCCTTCAACAATGTTAAACTGATAAAATATAATAGACATCAAGTTTAACTGCAGCGGAACAAGCAATCCATTAAAAGAGTCAAGTAGAAAATAAACTCTACTATCTTTTATGATTTAAAAGATTTTCCAACACTGTGATCGCTGAGACTCAGCTTAATAAAATAATTCACATCATCGAATCACCCCTGCACCACGGCCAAGGATATTCGTATATTCATTAATGGTCATGATCATGCCAACAACTGTCCATCAATGCACTACAGGCCAATGAGGACTTTTACCACATCATTTGTAACATTACGGTCATGATTATACCGAATAATCCCTGGTCATAATCATACCAAGTCCATCTATGCACTACAGGCCACAGATGACTTTCAACATTTTATAAACATGAGGATGATGACAATGATATAAGAATTCAATAAAACAAGTTCAAGAATTAATTTATCCAAGAATTAACAACGTCCAAATTGTCAACATGATACTGCTTTGTGGAGTAAAATTCAAGAATACTTAGAAGAATATTTTCATGAAAAGATACTGGATGAAACGCAATTATCAAGGATATTCCACAAATTTCATGGAGTATAGAAGTCAAAACTTAACCAATTGAGTACAATAAAGAATGGAATAACAAAAGAAATCACCATGCATGCGATAGACCGCACAAACAGGTTATTCCAACAGAATAATAAATAATGGAACCAGGTCCGGCGTAAACGCACAGACAGGATATTCCGACAGAATAATAAATAATGGAACCAGGTCCGGTGTAAAACACACAGACAGGATATTCCGACAGAATAATAAATAATAGAACCAGGTCCGGTGTAAAACACACAGACAGGATGTTCCAACAGAATAATAATAAAAACGGAACCAGGTCCGGTGTAAAACACACAGACAGGATGTTCCAACAGAATAATAATAAAAACGGAACCAGGTCCGGTGTAAAACACACAGACAGGATGTTCCAACAGAATAATAGAAGAATGTCACCAAGTATAGGGTAGACCACGTATACAGGTTATTCCAACAGAATAATAAGAAATGGAATAACAACAGTTCTCTTCATGAATAAGAAAGAATAACACCCCTTACCGTTTTAAAGACGAGCTGAAATAAGGAAGTAGTTAAGTAGCAGAATACTCTTCTTCTCTCTCTCTATAGTTTCTCTCTCTAGAGTTCAGTGAATTCGTAAGAAATAATGAAGGAATGAGCTGCTATTTATAGAAAAATAGAATGCATAGTAACTAATCCATGAACGGTCCAGATTGATTACTTTAATCTGACGGTCCATATTTAAAGAAAAATCTTTTAAATAAAATATAATATATTCTATTTATAGAATAACTTTAATAAAGTATTCTGTTTTATATAAAAAGATGTTTCTGTTTTATTACGTTAATAATACGAATAAAACAAAACGTCATTATCGCTAAATAATTCATATTATTAACTGACAATAATTGAATCAAACTGAGTGACTTCTCACATAAGCATTAATAATCAATACTGTGTGCTACTATGCAACCACACGTATTACTGTACTTTTACTACCGAGTAGTTCAACAGTAACAATGATAAAATTTCCGCCGTTATTTTTAATAAAATATTTTTGTCGTTTTCTCAATCCGACAATAATTCCGTTGTGGGGTCCACCAATGATTGTGTCGTTGTACGAATATTCCCTGTTAAAACGAATATTCCCCGACCAATCGAATATTATATAACAACTTGCGTACTTTGCAAAATTTATAAATATTACCCACAACTATAACATTATATCAAATTAACTCCATAATATTCAAAAATGATATTTATAGAAAATTCTTCTTTATTTATAAAAGTTGGGGTCTTACAATTCTAAGCATGTCACACATTACACTAATGTTCCAATTCATATTCTATAGCATAACTAATTTTTCTAAGTTTGTACACTGGCGCAGCTGCGCCATTTTGTACTGCTGGGAGGGCGCAGCTGCGCCAGTCCCTGGCAATGCCAAAATGGGTTAACTTCAAGTCAGTTCAAAATTCTATTACCACATAAGTCTTATATGAGATAATTTAACTTCTACAATGGTGATATACCCACAATTGACATAACTCAATATGTTCAAAATCTCGCCACTATATTCAAGTAAATTGAATATTTAGTCATTAAGAATCCTATCAATTCTTTGATATCAAACTCTTAGGGTTAGTCCACTAATTTAAATAAATATTAGTGACTCACTTTAATCATTTCATAGATTTACATAACCACATAAGGTTTAAATAGACTCACAAAACTAACTCATTAGAATTTAAATCACATATTTAATTAATAAGGAGTTTAAAATTCGTGGACGGTACAAGTTCCATATGTATGAATATTGTCGTATGTATGAGTAGTACTCCGACATGAAAAGATTAAAATTTAATAAGAAAATTCAGAAAAATATTTTTGTGAAACGATACTAGATGAAGCGCAAAATTCATTAATATTCTACTAATTTCAAAGAGTATAGAAGCAATACTTATCAAAATAAGTGTAAATTTAGGAATATGAAATAAAATAATATTACTTACATGCTATAGAGTATGGAAGAAAATAATATTTTTTACGAATATTAAATGAAAATAATATCCCTTACATTAAAATGAGAGTAATTTTGACTGGTATAGCGGGATATTCTTCAAGAAAACTTACATTATTTGCTATACTCAAAATTTTCTTAAACTCAAAAGAAATACGCTCAATATTATAGAAGAAGAATTCTCTGATTCTGGTGTGATTTTCATTTCTAAACTAAGCATCATATTTATAGGACAATGGCATGATACTATTTAGGAAAATAATCACGGACGCGCACGCAGTAAAGGGATTCACTGGCGCGCACCGACGAAAAATTTTGATTTTACTATTAATTACTGTGCAATAAAATATTCTAATAAAATAAAAATTTTAAATAAAATATAATATATTCTATTTATAATCTAATAAAACGAATACATTTATATATAATATAAAAAGTATTATGTTTTATATTAAAAAAAATTATGTTTTATTACTATTATAATAATAATAAAATAAAAACTAAGATAACTTTATACCGATAATTTTGAAAAATGAGTAAGTGGGGGTCCATGTAATAAACCAAACTTACAACAAATACCTCATGAAAAACTCCTCTATTTATCAGAAATCATTTGTCTTCAATAAACACATTTTTAATCTTCAACAATTAATCATCATTAATATTATAACTCATAATATTAACAACCAGATTATTCTTAGGAAAGAGGGGGCTTTCCGATAAGGACTTCTCCTTATTGTCGCGCAATTAAATGACCTAACACATTTTCTCAACAAAACTTTCTAGACATTGTCAATAATACAAATAATAATATGAATAACTGTGTCGTCTCATTTATTGATTTAATAATATAAAATATTGTGCAGATGATACTGTGACAATAATTGAGTCAATAATATGAGATACTATGCAGCAACTACTGTGACAATAATTGAATGAACTGAGTGACTTCTCACGTAAGAATCAATAATAAGAGATATTGTACAATACCGTGTGCTATTGTGCAACCACGCGTATTACTGTACTTTTATCACCAGGTATTTCAATATTTAACTGTAAAAGTTTTGCCGTTATTTTTATAAAAATGTTATTTCTGTCGCTTTCTATATCAGACAGTAATTCAGTTGTGGGGTCCGCCAATAATTGTGCCGTCGTACGGATATTCCCTAATAAAACGAATATTCCCCAACCAAACGAATATTTTATGACAACTTGCTTACTTTACAAAATTTATAAATATTACCCACAACTATAACGTTATATCAAATCTACACCTTATTATTTAAAATAACATTTAGAGAAAATTAAATCTTTATTCATAAAAAATTGGGGTATACATAATCAGTAAATATTTTTTTTTTTTGGTGTGGGGTGAGGAGTGGGGGTGGGGGTGGGGATGGGTGATGGGTGATGGGGGATAGGGGTAGGGGTCGGGGTCGGGGTCGGGGGATGGGGGGTAGGGGGTAGTGGTAGGTTTTTTTCGGTGATCACTGAATAATAAAACTACTTATTTGAAAGTTTCTAATTAATTGTTCATTATTTTTTTATATATAAATAAGTTTAAAATATGTTATTATTGATAAGAGTATAATAATTCAAATGATATTTTTAATCCAATCCTTTAATTAATTCGGGGAAAAATAAACATAGCTTGTGATTATTTTAAGTTATCTCATGAATAATTCTATAAAAAATAAATACGTAACTAAGACTATTTAATCTTAAAATTAATAATTTTAAAATTATAATCTGATGGATTATAATCCTTGCCATTACTCGTATTCTTAATATAAATTCATCATATTTGGTGGACGAATTTGAATTCTTTTTCATTATTTTAAAAGTCAAATTTTCAGAGAGGATAAGAATAAAGTTAAAAGTTTAAATAATAAGCACCAAATTTTGTGCTAATTAGTAATTAGCAAAGATAGAAGAAGCTTGAGGACATCCCTATTCCCTACACATTGGCATTAACATTTTGATGAATTAAGGCGGAAAAATCAATTATAAAAGAAATAATACAAATAACATATTGTGTGCTAACTTTTTTTTTCTTTTTTTTCTTTTATCCTAATCTATTAGAATAATTTATCATAGCCTCGTATAGGTAGGGGAGAGATAATTTATCATATCTTAGATATCTTAGAGTGGAGGAGTATAGGTAGGGGAGAAGTATAGTTACCCAGCAGATACTTATATATAGAAGTGAGTCATACCAATGAATTAAGTGGACCATTAATTATTGTGTGATAATTAAATAAAGCCTCATATATAATTCATGAGTGATAATTAGCTATCAGCCTTTAAAGTCTTCAATCATGGGTATCAAAAAAAATTCTTTACAAACCTTTATCAATTGTTATAGGAGGAGGAGTAAAATTACAAACAATTTTTGTGAATAGACTCTCACAACTCACATATTAAAGTTTTTGAAGGGAGATCATCAAGGAGATTGGTGTCAGGACTATAAATTAATATTGATTTTTTAAAATTAATTTGAGATATATTTAAATTTAAAATTGAATTCATTTATTTAATTAACTCAAACTTGATATTATATTTCAAAGGGTTATATATGTATATGAGCATGATCTCTGTTGGGGCCTGATTTTGTAGTCCCAAATAATTCGGTGGGTCAGTCACGTGACAAACTTGAATTTTGAGAGATTTATAGTCCTAAATGACTTGTAATTCTCATACTTAAATTGACTTCATACTGTAAGGAAATCAAATCCAATTCAAAACCAAATTCAATCCGATCATGAAAATTTTGGTTATAATATGACTTTATTTCTACTCGGGGAATGGTTAGAAAATTAAGGAGGTGTGATCAATTATAAATATATGGTCATAATTTAGGTTTCAGGTACCTTACACATTATTTAATTTTACGGACTAAGAGCATCTCTAGCAATGTGGACAATACTATAGATTATATTTAGTCCATATGACATCAATCCATGAGATAGTATTTCAATTCTTCCAGCAGATGGATTATCTCATAGATTATAATATTAAAAGATTATATTATATTTAATGAATTATAGTCTACTAATCATTATTCCATACTCTCATTAAAATATATTAAAAATTATAGTCCACAAAAATTAGATTCCTCGACATAGTCTTTTGTATCCATCGAAAAATCTTTTAGACTATATTTAGTCTAGTTGCTGGATAAGGAATATTAGTCCTAAACTATATTTAGTATAGGATTGATGGAGCTCCGACCTGCTGGAGATGACCTAAAGCACTCAAGCAGGCTTTTCGGGCGTGATGGTTTGTTTTTTGTACAAGTTTTATGTTCATTATTTGATGATCCGATGAGCGGTCAAATTTTGTCATTAACAATCACCATAACCATCTCGTTGTGATGCCTTATATTTCAACAGAATATTTTTTTCAATTTTGTGATTTTATTTATAATATTTTTATCATTTTAATATTTTATTAATTAAAATAATGTCATTTTGGGATGATCAATATAATTAAGTTGTTTGTCAGTGATGATCACAACCACACATTTTTTGATGTAAATGGGATACGGTAACAATGGGCCCTTATATTTAAAGGTAACTTATTAATTTACTAATATTATTAATAATATTTTTATTATTCTCAATTTTTTGTAATCAATACACTTAAAAGAATTAATATTTTTATAAAAAAAATTAATATTTTCGTAAAACTCTCTTTCACGTGATATTTTTGTAGAAATGTTATTTTTTTTAATGAAAATAATAATTGTCTTCCTTAATTAATACGTACCAAAGAATTTGGCAGGGAATAGGGCCTCCCTATAGCACATGCCACATGACACGAGTTTTGTTCATATCCTACCAAGCTTTGTGATCTCAGCTACTATGTCCAGGAATTAGATCCCAGATATATAGAGAGTTTTTTATGCGCCGAACATCTTTAGCGATGGATAAAATAGTCATTAAATTCGTTGTCACAGGATCTGAACCGTTGCGATAGCCAGCCCGATTCAGACTTTAGGGCGACGGGTTTAGCGACAGTTTTGTCCGTCGCTAAAAGTGGTCTGCATGCACCACTCACGTAGGAAGCTGACTATATATATATATATATATATATATATATATATATATATATATATATATATATATATATATATATATATATATATATCGTATCTAAAACATACATCTTAAATAACATATTTTCTTAAATAGTATACTTTTATTAAAATTACGTCGTTTTGTGATCGCGGGTGATATTTTTGTATATAAAAGGAAAGTAAGTGGGATCATTCTCTTTTAATATTATTTTATTTTTTAAAATAATTTATAAAACGACATAATTTTAAGAAAAATATGCTATTTAACAGAGGTATATTATTTAAAAGGTATACTTTAAATCCGTTATTATAGAAATGTCAAATGGTAGAAGTTGAATTATACGAACCCGTTTCTCATGCAGACATGCAGTCATGCTATACAGGAAGAAAGTAGGGAAGAAAAATAAGAGAAGAGAGAAAAGTACGAATATAAAGCTATCAAGATTCAAGGAGTGCTACTATTAAATATTTTTCACAAGGAGACTATTAAATTATAGTGGCTTGAAACTTCCTTGATCCTCCTCACCTTTAAGTTTAAACAGCATTGAAAAATAAATTCCATTACGCCTTATTTCATAAAAAAAATTCTATTTGAACATGATAATTAAATATTAAAAATAAAAATAAATAAAATTATAACGTACTTATATTCAATTATCATATCACCACAAAAGAAAAGCTCTATTCCATATCACAATTGTTCTATTTTATTGCGTATGCATATGAGATTTGTGAAGAGATGTCTGTCTATATCAATATTATATTATATCTATATTTGAGATTTGAATCTTTCGTTCTGGTGAGATTTTATCAACTTTTGTATTAAAAAGAATTTTATTTAGTGCTACCCTAATTACGGTTACTCCTATAACAAAGGGCTCCATGAAAAACAACTTCATATATGTTATCAAAACTACTACGTAGTATTATTGAAGGTCAAAGACTCAAAGGTAATTATTATAGCCTATAGTCGGAAGCTAAAGCAACTGTAGGGCCTATAAAATGAAATGATAAAAAGAGTTGCTCCATTTAATTGCAAAAATGAGAATCTCATTATAATGTTTAACCTTTTCTTAAATGTTAAGGTTTAATGGTTTATAAAACAACCCAAAGTCAAATCTCATTAAAATAAGGTCTTATATTACTGACTAAATAATATTTTATTAAATCATCTTAAAGATAAAATTTTTTCATATATCTTTCGATACGGAACTGAGGTATTTATTGTTTAAGTAATAAAATATATGCTTAATATAATTTTTTTAATTAAATTTTCTATTGATCTAAAAAAAATAGTTATTTTTGTCTGCCTGTCTGTCTGTTCCCAAAATTTGAGATACATAAAAACCTTATTTTTACGATTAGGAAAGACTTCCTGGTGGACATTTTGTTAAGGCATCCTTTGTAAAAAAAACATCGACACCCTAGCTTATTAGGTGGTAATCAATTACTTACAGGCGAAGATACAGCAGGCAATAAACTGGTGCCAACTGCAATTTATAAATAATAATAAAATAATAACAATTGAAAAACGAAGGAGAAGGAGAAGGAGATGATGTGTATAGGCATAGCTTTTTATTTCCTCCCTCTCACATTCCTTATAACACCAAGGACTACATTTCTAAAACTACTTTTCACAAACAATAGTAATTTGATGACAGAAAAAGTTGCTTATAAAAATGATATGATTGATTATATTTAATTGCTATCACTAGAAACATTATTTTCTATACTAGTTTTTGTTTAAAAAAAATTGTGAACAGACCGACCGTGTTCCAACAGAAATCTCTAAAATTAATTAACAAGAGCCAAAGAACACACACAGGAGCGGTACCAAAAAGAAGTAAATTACCACCACTTTTGCAAATCATGTAAGGGTAGACGGGGAAGAAGAGAGGAAGAAGGAAAAGCAGTTATTTTGAAACAGGTTTCATAGATAAAGATTGCCAGCAAGGATATATAGGGGTAAAGATCCGATGTTTTCAACATCAAAGTTATAAACTTCTCATCTTACCACAAAGAATCAGTAGCCTACTTCAAACTATACATAATACTTTACAAGATTATAGCTCTTATGTCTCTTATGACATATGGGAGCATCACAGAATCCCAGAATGTTACATGCTATTATTGTATTATATAAGAAGAATACAAATAACATGTGCCATGAGCTTTAACTTAACTTGATCTCCTCCGAAAAACGGATTTTCTGATGAAGTTGAAAAAAGAGCAGCAGATCTCTACTCTGGGCCATGCATGGAAACCATCGTATGTTGAGTTTGTGGCTGTATATTTTCAAGAAACAAATAAAATTAATGTTGGATCAAACAAAATATCATCATAGTTTTTTATTAAAGCAACTCACTAAAAACTAACACTGGCAGATTAAATTCATATTCAGTAGAAATGGAAAAATAGTAATAATAAACCACTAAGACGGAAGTGGTTAGTATGAAGTTTATTTTGAGGTAAGTTGGTCAATTAATCAATAGAATACTGACAAGCAGACGAGATTGTATGTGTGTCATTATTCTATTGGCCAATTGATCAACTTACCAAAAAAATAACATCATACTAACCGGATCCCACTAACACATGCATGTAATGTACTTGTTCCGTCATTTCTAGGTATCATTATGCCAACTAAAAGGTGACAGTAATCAGATATCAGTTTGCTGATAGTCTTTCCTCATACAATTCCCAAATACCAATAGATTGAGGAAAGGGTCAATCACAGACTATACACGTTAAAAAAATAAAATAGCATAAATCTGTCAATTAAGCAACAATGTATATATATATATATATACACACACACACACACACATATATATATGTCTATATATGTATATGTTTTTATGTATATATGTATGTGTTGGGCCATAATACTTTCACTATTGGGCCAGACCGAATGGGCTTCTCCCTTAGACCTTGATATCTTTTACATTGGACCGGATTGATTGGGCCCCTTTCTTGTGTTACACCTATTGTGTCTTAAAATGCATTGGGCCTATGATTTGGGCTGACCCATTGGACTAATAATATTTACTTTTTGGATTTTGACCGGTAATGATGAAAGAATATGACAGTTGACTGTCTCATCTGCAAATCATTAATATGGATGGGATGATAGTCAGCTGGCGGTAGAAAACAGTGGCCAAAGGTAGTGAGTGGGTTGCATGCAGTCGGCTGAGATCATCAGAGAGAGGAGGGATTGTGTCAGACAGTAGTGAGTGGCACGGTAAACCGAGCTTGGGGTATATGGGGCGAGAATCACACAATCAAAAGGTAACAATACTTAACCAAATTATTATTTCTCTCTAGACACTAGATATTTTTCCTCCATTGTTAACCTTGTGATCGCCTGTACTGACTCTCACGCCGGAGCTATCCCCTGACGGTCAGGCCGTCAAGCTTTGGGTGTTGATCGTGTCTACTGTGCAGGATCAGAACGTCTTACGTGATTGGGGCGTGACAAAAGATCTTGGCGTTAACATTTGGCGCTAGAAGGAAGGCGAGTTCTAGTGTCCTTGAAGTTTTCATTCACAAACTATACTTGTTCTACGTTGAAATCCATAATGAAGAGTAGAGCAGGTACTCCGGAGGGACAGTCGTGTTGGGTTTCCCTCCTTTGTGGGACCCATCTATTTCTTAATTACAGTCTTTTGGCATGCACCTTGGTAAAATGCATGGCTTTTATTTTTGGTGGTTTTCCCGTGCATGGCTCTTGGTATTTTCAAGTTTGGCTTAGAGTCTTCAAGGAGATTCAAATATTTATAAATCTAAGACATGTCCCATTTTTGATGTATGTAGAACAGATATAGAAAAGAAAAGAGAGAGCTCCATTCAGATAAATTCTCCTATTCAGTTCTGTTTGTTTTTGGAGATTTGTTTTCTCATTTGTAACGTACTTTCCTCTTGTGGTTTACACCTTTGGTGTGTTTGTAAGGCTTATGTTTTTTGGCCATTTTGTAAACTCTGTTTGGTGATAGTGGAAGAAACTTGTAAAACCCTAACTTTTATAAATAAAGATGAATTTTCTATAAATATCATTTTTGAATATTATGGAGTTAATTTGATATAATGTTATAGTTGTGGGAAATATTTATAAATTTTACAAAGTACGCAAGTTGTTATATAATATTCGATTGGTCGGGGAATATTCGTTTTAACAGGGAATATTCGTACAACGGCACAATCATTGGTGGACCCCATAATGGAATTATAGTCGGATTGAGAAAACGATAAAAATATTTTATTAAAAATAACGGCAAAAGTTTTACCATTGATACTGTTGAGCTACTCGGTAGTAAAAGTACAGTAATACGTGTGGTTGCATAGTAGCACACGGTATTGATTATTAATGCTTATGTGAGAAGTCACTCAGTTTGATTCAATTATTGTCAGTTAATAATATGAATTATTTAGCGATAATGAAGTTTTATTTTATTCGTATTATTAACGTAATAAAACAGAAACATCTTTTTATATAAAACATAATACTTTATTAAAGTTATTCTATAAATAGAATATATTATATTTTATTTAAAAGATTTTTCTTTAAATATGGACCGTCATATTAAAGTAATCAATCTGGACCGTTCATAGATTAGTGACTATGCATTTCATTTTTCTATAAATAGCAACTCATTCCTTCATTATTTCTTACGAATACACTGAACTCTATAGAGAGAAACTATAGAGAGAAACTATAGAGAGAGAAGAAAAGTATTCTGCTACTTAACTACTTCCTTATTTCAGTTCTTCTTTAAAACGGTAAGGGGTGTTATTCTTTCTTATTCATGAAGAGAACTGTTGTTATTCCATTTCTTATTATTCTGTTGGAATAACATGTATACGCGGTCTACCCTATACTTGGTGATATTCTTCTGTTATTCTGTTGGAACATCCTGTCCGTGTATTTTACACCGGACCTGGTTCCGTTTTTATTATTATTCTGTTGGAACATCCTGTCTGTGTGTTTTACACAGGACCTGTTTCCGTTTTTATTATTATTCTGTTGGAACATCTTGTCTGTGTGTTTTACACCGGACTGGTTCCGTCTTGTTATTATTCTGTTGGAACATCCTGTCTGTGCGTTTACGCCGGACCTAGTTCCATTATTTATTATTCGGCAAAAAGCACTTTTTGGCCACTGTGGTTATAGTGTTTTAAGCAATTAACCACAGTACATTTAAAATATTCAATTAGCCCACTGAACTTTTTAAAAATATTTAATCAATCCATTCTGTCCAAATTGAGTAACAGACGTTACAAAATATCCTACGTGGCTTTTTTGAAAAAAAATAAATATTAAGTGTATTTGCTGACTGGGCGGCTTTTCTTACGTGGCTTTTTTGAAAAAAAATAAATATTACGTGGCACTTTATAATTTTAAAAAATCTGTTTTTTTTTAAAATATAATCTTTATTAAAAAATAATTTTTTTAAAAAACAGATTTTTTTAAAAAACAGATTTTTTAAAAAAACAGATTTTTAAAAAAAATAGAATTTGTAAAAAAATAGAACTTTTTAAAAAATCTGTTTTTTAAAACAGATTTTTGTAAAAAAATATTTTTTTTATAAAAACAGATTTTTTTTAAAACAGAATTTTTTAAAAATTCTATTTTTTGAAAAATCTGTCTTAAAAAAAGTATAAAAATACTTTTAAAATAGTTTTGAAAAATACTTATAATTTTTTTTAAAAATACTTATATTTTAAAAAAATAAAAAGCAGGTTTTTTTAAAAAAAATTTAACATTTTAAAGTTTTAAAAATAACAAAAACATAATAAAATAAAACAAAAATTAATTTTTTTTTTAAAAAAAAACAGATTTTTTAAAAAAATAGAATTTTTTTTAAAACAGAATTTTAAAAAAAAGCATATTTAAAAAAAACAGAATTCTATAAAAAATATATATTTTAAAAAAAAAGAATTTTTTTAAAAACAGATTGTTTAAAAAATTGAATTTTTTAAAAAACAGATTTTAAAAAAATAGAATTTTTAAAAAAACAGAACTTTTTAAAAAAATTATGTTTTAAAAAAAATCTATTTTTTTAAAAAAATTTGTTTTTTAAAAGTTCTGTTTTTAAACAAATTCTATTTTTTTTAAAAATCTATTTTTTTAAAAAAAACTGTTTTTAAAAAAATTCTATTTTTTTTAAAAAAATTATATTTTTTTAAAAAACATATTTTTTTAAAATTATAAAGTGCCACGTAATATTTATTTTTTTTCAAAAAAGCCACGTAAGAAAAGCTGCCCAGTCAGCAAATACACTTAATATTTATTTTTTTTTTCAAAAAAGCCACGTAGGATATTTTGTAACGTCTGTTACTCAATTTGGACGAAATGGGTTGATTACATATTTTTAAAAGTTCAGTGGACTAATTGAATATTTTAAAAGCACAATGGCTAATTGCTTAAAACACTATAACCACAGTGGCCAAAAAGTGCTTTTTGCCTTTATTATTCTGTCGGAATATCATGTCTGTGCGTTTACGCCGGACCTGGTTCCATTATTTATTACCTGGTTCCATTATTTATTATTCTGTCGGAATATCCTGTTTGTGCGTTTACGCCGGACCTGGTTCCATTATTTATTATTCTGTCAGAATATCCTGTCTGTGCGTTTACGTCGGACCTGGTTCTATTATTTATTATTCTGTTGGAATAACCTGTCTGTGCGGTCTATCGCATGCCGGGTGATTTCTTTTGTTATTCTATTCTTTATTATACTCAGTTGGTTAAGTTTTAACTTCTATACTCCATGAAATTAGTGGAATATCCTTGATAATTGCGGTTCATCCAGTATCTTTTCATGAAAATATACGTCTAAGCATTCTTGAATTTTACTCCACAAAGTAGTATCATGTTGACAATTTGGACGTTAATTCTTGGATAAATTAATTTTTAAACTTGTTTTATTGAATTCTTATATCATTGTCTTCATCCTCATGTTTATAAAATGTTGAAAGTCATCTATGACATGTAATGCATAGATGGACTTGGTATGATTATAACCAGGGATTATTCGGTGTAATCATGACCGTAATGTTATAAATGATGTGGTAAAAGTCCTCATTGGCCCGTAGTGCATTGATGGACAGTTGTTGGCATGATCATGACCATTAATGAATACACGAATATCCTTGGCCGTGGTGCAGGGGTGATTCAATGATGTGGATTATTTTATTAAACTAAGTCCCAGCGATAACAATGTTGAAAAACCTTTTAAATCATAGAAGATAGTAGATTTTATTCTCTACTTGACTCTTTTAATGGATTGCTTGTTCCGCTGCAGTTAAACTTGATGTTCGTTATATTTTATCAGTTTAACACTGTTGAAGGCTAATGATAATTTATTATGCATTATCTTAGTCATAATATTTCTTACTGGGCTAGTTGAGCTCACCCTTTCTTTCACTGTTCTCTTCAGGAAATGAGAATATAGCTGGGACGAGTCGGGGAACGGAGTGATGGACCAGATGATAGTATTAGTAGTCCTCATTATTCTATTAAATAGTGTGACAATAATTGTAATGAGGACTCCTTTTGAGTTTGTATAGTCTCTAGTAGACAATAATTGTATTCAAACTCACAGTTATGTTTTGTCGTATTGTACACGACAGTTGTATTAGTAAGTTGTATTTGTATTCTGTACCATGTATCTGACGACCCAAGATGGGTGATGTATATCTAATTTTGGGGGCGTCACAAAACTGACCTACCGGTCTTGTGGATGTACCTCAGTTTGAGGGAACCACGTAATTCTTGTGTGCCTACTTATTTTTGTTATTTTCTTGCATTGCTTCCATTGATTTACACTTGTGGGAAAGTCATATTTTTTTCCAACATCTGGTATCAAAGCTATTGGTTAATTCGGTTCCGTTTCGTTATATTTGTGTATGAATCATGGACGGCAACGTTGGGCGTATAATTAGTTTCAATGGCACAAATTGGGTGACTTGGAAAACAAAAATGGAAGACCTCTTGTTCTGTAAAGATTTGAATGGACCCATAGAGGGTGATAGTGGCAAACCAGAAGGAATGAAAGATGACGAGTGGAAAAAGTTAAACCGAAAGGCTGTCGGTTTTATTCGGCAATGGATTGATGATAGTGTCTTTCATCATGTCTCTACAGAAAATTCAGCACACAGTCTTTGGACCAAATTGGATAGTCTTTATGATAGGAAGACGGCCGTGAATAAAGCTTTTCTATTTCGAAAGCTTGTGAACTCTAAATATAAGGAGGGTATTCCTATAGCAGAGCATTTGAATGAAATTAAGAGCACTGTGAATCAGTTGGCTGCTATGAAAATTACTTTTGATGATGAATTACAAGCTTTGTTACTTCTTAGTTCACTTCCTGAAAGCTGGGAAACTTTGGTGGTCACAGTTAGTAATTTTGCACCTGACAGAGTGGTAACAATGAGTCAAGTTACCAACAGCCTGTTGAATGAAGAGACAAGAAAAAAGTCATCAGGTTCTTCTCACTCCGAAGCACTTGTGATGGAAAACCGGGGGAAAGGCAGGAGTAAGAGTAAGGCTCCGCACAACCGTGATAAATCTAGAGATCGTTCAAGATCGATTTCAAAGAAAGATGTTGAGTGCTATTATTGTCACGAGAAAGGGCACATGAAGCGGCAGTGCAGAAAGCTCAAGTTCAAGGAGCAGAACAAAGAGAAAAATTCAGAGAAAAAACAAAATGATACAGCTGCAGTTACCAATGATGAACTCATGGTTATCGGTGATGATGCTAGTATTAATTTGATTGGCCAAGAGACGGACTGGGTAATAATTCTGGAGCTTCATTTCATGTTACTTCGCGGGCTGATTTCTTTACTTCTTACTCGCAAGGTGAGTTTGGGAATGTCCGTATGGGAAATGAAGATGTGTCAAAAATTGTCGGTATGGGTGACATTTGCTTGGAAACAAATATTGGCTGCAAATTGTTCCTTAGAGATGTAAGGCATGTACCGGATATTCGGCTCAATTTAATCTCTGCTGGAAAGTTAGATGATGAGGGCTACAACAACAATTTCAGTGGTGGAAAATGGAAGCTCTCTAAAGGTTCTCTAGTGGTAGCAAAAGGAAAGAAGACTTGCTCTCTTTACACTATGCAAGCAAAAATCTGCATGGACAGTGAATACCTTAGAAAATGACTCATCCACCGATTTATGGCATAGAAGGCTTGGACATATGAGTGAAAAAGGATTGCAAGTTTTGTCTAAGAAAGAGCTTCTAGCAGGGATAAAAGGTACGCCTTTAAAAACATGTGTTCATTGTTTCCATGGTAAACAAAACAGAATATCATTCCGTAGAAATATTACATCTAGAAAATCTCATGTTCTAGATTTGGTACATTCTGATGTATGTGGTCCTCTGAAGTTAGGACACTTGGTGGTGCTTTATACTTTGTCACCTTTATTGATGATCACTCGAGAAAAGTTTGGGCTTATACACTGAAAACTAAAGATCAAGTTCTAGACGTGTTTAAGCATTTTCAGGCCAAGGTTGAAAGAGAAACTGGTAGACAGTTGAAATGTGTTCGCTCGGATAATGGTGGTGAATATATTGGACCATTTGATCAATTTTGCTCCAATCATGGCATCAGGCATGAAAGGACAGTCAAAAAGACACCTCAACAGAATGGGGTTGCAGAGAGAATGAATCGCACCATTCTTGAGAGAGTCAGATGTTTGCTTTCACATTCAAAGTTGCCAAGATCCTTTTGGGGTGAGGAAATGAGGACAACAATTGATTTTATCAATTTGTCTCCCTCATTTCCTTTGAATGGTGATGTACCAGAGAATGTTTGGATAAGGAAGGAAGTCTCCTATGATCACTTGAAGGTATTCGGTTGCAGAGCTTTTGTTCATATTCCAAAAGATGAAAGGTCCAAGCTTGATCCAAAAGCAAAGCAGTGCATATTTCTTGGCTATGGACATGAAGAATTTGGCTACAGGTTGTATGACCCAGTTGACAAAAAAGTTGTCAGAAGCCGAGATGTTGTTTTCTTGGAAGATCAGACTATTGAAGACATTGACAAGCCTGAGTCAGTTGAGTCTAATACTGATGATCTTGTTGATTTAGATCCTCTTGTTCCACCTATTGTTCATGAAGAAGTGCAGATACCTCATGATGATGCAGCGAAAGATGATGTTGAGCCAGAAATTGAGGGGGACCAGCCACCTCAAGAGCCATTACCAAGGAGATCTACCAGAGAAGAACAACCATCCAAAAAATATTCTTCAAATGAGTATGTAATGATATCAGATCAGGGGGAGCCAGAGACTTATGAAGAAGTCTTGAAGCATGAGAACAAAACTGAATGGCTTACGGCAATGAAAGAGGAAATGAAATCTTTGCATGAGAATCACACCTATGATTTGGTGAAGCTACCTAAAGGGAAGAAAATTTTGAAAAATAAATGGGTCTTCAGACGAAAGAATGATGGGAACAGTTCTCAACCGAGATTCAAGGCACGACTTGTTATGAAAGGCTTTGGTCAGAGGAAGGGAGTTGATTTTGATGAGATCTTCTCACCAGTTGTGAAGATGTCCTTCATTCGAACTGTGTTTGGTATAGCTGCGAGTATGAATTTGGAAGTTGAGCAGCTTAATATGAAGACCGCATTTTTGCATGGTGACTTAGAAGAGGAAATTTATATGTAGCAACCTGAGGGCTTAATAGATAAGGGTAATGATCAGTTAGTTTGCAAATTGAAGAAGAGCTTGTATGGATTGAAGCAAGCTCCAAGGCAGTGGTATAGAAAATTCGATTCTTTTATGACTAAGCATGAGTATTTAAGAACCAATTCAGATCATTGTGTGTTTGTGAAAAAATATCCAGATGGAAATTTTATTATTCTCTTGCTTTATGTTGATGATATGCTTATTGTGGGTCAAGACACGAGCAAGATTAGCAAGTTGAAGTCAGAGTTGAGCAAATTCTTTGCCATGAAAGATTTGGGTCCAGCAAAGCAAATTCTAGGGATGAGAATTGTTCGTGACAGATTACGTGGGCTTATTTGGTTATCTCAAGAGAATTACATTAAAAAGGTTCTTGAGAGGTTCAATATGGACAAAGCAAAGCCTGTTAATTGTCCACTTGCATACCACTTCAAACTTAGCTCAAGATAGTGTCCTAAAAATGATGAAGAGAAAAAAGAGATGCAAAAAATTCCCTATAGTTCAGCAGTTGGTTCTTTGATGTATGCCATGGTTTGTACTCATCCGGATATTGCTCACGCAGTTGGGGTTGTTAGTCGTTTTCTGTCTAATCCAGGGAAAGAACATTGGGCAGCAGTGAAATGGATTCTGAGGTATCTTCGAGGCACTTCAAAGATGAGTTTGTGCTTTGGTAAAGGCAAGCCTATTCTTGACGGGTTCACAGATTCTGATATGGCTGGTGATGTCGATAGTCGAAAATCTACTTCTGGTTATTTGATTACCTTTGCAGGGGGAGCAGTGGCGTGGCAATCAAGGTTACAGAAATGTGTTGCTCTCTCTACCATAGAAGTTGAGTTCATCTCTATCACAAAAGCTTGCAAAGAACTATTGTGGTTGAAGAAGTTCTTACGAGAGTTGGGTTTGAAACAAGAAAGGTATGTTCTTTATTGTGATAGTCAGAGTGCAATCCACTTGAGTAAGAATTCTTCATTTCATTCGAGATCGAAACACATTGATGTTAGATATCATTGGATTCGTGAAGTCTTAAATGATAAGTTGTTGCAACTTGAAAAAGTTCACATTAATGATAACACTTCGGATATGTTGACTAAGGCATTGTCTAAGGACAAGCATGAAAAGTGTCGACTCTTGGCGGGAATGGTCGAATCCTCCACATAAGTCGAGAGGGGGAGAATTGTTGGGTTTCCCTCCCATCTATTTCTTAATTACAGTCTTTGGCATGCACCTTGGTAAAATGCATGGCTTTTATTTTTGGTGGTTTTCCCGTGCATGACTGTTGGTATTTTCAAGTTTGGCTTGGAGTCTTCAAGGAGATTCAAATCCTTATAAATCTGAAACATGTCCCATTTTTGATGTATGTAGAACAGATATAGAAAAGAAAAGAGAGAGAGCTCCATTCAGATAAATTCTCCTGTTCAGTTCTGTTTGTTTTTGGAGATTTGTTTTCTCATTTGTGAGGTACTTTCCTCTTGTGGTTTACACCTTTGGTGTGTTTGTAAGGCTTATGTTTTTTGGCCATTTTGTAAACTCTGTTTGGTGATAGTGGAAGAAACTGACCTACCGATCTTGTGAATGTACCTCAGTTTGAAGGAACCACGTAATTCTTGTGTGCCTACTTCTTTTTGTTATTTTCTTGCATTGCTTCCATTGATTTACACTTGTGGGAAAGTCATATTTTTTCCCAACAAGTCGATGGCTGTAAGCACGTCTACACCACGAATATCAATCAAGGATCGTCTGGATCCTGCTAACAGTGCTCATGCCAGTACGGCCAAACATGCGTCAAAAGGTTCTCGTTCGAGAGTCATAGGGAATGTTAAGAGAAGATTGGTTTTCACTGCCGAAAAAGGGCCTGATCATGGTCGGAAACGGGTAAAAGGCACACCGCCTAGAACCCGACACCGAAATAATTAGGACGATAAGGCCTCCAAGTTAGCCAGGAAGGCAGACAAAGCAGACAAGGCCATGGAGGTACTTTTGAAACAAAGACGGGATATAGCCGAACAGATGCTTCGGATGGCGGAGTTGAAGGACGAAGCGTCTAGCTACGTGCAATTCGAAGGATATAGCGGACATATAGACATAAGACAGAGGGAAGGAAAGGAGTCTGCCCATTCAGGTCGCAAATCTCGAGGCCGATCTCAGGAACGAAGAAGATCCAGAAGCCCTATTCCCCAGAGATCGAAGAGGGTACCCCACCCTATCGGTTCTGAGAAGCAGGGTCGAAGCAGACAAAAGGGCAGATTCAGAGAATATACGCCAGAGGTTACGAAGAAGGCACCCCGCCTTGGGTATTCTCACCATGGTGACAGAGTCCAGAGGCAAAACAGATTCAGAGGTCGTGCTCCCGAGAATCCACCAAGGGTACACCACCCTGCAGACTCTCGTCGTCAGAAAAGTCACCCGAGGATTGGGGGTTCATTTGATAAAGGTCGTTCTACTCAGAAGAGGAGGGAGTCGCCGGAGAAAGAGGCCTCATCTCAGCCAGAAGGAGTGGAGTATCTGGTTAAAGAGCTAAAAGAGCTTCGGAAACAACTTACCGAAGTTCAACAAGTGAAAGATACTTCGAGAAAGAAGGCATCTCCTTTTTCCGCGGAGATTCTTAAAGAAAAAGTTGACCCCATCAAAAAGTTGCCTCATATGGAGAGCTATGATGGATCTGGAGATCCTTATGACCACAGTCAAGCGTTCGACAGACTGATGGATTATTATGACTTTAGCGATGCAGCTAAGTATCATACTTTTGTTACAACACTCCGAAAAGACACCAGACAGTGGATGGGGACTTTGCCTTCGGATTCAGTCTCATCATGGACAGATTTGTGCAGCAAATTCCATGCTCGTTTTGGGAGCAACAAGAGAAGAGGAAAACCAACAGGTTCGCTGGCTCAAATTCGACAATATTCGAATGAGTCTTTGAGCCAATATGTCAAGAGATTTCGAGAAGCAGTGGGCCAAGTTACCGACCTTAACGATCTTCAGGCAGTGGGTTTATTTCAGAATAGGTTGGATTTGGTAAAGTCAGAGAAATTGGTGAAGAAGTTGATGTTTCACCATCCGAAGAGTCTCGCAGAAGAGGTTATGAATAGCCTGAAACGTCCTTCTTCGGACAAATTTAAGGAGACAGATCGGGACAGAACGGACGGGGGCCAGAGGAAGAACGAAGGGAACAACGATCGCTACGATGGGGGGTCGAAAAAGTATAACAACAACTGGAGACAGGGAGGAGGTCGTCCAACCGCTCCGGTCCAGAAGGTGAATAGGACGTATACTCAACTGAACACTGACAGGACTGTTATTCTTGATCAGATCAAAAATCAACCCATCTTCGAACCACCCAGGGACAACCTTAAGCCCGGAGCAGGTAATTCTCGCAAGTATTGTGACTATCATCAAGCTTCGGGTCACGATACCAATGACTGTGCCAGTCTGAAGGACTTTGTTGAGAGAAAGGTTCAAGGTGGTGCCCTGGTTCAATATGTCGCAGCAAGAACAACTCAACAAGCTCAGCAAAGGGAAAGAGAACCTGTTCAGGTTGCTCCGCCAGCTCAGCCTGCAGTGACAGCTCCTGGACAACCAGCAAGACATGTGGTCGATGTTATCACTGGGGGGACTTCTAACAAACTTGTGGGGAAGAAGCATCGAGGATACTTGGATTCGGTCATGTCAGTGGCGGGTACACTCCCGAAGACTGATAGACCTTATCCAGGCACAGTAATTGCTTTTACTGACGAAGATTACCCGTTGGAGCCCATCGAACCCTATGAAGGAGCTTTGGTGATAACGGCACAGGTGGGTTCGGTAGACATAAAGAGAATGATGATCGATAACGGGTCTTCTGTGGATATTCTCTATGCCCACGCTTATCAGAGGATGCATCTGGATGGACGGAAGATGGAGGTTGGACAGGAGGCTCCCTTATACGGCTTCAACAACGATCTAGTCAGAGTGGCAGGGACTATTGAGCTACCGGTTATCTTAGAAACAGCTCCCCAACAGGTAGAAATTACTTGTAAATTTTATGTTGTGCATGTAGATTCTGCCTACAACGCCATTCTAGGGAGGCCTACTATGACTGCCCTACAAGCTGTGACTTCAATCCCTCACTTCAAAATTAAATTTCCTACGGCCCATAGAGTTGGAGAGGTCGTCGGGGATTTGGACTTGGCCAGACGATGCTATAGGAACGCCATGATTGCTTCGGGAGTAGGGGTGTCAAAACATAAACAGACAATAGCGATAGAGATCGAGCCCTTCACCGAAAGCAGTTCAAAACCATTAGTCATGCCGGCTGGGGAGATAGAGGAGTTCGAGCTAATTACGGGCAAGAGAGACAGGACTGTAAGGATAGGTTTGGGTATGTCGAAACCTCTTCGGACGAACCTTATGGAGCTTCTACGCTGTTATGCTGAGAATCTTCTAGAGGTAGATCCATCCAAAAAATCGGTTCGGCAAAAGAGGCGAATGTTTGCACCGGAGCGCCAACGAATCATTGATGAAGAGATTGCAAAGCTGCTGGCTGCAGACTTCATTTTTGAGATCGACTACTCGGAATGGATGGCAAATGTGGTGCTAGTCCAAAAGCAAAATGGAAAGTGGCAAGTCTGCATCGACTACACGAAATTGAACAAAGCCTGCCCAAAGGACTTCTATCCTTTAACTTACATCGATCAGCTCATCAATGCGACTTCGGGATTTGCATTATTGAGCTTCATGGATGCTTTCTCTGGTTACCATCAAATCTCCATGTGTAAAGAGTATATACCGAAGACGACGTTAATTATACATCGTTCGGTGTATGCTTACAAGAAGATGACCTTTGGCCTGATCAATGTGAGAGCCACGTACTAGAGGATGATGAACTTTGTTTTCAGACGCCAGTTGGACAGGAATATGGAGGTGTACGTCGATGACATGATTGTTAAAAGCATGTTTGTACAAAAGCATTTGGACGATTTAGAAGAATGCTTTCAGACAGTCTGTCATCACGATTTGAGGCTAAATCCGACCAAGTGCACCTTCAGTCTCGGCGCTGGCAAGTTTCTGGGTTATCTTGTCAGTCAGAGAGGGATCGAAGCCAACCCGGAAAAGATCCAGACAATATTGGGTATGAAGACTCCTCAGTCGTTCAAGGATGTCCAACGTCTGACTGGAAGGATTGCGGCTTTGAGGAGATTCATGTCCCGGTCGGCAGAAAGGTGTTTGCCGTTTTTTGACACATTGAAAGGGCCGAAGAATGCAAAGACGTTCCAGTGGACGTCGGAATGTGAAGACGCGTTCTAACGCATAAAGACCTATTTATCTTCGGCGCCTTTGTTGGTGAAGCCCGCTCCTGCTGAGCCTCTATATTTGTACTTAGTAGATAGTTCATTGGCAGTAGAAGCAGTTTTGGTGCGAGAAGTAGGGGGTAAGCAGCACCCGATTTACTACGTAAGCCATGTCCTTCGGAATGCTGAGACAAGGTACCCAAATATTGAAAAGTTTACCTTTGCTTTGATGATTGCTAGTCGAAAGCTTAGGCAATACTTCCAGGGTAGGTTGTTGGTGGTATACACAGATCAGCCTTTGAAGAAAATTATGGGCAAACCTGAAGTTTCGCGGAGATTAGCTGTATGGACGATGGAGTTGTCCCAATTTTTCATTGAATATCATCCCCGAACAGCTATTAAGGGACAGGCCTTGGCTGATTTTGTGGTCGAATGTTCGTTTTCTGAAGCGGATGAAGCTGTGGCAGAGACTGAAGGGTCTGACAGGGCAGTTGCAGTTCTTCAACAGAAGCAGAGCTCGTGGACGTTATATGCAGATAGGTCTTCTACTGCGGACATCAGTGGAGCAGGAATCATTTTTGACAAGTCCGAAGGGATTCAAAGTGCAACAGGCCATCAGATTCGGGTTCAGAGCAACGAACAATGAGGTAGAGTTTGAGGCGGTGCTAGCAGAATTACGACAGGCTAAGAGTCTCGAAGTACAGAGAATAGTCATATTCAGTGATTCTCAGTTGGTCGTCAAGCAAGTCTCAGGGGAATATGAAGTTCGAGGACAGAGAATGGTCAAGTACTTGACAGAATTAAAAAATCGACTTCAATATTTCCAGTCGTATGAGTTTCAAGGAGTCGGGCGTGACGATAATTCCATTGTCGATGCACTCTTAAAGCTAGCCACTACGGATGCTAACATTTTTGATGGGTCCGTTTACTTGGAAATTTTGCAACACCCTAGTGTTCAAAATGAATCGGTAATGTGCATTGATCGCTCCAACTGCTGGTTGACTCCATATCTGGAGTATCTGGCAAATGGCGTCTTACCTTTGGATCAGATGCTGGCCAAGAAAATCAAATATAAAAGTGCTAACTTCGTTCTGATAGATGGGGATCTTTTTCGAAGGGTCTTTTCGTCTCCATTCCTGAAATGTTTGACTCCGTCCAAAGCTGAATATGCTCTTCGAGAAGTTCACGAGGGCATCTATGACGACCATATGGCTGCTAAGTCATTAGCCTACAAAGAACTTCGTCAGGGATACTGCTGGCCTACAATCTTCAAAGAAGCTACGGAGTACGTCAAGAAGTGCGAGAAGTGTCAACTTAACTGTCCGATCTCACATCAGCCACCAGAAGAGCTATACTCGATCTTATCTCCTATACCCTTTGCTGTCTGGGGGGTTGATATATTGGGTCCATTACCGAAAGCTAAAGGTCAGATCAGTTTTGTTATAGTTGTCATCGATTATATGACCAAATGGGTAGAGGCGAAACCACTTAAGTTGATAACGGAACAAGAATGCTTGAAGTTCATGAAGGAGTCGGTAGTGTTTCGTTTCGGCATTCTTAAGGTGGTGATCTCGGACAACGAACGTCAGTTTGTGGGATCGAAATTTGAAGCAATTTTTGAAGGAGATAGGTGTTCAACACAGAAAGACTTCAGTAGCTCATCCACAGTCGAACGGGCAAGTTGAAGTGACCACAGAACGTTGCTGAATGGGATCAAGCATAAACTGGATGAGGCTAAGGGAAGATGGCCAGAAGAGCTGCTCAACGTATTATGTGTGACGCCCCCAAAACAGGTATACAACACCCATTCTGTGTCGTCAATAACATGAAACAGAAACAACTACAACTTTATTAATACAACATAAAAACTGTGAGTGTAAATACAAATATTGTCATCTAGACAATATCCACACTCAAATAAGTCCTCATTACAATTATTGGTACAATATTTTACAAAAAAAAATGGTGAGGACTACTAAAACAACTTCCTAGAACCTTCATTCCATACCCCGACTAGTACTCGCTACATTCTCGCCTCCTGAGAAAAATGGAACAAAAAGGAAAAGGGTGAGCTCAACTAGCCCAGTAAAGAACATTATGACTAAAATAACATAGAACAAATTATCGTTAGTCTTCAACAGGGAAAAATATAATAGAATACAATAGACAACAAGTTTTAAATCAATATTCGCAGCGGAAAATAATAATTCATAGAAGAGTTACGTAGAGAATGAAATCTACTATTATCTATGAATTTAAAAGTCCATCATCAATATTTTATCCCTGTAACATCAATCAATATTCATCTTTGCACTACAAGCCAAAGATATTCATCAGTTGGTCATGTTCATCTCAACACCTGTTCATCTTTGCACTACGGGCCAAAGATATTCATCAGAAATTATTCATCTTTGCACTACAGGCCAAAGATATTCAATTATATCATCATTTAGGACTGAGGATGATGAAAAATATTTTAAAGGAAACGAATCCAGTGAAACAAAATAATAAATATTAAGGATTCGTATTTCAGCTATTCCATGTCCAAAAATACTTCATAAATAATCATAGTGGAGTAAAATTCAAGAATGATCAAAACATTGATACAAAGCTAGTATCCATAATAGATATTTTTAACGAAAAGAAGAAAATTTCATTTTTCAGTGAATAGTAACTCGTGAATAGTAACTCATGAATAGTAACCCCGACATGAAAAGTTCCAAATTTGATAAAAAGTTCAGATCAATACTTCGGCATAATGATATTGAAGAAAATAATATCATTTAAGAAGAAATAACATCCCTTACCTCGGAAAGACGGTACTTCTGACTGGAATACTAGATATAGTGCTGAAGGAAACTTGCACCGTATAGCAACACTCAAAGTATCAAATACTCACAAGAATACGCTCGATATAGAGAGAGAAATAGAGAGAAACTTGTGTTTCTGGTGTGATTTTCAATTCTAACCTAAGCACCCTATTTATAGGAAAATGCTTAGAACACCAAAGCAGAAAATTTAATATAATATTAATATATTTATCAAATTTTCCTTAGCCCACCTCTAGACATCTGATCTCAGCCCATTTATATCACATGTTAGCCCACTTAAATGCCAAAAAACGTTTTTCTTCAAAATAATAAATAAAACTTCCAAAAATCAATTATTTCGGAACTTCAGAACTTCAATAATTCATAATAAATAGCCCTTTTATCAGAAAATTCGAATCTCGCGAGTTTTTATAGGAAATTCAATTCTCTACAATTTTGCAGAAGAAAGTTTTTCCAAATTCTAAATAGAAATTGACCGAAATCCACAAACGGGCGATTTTACAGTCAATAATAAATTTTCGGTCAAGAATTGTATCCACCAACACACAAAACATGTGTTAACCATTTAATGTCACAAAAATACTCTTCCTTCTCATATACTCATATATCCCACATTCATTGTAAAAATATCACCATCAATATATTATTAAAATAATATATTTAAATGAATTATTTTATAAAAAAATAAAATATTAATTTTCAACAATTGTCACATTAAAAATTTTCTCCATCTATATCCACATAAAATTAATATTTCCCTCATCATATATGTAAGACCCCGAATTTTATGAAATAAAAGTATTCAATTTTTCTTATAATTACTATTCAGTAAATGGTTAAATTGATAAAAGTTTAAAATTATGAATGAAATATGATTTTTTTTCAAAATAAGCAAGTGGTTATAAAATAATCATTGTTGTCGGGAAATATTCGTTTGGTCGTGGAATATTCTTTCTGTCGGGGAATATTCGTACGACGGCGCAGCCATTTGTGGGCCCCATAACAGAATAACTGTCGGGTGAAGAAAACAACAAATTTGAGTTGTTACAAATAACGACGTAGTTGTTACCGTTAACACTGTTGGAATACCCGGTGGTTAAAATACAGTAATACGCGTTATTGCACAGTAGCACACGGTATTGCATAGTATTTTTGAAATTATTGATTCTTACGTAAGAAGGCACTACTCAATAATTGTTACAGTAATTACTGTTCAATATTTTATTTTATTGATTCAATAATTGCTACGTTGAAATTTTGTATTATTGTTGTTCAATAATTGTTGCTGCAGTATTTCCCATTATCAGATCAATAATTCATATTATTTGAATAGTATTATTAGATAGCATTATTGGCAATGTCTAGAAAGTTCTGTCTAAGGAGAGGTTTGGTCATCTAATTGCGCGCCAGTAAGGAGAAATCCTTATTGGAAAGCCCCTCTTTCCTGGGAACGGCCTGGTTGTCATAAATGTGATTCTATAATATTATTTGTGAATAATTAATTATTGATTCATATGATAAGAAAATATTTATTTTATGTGGATATAAACGAGGGATATATTTTTGTGGTTAAAAATGAAGGAGTTAATGTTGAGGTTTTTATCCGTATTTTTGTCGGAATGGAGGTATAAAAATCAGGGTTTTTGAGATATTTTGCGGGGGTTATAATTTTTAATCCGACCGTTGGATCGTGGTAATTTTTAGATATGTTATACATATATAAGTTGAGTATATGCCCACAAATTTTGAACCGTTAAAAATGAACGTATGATTTATTATGAATTTTACAAGATGACTGGTTCAGAAATTGTTAAATTTTCGGAGTTTATAATTTTGATGGAAAATTCTAGAATTGGTGGGCCCCACTTGTGGTTGGTGAAGAAATGTGCTGAATTATATTTCAAATGTGGTGGGTGGGAATAGTAGCAGGTAAAGCCATCAGGTTGCAGGTCAAACCTACCAAAATTTTCCTATAAATAGAGGGCTAAGTTAGAATTGAAAATCACACCAGAAACATAAGCTTTCTCTCTTTCTCTCTCTATATTATGAAGTATATTTTGTGAGTTTTTAGATACTTGGTGAGTTGCTATTCATCAGTGCAAGTTTCCTTCAGCATCATATCCGATATCCAGTCAGAAGTACTGCTCTTTTGAGGTAAGGGATAGTAAGGGATTTTAAGGGTTGTTATATTTTTCAGTTTCGTAATTTTTCTGACCTTCAAAAATTCTGGAAAAATTTGAAACGATATTTTGATGAGTTTTCTTGATTGTGTCCAAAAATGGTGATTTTTGGATGTATAGATTGAGAGTTATGAATTTTATGAGAAAAGACTATTTTAAAAGTAACAGCTTATAATTTCTTGTGGTTAACTCCAAAATTGATGAAATTTTTATTGGGAGTACATGTATATGAAAGGAGTATACTCTGTAAATTTCAGAATTTTTAGATAAAAGTACAATTTTTGATAAATGTCTAAATATTCGGCTATTTTGGCCATATGAAAAATAGTAAATGACTTTTAAAAATTCTGAGAAAAATATATGTTCACTATGGGACTATATTATGCTAAATTCCAGAAAAGAAATATTTTTGGAACTGATTTGGTATTTTTCATGAAAATATACTAGTTATGAGTAAATGAATTAAATATGTTATGTGAAGTAAGAAAATTGGAAAATAGGATTTTATAGCTTGAGAATCCTATATGAGGTATATGCAGATTTTTGATGAGGATTTTGGTTATTGGTAATGAAATCTTATGAGTTTGGTATTTTTGAATGATTAAATGCATTATTTAGTAAGTGTAAACAATTTAAATAAATTGTTTATAAGCTTAAGAAATGTTATTCTTTCAATATCATTATACCGAAATATTGGTATGGATTTTATTGTGGAATTTCTACCTTTTTGTGTCGGAATTACTATTCATGAGTTACTATTCACGAATTACTATTCACGAGTTACTATTCACGGGTACTATTCAAGACAAAATTGGTTTCTTTTTCTAACTAAATTATAGTTGATTTATGAATATTACTCTTGAGATTAAATCTAGATGTTTTGATTATATTGATTTTACTATTATATATAACATTTTTATAACCTTGATGTTGAAATTCTTTTTCACTGGAGTGTAAAGATGGGTAGATTATTGGTATGATCATGACTAGGGTTCTCTTTGGCCTGTAGTGCAAAGTTGAATTGTGACTGGTATGATCATGACCATTGAATTTATAATTGAATATCTTAAGCTTAAGTGCAAAGGTGAATTGATCAACATGGTTATAATTATTGTTTATATAAATTCTGAAATGATTATATATTTCTTTGAGATATGAATATATTTGGCCTGTAGTGCAAATATGAATTGTTGATGAATATCTTTGGCATGTAGTGCAAAGATGGCATGTTGATGAATATCTTTGGCCTGTAGTGCAAAGATGAACTGTTGTTGAATATCTTTGGCCCGTAGTGCAAAGATGGTTTGTTGATGAATATCTTTGGCCCGTAGTGCAAAGATGGATTTGTTAGTATGATTATAAACAGGAATTGTGATTTGGTATAACCATGATCTTTGATGTTTCAGGTAAAGACAGGTGATGAAAATATTCTTCGTCCTGGGTGCGAAGAAAAATTTATAGTCACAATTATGATTATGAGTTATTCATATGATTGTGGAAAGGAACTGTTGAGTGATGTTACATGGATAAAACATTGTTGGTGGATTTTTAACATGGAGAAGATAATAGACTTTATAGTCTATTTGACTCTTCTAATGGATTGCTCGTTCCGCTGCAACTATGGTTGAAATTTTTATCATTTACCATATGTTCTAAATCTCTGATTTATTATTGATGAAGGCTATTGATAATTTAATTATCTTTAGTCATGATATTCTTTACTGAGCTAGTTGTGCTCACCCTTTTGCTTCACAATTCTTTTCAGGTAATAAGAGTGTAGCTGGGTCGAGCGGGGGTAACAAGGGAATAGAACGGTGGTCATCATTTAGTAGTTATATTTGGTGAAGAAAATAGGGTGAGGCGAACCCAACGTTGGAAGGGTGTTTTGTCACTATCATACAAGATGTCTAATGACATACAACCTCGTGTCATCATAAGACAAGGTTGTGCTCATCCACTTGCTGAGTATATCTATGGGCACTACCTATATAATCTTGGTGTTTGTTTGAAGTATAATTCTCAATTAGAGACAGTGGAGATAATGATAAGTCAAGAGAAGACTCACCATTGGGAAGAATATGATAGTAATCTTCTCGTTTTTCTTTGGGGTCTATTGGGTCAACCAAGGATAATTCTGTGGCCATATGATATCTATCATAACCTAGACGCGTGGCCTCCCATGTACGAAGGTTTCCTTGAGCACTTCCCAAAGATTCTAATTTCTAAAACAGTTTTTGACTATACCTTTATGTAAGGTGTCATTGTGAGGTGATGTCCACGATTGGAACATGAGTCACATTTGGTATATATTTGTATCCAAACTTATAGCATATGTGTTGTTGTATTTTGCACGACAATTGTTGTAATAGAGTTGTAGTTATTTTCTGTACCATGTATTTGACGACTCAGAATGGGTTGGATGGAATGGACCTGTTTTGGGGTTGTCACAATATAAATCAATAATTAATTGTACACAAATAATATTACAGAATCACAGTACTGGCAACCAGGCCGTTCCCAGGAAAGAGGGGGCTTTCCAATAAGGATTTCTCCTTACTGGCGCGCAATTAGATGACCAAACCTCTCCTTAGACAGAACTTTCTAGATATTGCCAATAATGTTATCTAATAATATTATTCAGATAATATGAATTATTGCTCCGATAATGGAAAATACTGTGTAGTGACAATTATAAAAAATCAACGTAGCAATTATTTAATCAATAAAATATTGAACAGTAATTACTGTAACTATTATTGAGTAGTGCCTTCTTACGTAAGAATCAATAATTGGTGCAATACCGTGTGCTACTGTGCAACAACGCGTATTACCGTGCTTTAACCACCGGGTATTCCAACAGTATTAACGGTAACAACTACGCCGTTATTTATAAACAACTTATTTTTGTCGTTTTCTTCATCCAATCGCTTTCCGTTATGGGGCCCACAAAAGACTGCGCCGTCGTACGAATATTCTCCGACAGTAAGAATATTCCACGACCAAGCGAATATTCTCCAACAACAATGAATATTTTATAACCACTTGCTTATTTAAAATATTTGCGCATTTTACTCATAACTAACCACATTAATCAAATCAACCCTTACTATTTTCAGAATAATAAATAGAGGAAATTAAATTTCATTTATTAATAATTTGGGGTCTTACAACCTCCCCTCCTTATGAAATTTCGTCCTCGAAATTGACATACGTACCTGGTGTTTCGAAAAGATGAGGATACCTCGCTTTCACTTCCGTTTCCAACTCCCAGGTCATTTCCTCAATAGCATGGTTTCTCCACAAAACTTTAACTTGTGGTATGACCTTCGTGCGTAGGACATGCTCCTTCCTATCCAAGATCTTGACAGGTATCTCCTCGTACGTTAAGTCTTCGGCTATCTCGTCCGGTTCTAACTCAATAACGTGGTTCGGGTCTTTCACATATTTACGAAGCACAGATATATGAAAAACATTATGAACACGAGACATACTTGGAAGTAACGCGAGTCTATAGGCCACATTTCCTACTCGGTCAAGAATCTGAAATGGACCAATAAATCGTGGATTGAGCTTTCCTCTCTTCCCAAATCTTGTAACTCCTTTCCATGGAGCTACACGTAATAATACATGATCCCCAATGTCAAATTCCACGTCCTTTCGATGAAGATCCACATAACTCTTTTGTCGATCCTGTGCCGTTTGTATACGTTGTCGAATCGTTTGGATCTTCTCTGTAGTCATTCGTACCAACTCTGGTCCCAACAACGTTGCTTCTCCCACCTCATTCTAACATACTGGAGAGCGACACTTTCGTCCATACAATGCTTCAAAGGGAGCCACACCTATACTTGCCTGATAACTGTTGTTGTAGGAGAATTCCACCAATGGTAGGTACTTATCCCAACTTCCTTTGAAATCTAGGACACAAAGTCTTAATAGATCTTCAAGAGTTTGAATAGTCCTCTCTGATTGCCCGTCCGTTTGAGGATGGTATGCCGAACTGAACCGTAAATCCGTGCCCATAGCTTTTTGCAAGCTAACCCAAAATCTTGAAGTGAATCTTGGGTCACGATTCGAAACTATAGATACTGGCATGCCATGCAACCTTACAATCTCATTCACGTACATACTAGCAAGACGTTCAAGGGAATAAGTCTCCCGTATTGGCAAGAAATGAGCAGACTTGGTTAATCTATCAACTATAACCCAAATGACATTTATGCCTTGAGAAACCGTGGGAAGACCCGTAACGAAATCCATGGTAATGTGTTCCCACTTCCATTTCGGAATCTCAAGTGGTTGCAATGGACCCTTTGGTACTTGATGCTTCGCCTTTACACGTTGACAAGTTAAACACCTCGAGACAAACTTTGCAATCTCTCTCTTCATATTGTTCCACCAAAATGTATGTCGAAGATCACAATACATTTTAATACTTCCAGGATGGATTGCAAATGGTGTATTGTGTGCCTCCATCATGATCTTGTACTTCAAATCAGAATCGTTAGGAACACAAAGTCTGGAGTGGACTTGAAGTATTCCTTCTTCATCGATTCTTGCTTTGGAATAGCACCTTCTTGCACTTTCTTCTTCATACGCATCAGCTCCGGGTCTGTAGCTTGAGCAACTTTAACTTTATCGATTAAAGTTGGTTCTACACGTATACTTGACATCATCGCACTCGTTCCTGCATATGATCTTCTACTCAACGCGTCAGCTACCACGTTTTCTTTTCCAGGATGGTATTGAATAGTGTGGTCGTAATCTTTCAACAGCTCGAGCCAACGTCGTTGCCGCATGTTGAGTTCTTTTTGAGTGAAGAAATATTTGAGGCTTTTATGGTCTGAATATATCTCTACTTTCTCCCCATATAGATAGTGCCTCCAGATCTTTAGCGCGAAAACAACTGCTGCCAACTCTAGATCATGAGTAGGATAATTCCTCTCATATTCTTTAAGTTGTCGCGAGGCATAGGCTATGACTTTCCCACGTTACATGAGAACACATCCTAACCCTTTGCCTGAAGCATCGCTGTAGATAACAAATCCATCCGAACCAAATGGTATTGTCAGAACAGGTGCCGAAATGAGTCTCATCTTAAGCTCTTGGAAACTCTTCTCGCATTCTTCGCTCCATACGAATTTGATATCCTTCCGAGTCAGCTGAGTAAACGGGGTAGCGATTCGAGAAAACCCTTCTACGAATCTCCGATAATAACCAGCTAAGCCCAGAAAACTACGTACATCGGTCACCGTCTTCGGTTGCTCCCAGCTTTGTATTGCTTCAATCTTCGCCGGGTCCACAGATACTCCATGTTTCGACACCACGTGCCCTAGGAATGCTACTTCCTCAAGCCAGAACTCGCATTTCTTTAACTCAGCATATAACTTGTTTTCACGCAGCCTTTGGAGTACCAGCTTCAAATGGTGCTCATGATCTTCACGGCTTTTGGAATATATGAGGATGTCATCAATAAAGACAACAACGAACTGATCCAAATAATCCTTGAATACTCGGTTCATCATATCCATGAAAGCCGCAGGAGCATTAGTCAATCCAAAAGACATGACTAAGAATTCATAATGCCCGTACCGAGTTCTAAAGGCAGTCTTCGAAATATCCTCAGTTTTAACCTTCAGCTGATGATATCCAGAACGAAGATCGATTTTTGAAAAGAATTGTGCTCCTTGTAACTGGTCAAACAGGTCATCAATACAAGGTAGCGGATACCTATTCTTGATAGTGACATGGTTTAATTCTCGGTAATCGATACAAAGTCGCATACTCCCGTCTTTCTTCTTTACAAATAAAACAGGAGCACCCCAAGGAGATGTACTAGGACGAATGAAACCGATGTCCAATAACTCTTGTAGTTGGACCTTCAACTCCTGAAGTTCAATAGGAGCCATTCAATATGGGGTTTTAGAAATAGGCTTTGTACCAGGTTCAAGATCAATAAAGAATTCAACTTCACATTCCGGGGGTAGACTGGGAAGTTCTTCAGGAAATACGTCAGGAAAGTTACTAACAACAGGAATATTATTCAAATTTGACGTGTCTTTATTCAAATCCATAACATGGGCAAGAAAGCTTGACATCCGTCCCCGCTGAACTTGGTTTCGCTATCGTACAATCTCGAGCGATATGTCCTTCCTTTCCACAATTATAGCATACCTTGAACTGTTGTGGACAGTTTGGGCTGATATGTCCCTCTTTTCCACACTTATAGCATATGACCGGTGGTCGTTCTCCTCCCTTGGAACCAGTTACTACTGGTGCTGACGTCTTCGTATTGTCATTGTTGAATCTCCTCTTTTTAAAATCTCCTCCCGGCTCGCTTCTTCTATTTTCATAGCCACGATTACCACCAGAGTGGTTGCCGTTCTTGTCTGTATTTTTCTTTCTCCGCTGGTTATCATTGTTCTGATGACTGTTGTCACCAATATGATCCTGGTTGTGGTCCCTCGATTGACCATACTCGTTATCTCGCTCTAATAATTGAGCCCTGTTGACAACATCTGAATAGAGAGAAAATTTATGAGAAATGAGATATTGACGTATGCCGGGTTTCAAACCTCTCAGAAACATCTGCGTCATACGTTTCCTCATTCTCCACCAAATGAGGTGCAAACCTGGACAACTCTGCAAACTTCGCCTCGTACTGGGACACCGTCATGTTATTCTACTCCAGTCTAATAAACTCTACCTCCTTCATATGACGAATACTTTAAGGAAAATACTTGTCATTGAATAGTTTCTGAAATATCTCCCAAGACATGCTGAGTGCGGCTGGATGGGCACGCTTCACAGACTCCCACCAGTAGTCTGCCTCGCCACGGAACATAAAGGTGGCAAATGGAACCTTCTGTTCCTCCGTGCATCCCAAGACATTAAATATCTTGGTAATTTGCTTGACCCATGTCTCCGCCTTAATCGGATCCGGCTTTCCCCAGAATTCTGGTGGTCCCAACTCTTTGAACTGCTTGGCTGTGACCAGCTGTGCGTTGCCATTGTTTCTTCCTATATTTTGAACAGGAATCTCCTTCGTCTGGTTTTGCATGAATCGCAAAAAGCTTCTAAACATCTCATCGTTCACCGTCTGCTCAGTGGTGTTGTTCACAGGAGGAACATTGTCAGCATGTTGCACGTTCTCCTCGTTGGTGAGTATAGGCATCTCCACCGTCTCATTTACTCCACTGTTAACATTCTCAGTCGATATTCTCAAATACTGCCATAAAACAAAGGTTAATTTAACAAATTAACATATCACATAATATCCCTATATTATGACCGACCAACAAATAAGCTTAGGTAGGACACACTAGCGAAGGATTTACTCGTCTCTCCCTTCCTAGTTCTATTCCCCGATTTCCGTCAAAGATCATATCCCTAAGTTCTGATACCAACTGTGACGCCCCCAAAACAGGTATACAACACCCATTATGTGTCGTCAATAACATGGTACAGAAACAACTACAACTTTATTAATACAACATAAAAACTGTGAATGTAAATACAAATATTGTCATCTAGACAATATCCACACTCAAATAAATCCTCATTACAATTATTGGTACAATATTTTACAAAAAAAAAATAGTGAGGACTACTAAAACAACTTCCTAGAACCTTCATTCCATACCCCGACTAGTACTCGCTACATTCTCGCCTCTGGAGAAAAATGGAACAAAAAGAAAAATGGTGAGCTCAACTAGCCCAGTAAAGAACATTATGACTAAAATAACATAGAACAAATTATCGTTAATCTTCAACAGGGAAAAATATAATAGAATACAAAAGACAACAAGTTTTAAATCAATATTCGCAGCGGAAAATAATAATTCATAGAAAAGTTACGTAGAGAATGAAATCTACTATTATCTATGAATTTAAAAGTCCATCATCAATATTTTATCCATGTAACATCAATCAATATTCATCTTTGCACTACAAGCCAAAGATATTCATCAGTTGGTCATGTTCATCTCAACACCTATTCATCTTTGTACTACGGGCCAAAGATATTCATCAAAAATCATTCATCTTTGCACTACAGGCCAAAGATATTCAATTATATCATCATTTAGGACTGAGGATGATGAAAAATATTTTAAAGGAAACAAATTCAGTGAAACAAAATAATAAATATTAAGGATTCGTATTTCAGCTATTCCATGTCCAAAAATACTCATAAATAATCATAGTGGAGTAAAATTCAAGAATGATCAAAACATGGATACAATCAAAGCTAGTATCCATAATAGATATTTTTAACGAAAAGAAGAAAATTTCATTTTTCGGTGAATAGTAACTCGTGAATAGTAACTCGTGAATAGTAACTCATGAATAGTAACCCCGACATGAAAAGTTCCAAATTTGATAAAAAAGTTCAGATCAATACTTCGGCATAATGATATTGAAGAAAATAATATCATTTAAGAAGAAATAACATCCCTTACCTCGGAAAAACGGTACTTCTGACTGGAATACTAGATATAGTGCTGAAGGAAACTTGCACCGTATAGCAACACTCAAAGTTTCAAATACTCACAAGAATACGCTCGATATAGAGAGAGAAATAGAGAGAAACTTGTGTTTCTGGTGTGATTTTCAATTCTAACCTAAGCACCCTATTTATAGGAAAATGCTTAGAACACCAAAGCAGAAAATTTAATATAATATTAATATATTTATCAAATTTTCCTTAGTCCACCTCTAGACATCTGATCTCAGCCCATTTATATCACATGTTAGCCCACTTAATTGCCAAAAAAACGTTTTTCTTCAAAATAATAAATAAAACTTCCAAAAATCAATTCTTTCGGAACTTCAGAACTTCAATAATTCATAATAAATAGCCCTTTTATCAGAAAATTCGAATCTCGCGAGTTTTTATAGGAAATTCAATTCTCTACAACTTTGCAGAAGAAAGTTTTTCCAAATTCCAAATAGAAATTGACCGAAATCCACAAACGGGCGATTTTACAGTCAATAATAAATTTTCGGTCAAGAATTGTATCCACCAACACACAAAACATGTGTTAACCATTTAATGTCACAAAAATACTATTCCTTCTCATATACTCATATATCCCACATTCATTGTAAAAATATCACCATCAATATATTATTAAAATAATATATTTAAATGAATTATTTTATAAAAAAAAATATTAATTTTCAACAATTGTCACATTAAAAATTTTCTCCATCTATATCCACATAAAATTAATATTTCCCTCATCATATAAATCAATAATTAATTGTACACAAATAATATTACAGAATCACAGTACTGGCAACCAGGCCGTTCCCAGGAAAGAGGGGGCTTTCCAATAAGAATTTCTCCTTACTGACGCGCAATTAGATGACCAAACCTCTCCTTAGACAGAACTTTCTAGACATTGCCAATAATGTTATCTAATAATATTATTCAGATAATATGAATTATTGCTCCGATAATGGAAAATATTGTGTAGTGACAATTATAAAAATCAACGTAGCAATTATTTAATCAATAAAATATTGAACAGTAATTACTGTAACTATTATTGAGTAGTGTCTTCTTACGTAAGAATCAATAATTGGTGCAATACCGTGTGCTACTGTGCAACAACGCGTATTACCGTGCTTTAACCACCGGGTATTCCAACAGTATTAACGGTAACAACTACGCCGTTATTTATAAACAACTTATTTTTGTCGTTTTCTTCATCCAATCGCTTTCATTTATGGGACCCACAAAAGACTGCGTCGTCGTACGAATATTCTCCGACAGTAAGAATATTCCACGACCAAGCGAATATTCTCCAACAACAATGAATATTTTATAACCACTTGCTTATTTAAAATATTTACGCATTTTACCCATAACTAACCACATTAATCAAATCAACCCTTACTATTTTCAGAATAATAAATAGAGGAAATTAAATTTCATTTATTAATAATTTGGGGTCTTACATTATGGGTTTATCAGACTACACTGAGGACTACAACAGGGGATTCACCTTTCAGGCTGGCCTATGGTACTGATGCCTTAGTCCCAGTCGAAATCGGATCTCCAAGTCTTCGGGTCAATCAATTTAAAGAAATTTACAATGAAGAAGGGCTGAAGGTCAATCTGGATTTGCTTGAAGAAGTCAGAGAAACAGCATTGATCAGATTGGCAGCGTATCAGCGAAAAGTAGCTAAACATTACAACAAGGGGGTAAAGTTTCGTAGATTTGAAGTAGGAGATTTCATCCTCAGGGAAGTCGAAGCATCTATGCCACAAAATTTGGAAAAGCTGATGCCGAACTGGGAAGGACCGTATGAAGTTGTTGAAATACCGAAGCCAGGAACTTATTGACTGAGGGCATTGGATGGATCAGAGATCAAGAATACTTGACATGCTGATAGACTCCGAAAGTACTTTCAGTAGATACAATGTCAGTATACCGGAAGTTTGTAAATGTTTGTCGCATCATCAATAAAAGATTCTTTTCTCCAAAAAGTATTATGTTCGTTGATGTTCACTTCATCGGTGTAAAGAGGTTCGGGTGGACTCGCTGACCATTCGATGGTAGCCTTTTTGGCAGGTGGTCCTTATGAATTTGTCAGGCCCTTCGTGGTAGGCAAATGTCATCGGTGTAAGGAGGTTCAGATGGACTCGCTGACCATTCGATGGTAGCCTTTTTGGCAGGTGGTCTTATGAATTTTTCAGGCCCTTCGTGGTAGACAAATGTCATCGGTGTAAGGAGGTTCGGATGGACTCGCTGACCATTCGATGGTAGTCTTTTTGGCAGGTGGTCCTTATGAATTTGTCAGGCCCTTCGTGGTAGGCAAACTTCATCGGTGTAAGGAGGTTCAGGTGGACTCGCTGACCATTCGATGGTAGACTTATTGGCAGGTGTGTCCTTATGGATTTGTTATAACCCTGTGTGGTAAATAAATCCCATGGCCCTTAAATACTTGTTATACCCCGTGTGGTAAACAAGATCCCGATGGTGCAAGGAGGATTGGCTGAATTCACCTTATACATGATATGTCTTACACTTCAGTAACGATAAGTATGCATTACTTTACTTTGTTCAAGTGTTGAGTTCGGTTCATTAAGTTCGGTTCATGTCCTTCTTTAACTTAACTATTATATGATTTAGTCGATTCGCAATTTAAGTTAAGCGCAAGAGAAACTTATAACAGTTTTCAAGTTAATTGATGATGAATTATTGACAAGAAATGAAATATATTGAAGGCATAAGGAACAAAGTTAACTATTCATTAATATTTAACTGTTTACATAGAAAATCAGAAATTTTTACATAAAATCTTAACACTAGAAAGAAGAAATAACATATTCAGGCATTGTCTTCGCCTTCGGACGAGTCCAGAAGAGTTGGATTTAGTTGGGCCGCGGTAAGCTTCTCCTTCCCTCGATTTCGACAGACTTCATAACCTTCAGAATACACCCAAAGTATTTCTACATTCAACTCATCGGATGTCCGGTATTCAATCTGTATCTGCTTACGCAGTTCTTTAGTCAAAGGAGGACCTAGCTCCTCCAAGGCTTGCAGCTTACTTTGAAGCTTGCGACGTCTGACCAAATACCTTTCTTTATCAACTAGGGCTTTAACCTGGACTTTGTCAATCTGCCTTGCCAGACTTGAATTGGCAGAGGCCAGATCTTCATTATTAGTCTTCAGAATCTCATTCTTATAGACCAAGTCTGCATTCATGCTGACGATGTCGTGCTGTTTAACCTTGGTCGTCTGCATCTTTTCTTTGGTAGTCTTCAGCTCTTTTTTTGTCTGATTCAAATCTTTCTGAAGACATTCATTGTTGAAAAGCGCAATGTCAAGCTCACTTCTTGACTTCGCCAAAGCCGACTTCAGTATGGCATTTTCCTTTCGTGCAGCTTCCTCTTCGGCTTCAGCTTCAACATACCTTGGACGTAAACGCCCGAAAACAACATTGGCCTGCATATGTTCAACAGCATTCAATAAGTTTCAGATATCCAAAACAAGAGGAAAGGTGTAGAAATTAAAAAGATAATTATTTACCTTTGCTTGATAGCTCATGCCTTCGTCGATCAGATCCCTGATTGAACTGTTGCCGAATCGGTGATCGTCAGTTTCCCGGACGAAGGCATTGAACAATGGGAAGGGGAAGTTGGCATTGAACTGAGGCCATAAGGTCGGCGATGCCCTAGTCTCATTCTAAAATTCGTAATCTGAAGGCCTTGAGGATGATGGCCTTAATCGTTCAGGAGATGGTATAGGATCCGTGTATATGTTTTCAGGGGATGGAGAATGAACCGGAGTGGGTTCACGAGCTGGTGAAGGGACAAATGCTGAACTTGGATGACTGGTGGATGGTTGTTTTCTCTTTCGGGATGGTGCTGGAATGGGTTCAATTTGTTCTTCATCATCAGAAACTTGAATCTCAACTGGAATTGTTAGGGGGAGATCGGTTGAAGAAGGAGGCACTCTGAGTTCATCGGTGGTCAGGGGGGTTATCTTGGTTCTCAATTTCTTGATTCGAAGGAGCTGTTTTCGATCGTCTACAGGTAGATCGAGTAAACTTCCTCGAGTAGGTGCTGGGTTGATGGTTGGTTCAGGTTCTGGGGTGGGTTCAGGATCTGTTGGCGTGGGAATTGATCGGGGTTGTCGGATGGCTCTCCTTTTTCGGCGTGGTTGGAGGGACTCTTCCGGTGGAATGGGGTCATCAGCTTCTGATTCATGGATTTGGGGTTCAACAGTATGTGTTTCATTGGTTGGGTTATTTTCGGGTGGGACTTCCGGTTGTAGAGGTTCGGCAGTGGCTTCCGCAGACTTTCCAGCCAAGAAATCTTCCAAATCTCTTACGTCTATAGAAGACGGTTTAATCAAGGATACTACAAAAAGTAGAAAGTCACATGGCAAGATCCATATCATTAAAAATTTCAAATAATTGTACAATCAAATAATTCAGAACTTACATTTGTGCTCATACAACCAGGCTTGCTTAGTAAGAAGCAAGTAGTTCCATTCTTTCGATGGGAAGTTTTCAAATAGCTCTATCATTTCACTCACGCGTTCTTCCGGGATGTCACCGAAGTCGGCAGAAACTACGTCATCAGTGGCCCAACTCGGTAAAGAAGCAATTTCTGGTCCCTTGATAAAAAACCATCCTTTGTGCCATCCTTTGTTGCTTGACGGAGTGGAGACCAAGGGACGTCTGTCAAACTTTTCACCTGCCTTCGGGGACTGCTTGCTTATGACTTTGAATCCCTTTTCGCGGGATTGACCAACTTTATAGACGGTGAAGAAGAAGTCAAGAGTGGGTTCGACTCCAACTTCATGGCAGAACGCGATAAAGGCTAGGATATGAATGTAGGAGTTCGGCACCAATTAGGCGAACCCAACGCCGATAAACCCTAAAATGGTAATCAGGAAAATGTGCAAAGGGAATCGAACCCTCTTCTCCAGAAAGATCACTGGAACGGCTGTCCAACCTTCCGGTCGTTGATACATACGCTCTTCAGACCGTGGAGCTCTCACTTGATGCGTATCAGGGATTTGATATCGAGTACGGATCTTCCGTAAACCAATTTCTGTTATATCAGAAGGGGTATTGGCGTGTGAAAAACGATCCTTACTTCTGAAGAATTCAGAGGGAGTAGGAAGGGTTCTTGGAGGTGGATTCGCGCTTGACTTCGCGGCTTTGGGGTTAGAACTCGAGGCTTCTTTATTGAGACTTGGGTTAGGTAGAATGGTGGTAATTGGAGTCACAAGAATGGGTGAACCTTGTTCAGAATCCTGGGAAGCCATTGATAGCGAGTTGCAGAGAAAAGAAGAAAGCTCGAGAGAAAAGAAGAAGGTCAAGAGTCGTATGAATTTCAAATTGACAGGTAAAACTGTCAAATTTGAGAAAAATTATCTTTTATACTGACGATTTCACGGATCACGAGGGCGACTAATTAAATGCTGGTAATGATGTAGAATTTGAATGGATAACGTCCGAGTTGGGTCTTTCATTTGGACTTCCGATTTTCAGTTTGCCTTATTATTTTAATTCTTTACCGATTGGGCCTTGATGGGTTTCAGTTTGGGCCTCTTTCTATCCTATCATTTTAACATCATGGACCGTTTACAATTTTCTATTAAATAATTTGTTTAATAAAAAACTGAGGGGCAATATTGGGCCATAATACTTTCACTATTGGGCCAGACCGAATGGGCTTCTCCCTTAGACCTTGATATCTTTTACGTTGGACCGGATTGATTGGGCCCCTTTCTTATGTTACACTTATTATGTCTTAAAATGCATTGGGCCTATGATTTGGGTTGACCCATTGGACCAATAATATCTACTTTTTGGATTTTTGACTGGTAATGATGAAAGAATATGACAGTTGACTGTCTCATCTGCAAATCATTAATGTGGATGGGATGATAGTCGGCCGGTGGTAGAGAATAGTGGCCAAAGGTAGTGGGTGGGTGGGTGGGTGGGTGGGTGGGTTGCATGCAGTCGGCTAAGATCATCAGAGAGAGGGGGGTTGTGTCAGACAGTAGTGAGTGGCACGGTAAACCGGGCTTGGGATATTATGGGACGAGAATCACACAATCTAAAAGTAACAACACTTAACCAAATTATTATCTCTCTCTAGACACTAGATATTTTTCCTCTATTGTTAACCTTGTGATCGTCTGTACTGACTCTCACGCCGGAGCTATCCCCCGACGGTCAGACCGTCAAGCTTTGGGTGTTGATCGTATTTACTGTGCAGAATCAGAACGTCTTACGTGATTGGGGCGTGACAAAAATCTTGGCGTTAACGGTATGTTTATTCAAAATCATTAAGCTTTACACCTCTCCAGTGTCAATGCAAGTACACGTCATGACCAACGAATTTTTTGCAACCTCTTCACACAGCTTTTCAAATGTTCCAGATAATTAAATACTCCTATGATCCTATGTAAAATGTAACACTTCTGCTCTACCTCTGTCACCCCAGTAAATTTCCCACAACGGCACAACCAAAACATATTTCGTGGATAAGATCTTTTACACAATGTGGTCCCACCCCCCCCCCCCCCCCCCCCCCCCCCCTCCCCTCCCTCTGCTACAACACATATCCACCATTTCATGGTTTCTCTAGTCACATATTAAAGTTCCATCCACACAATGCATGATGCAAAGTGAACCCATGAGACATAGCTGGACCAATATGTGAGGTTTTGGAAGCCCATGAAAATAAAAGAAAATTTTAGAGATTGTATAATAATTAATTTAATTTATTTGTAATTTTGGTAGTTACGTTTAAGAGTATTATAAATAGGGACACACTTTGTTATACACAGTGAATTGTTATAATTGATTGAGATTTGTCATAATTGTTCTACGTGAGATTTATCCTCGTTCCTAAACCGTGACACCCTACCACTATGAATTTTTGCGAATCCCAGAATCCATATTTGGGGATTCTTGGATTCTTTTAGATTCCTCAAATCCTAAGCCTAACTTCCTAGGATTATACATACGGCCACCAAATTCAAAATTTATACTACTTCTCGTATAAGAGATTTACAAACATATGTTTGGCAACAATATATTAATATATAGATATATACGAGTTAATATGACACTTACTTTTCAGTTACAAAGTTGCTAAGTTTAATTCTCTTTACTATTTTAAAAAACTATGTAATGCAGGGAAACTATTTTCATGGAGTTGATTTCTTCATGAACTTTATTTACAATAAAAGAAAGAATATGGACTACAAATTTCTAAAACAAAGTATAACAACATTGCCACACCATGGACATCAATGTGACTCAATACTACGCTGACAAAGAAAAGGAAAGAGTTGTGGAGAAGCACAAAAGAAATGAGGGTGGTACCAAGAACAGAGACAGAACCATAAAGAGAGACGGAGAGTAGATTAAATAGAAGATGAATAGAGAAAGCATAGAAGAAATAGAAAATAGCCAAGCAAAGAAAAAGGCAGCATTACAATTTGGTTTTGAACTCGGAAAGAGAGAAGGAAATAAAAAGAGAATGACATGTAAAAAGGTTTAGGAGCTAGAACATAGTCCATTTACTTTGGCATTACAAATCTTTTTAAAACTTTGAAGACTAAAAATAGTTAGACTTCTGTTCATGAGAGGGGTTGCCTTATTGATTCCTTTTTTTACTATAATTTCCCAGATGTTCTTTAGATCCAAACTCACCCTAAAGTAAGAAACTTTTCAGTTCCAAATTCTAAATTTCTCACAAGAACTTGGCAGACTGTATTTCCTTCAGTTGTTAAGTGGATTTGTTCTTAGACCAAAATGGACTAGAGCGCAACCAATCGATGGCCAAGACAACTTAGACATATTTTAACTCTGGAGAGAGGATAGCAAGAGAGTACCTGAGAATTATCATAGTTCAGACCTTGTGAAAAAGAACCCTAATGAGCAAGCTGTTCCAACAAAACATAAAAACAGTGGTCATTAAAGAACAAATAACAACATTATTCCCCCCAAAATAAAAAAAAAATAAAAAAAAAGTACAATGCAGATATCATGGAGAAAGAACTCCAGATGGAGATGATCTAAAAATATATACCTGTCCATTAGGATTACGTTGTGCCCCATCTCTTTTAGCAGATCCTTCTGCACCCTTTGATGACCCCTTAGTGTCGCCCTATCAAAATTCATCAATGGAAATGTTAAAAATTGAATAATGAAAGAATAACTCGACAACGTATAACAATTGAACGAATTAAACAATAATAGTGGCTAACCTCCATCTACCACATCCCAATAAATCCAGAAAATAACCGAACCAAATCAAATAAACGCATCAGTCAAACATAATGTCCAAACAATTGAAAACACAATAGAACGAAGGAAAAAAAATAGTTACCTCTCTGTATCTTGCCAGGTAAACCTTAAGAGGCTCAATGTAATCATAAAACCCAAGAGTGGCCATAGACCATAGCAGATCATCACCATTGATTGTCTTCCTCTTCTCTCTCTGGCATTTATCGCTTGCCCTTCAAATTTAACCAACAAGACATTCTATTCCTTAATATTTCAAAGATAAAAGCACACAAACATATAAGCTTGTGTAAGTAGTTACACTCCCAATCACATTACCAATTTTCTACTTCTGATATAAGTTAAAACAGGAACTCAAATGATTAATTAATTTTAATGAAACTTTACTATATTACTACTTATCAATAATGAATAAATCAAGTGGAAATGATTCAAATTTTGTGTCTCGAACGTTGAAATGAAATGAGAAGAATATTTTATCAGACATACACACATATGAAAGAAAAATAGATATGTAAATAAATATTAACCAAATAGAAACATATATAACACAGGCACAAAGACAGATTGGTAACAAATAATATTCGCATACAAACGAGTAAATAATTCAAACTAATATTTTTAAACATACAGAGAGAAAAATGTTTAAATTTTGAATATATGTAGGGAAACAGATAGAAAAAGGTTTAATTATTGAGTCATACTCGCTGGTGATAAAACTGACAAACTCGGAGACGCATTCCTGAACGGTCTCCTTAGCGTCCTTAGCGATCTTTCCATTGGCCGGAAAACCTTTTTTCATAATCCGACTAATGTTAGCGATGGGGAGGAACCTATCCTGCTCGCGAACAGACCTCGGACTCTGATCCCCGCCGCTCTCGTGGCTTCCACAGCCGGGACTCGTCGGAGCGTCCGCCATTAAACCCTAGTGATCCAAACAAAAAAATACACCACAACAGAATACCAACAGATTCAATCTTAATAAACAACACAGCTCGCGATTGCAAGGAAACCCTAACTCCACCATGATTCATATACATATATGTATATGTATAATTATAGAGAGAGCAAAGTAGAAAGGATGGTGAAAGAAGGGATGGAATGAAACGGAGAGATTTGAATATACTTGGCGATTAGAGAAGTAAAATTTAGTTAATTTGGCGGGAAATAATGTAGGGGAGGAGAGAGAAAGGGAACGGATAGATCGGACGCTGGAGAAGAGGGGAGAGAGGAGACGACTGAGATGAGAGCTCCAGGTTTTACTTTATCGTATCAACACCGTCCGTTCTTCTGCCTGCCGTCCCTCTCTTCTGGATAGGGTTGTACAATCTTATTTCAACACGTGTAACTGCCCAAGTGCGATGTCGTTTTAATTTTTCCAATTTGTTATTGGTATTTTGACTTAAAGCCATGGCAATGTTTGTTTCCACTCATTTTTAACAGTCTTTAATTAATTTAAAAAAAAACTGAATTTTTTGCTTATTGATTTGTAACACAACTAGTTATTTTGAATAATTTAAAAATTAGAGATATAATTAGAAGAGCTCTTCCAAAAATAGAGATATATTTTGACTTTTTAAAATTAATTTTCAAATTTTAAAATTTAAAATTGATATAATTTCATATAAGTTTTCAAAACACAAAGATGATAATTAGCAGTTATTTATAGTTAGTTTATAATTATTATATTTATTTGTATTAAAACTAAATAATTTTATATTAATTTTGAATTTTAAATTATAATAAATTTACTATAAAAAATCAAAATGTATCTCTAATTTTAAAAACTAATTCTAAAACTGAAGGAATAGTATATTATTTCTTAAAACTTAATATATTCAACGCGAAACATTCAACACGTTTGAATCTAACATTAATACAACTCCAAATACTAAGAATTTGCTTATGAGTTTGGGATGGAAAAAAAAGAATGAAAAATTTAATTTATAATGAAAAAGAGAATACAAAAAAACTAATAAGTTTTCAGATAATCTAATGTTGTTTATTTTTTCGTTCAAATTCATTCATTTTTTGACCCAGAAAAATTGCTAGAAAAGTGGTTAGACTTTTTGTCTATTTCTTTTATTTTTTGTTTATTAAAAAAATTTCTAACAAAAAAATTAAATAATTTTTCATCTATTCCTTTTTTTTGACGTGCATTTTAAAACTTGTAAAAGAATATTGTAAATTTTCACTAGAGAGTAAAGACTTCACATGGCATGAGCATGACTAGCAAGTAAGGAACTAAATTGTCTCTGAAATTATAAAATCGCATCAACGATTTCGACGTATGTGACGATTTTAAGTGGGTTGAAAAATTGAATTTACGGTTTTGGTTTGGGTACTGACCAAAACCACATATATAAAACCGAAACCGCATCATACGCCAACAAGATAAAGAACCCAAGTTGTTCATAGTGATTTATAAATTTTAATGGGAATACGATTGAATTTACCATCATCATCATTATAATAACAATAATAATAATTAGAAGAACAAGTCTATCAACAAACTTTATTCACTGTTATCCACTACTATATTTATATAGATACATACCAGCTCATATACATATATATATTTTATATTTTCCTAATATTATTGTCCTAAACTTAAAAGGTTAAACTTATGTATTATTTATTTTTCTTTATATAAGTAGAGTATTATATATGCGGTCCGGATCTTAAGCTCACCCATTATTCAACTCACCCGAGCTTTGACCCCTTTTAGCGACGGACCCAATGACGGTTCGGCCATACAACGTCGTCTATACTTTTTGCAACGCTATATGTTGTCCGTCGCTAAAAGTATAAACGACGGTTATATGACCGAACTGTCGCCGGGTCCGTCGCTAAAGGGGGTAAGCTCGGGTGAGTTGAATAAGGGGTGAGCTTAAGATCCGGACTCTTATATATGATGACAAATTTTATCGATATTAAATAAATACGAACAGATACGTGAGATATGATAATAAACATGAGACTATTAAATAATTAGATTATTTTATGTTAAACATTAATTAGTTACACCCTACATTATATAAAATTAGTCATACCCTATTATATAAAATCGAATTGACGATTTGAGTTTGGTTCTATTTAACTTTTGTTTAGACAAAATATTATAATTAAGGTTGTGTGTATTATTAAAATGGTATTTAATATTGTGTGATACTAAATTGTATAAAATTTTGTTGTTTCAATTAATTTTAGAACCGAAACCGCATTGCACACAGTTCAAAATTGCACCGCACCAATCACAAGCAGTTTCATATTTGATTTTGAATTTATCAAATCGCACTTAAAGGTCTCATGTGCAGTTTATATTTCAAACTGCACCATGTTCACCTAACGACTAGCAGAAGAAGTTATCTATTTTATTTAAATTTTAATGCAGTTCGGGTCACTTGTTGCTGTGAGGCAGATCATTATGAACAGGGCCAAGAGGCCCAATATTGACACGTCATATCTTCTACACCAAAGCCCAACATGGTAACAAGTTCAACAAAGAAAAATAAATTAGATAACTCACGGGTTTTGTTTTTAGTTTTGTGAAAATCTACGCAGACTCACAAACTATTTCATCGTAGCTTAATATAATTGATTTTAATTAAAAAAATATTTATATAATATTAAATATAATATCAATTACCTATATTATTTTTGTATTAAAAAAATTTATTTAATAAATAAAAAATAGTGAGAGAACTGAAATTATATTTAATACTTTGGATAATATTAGAAACTAAATAATTAATCCTTACTTGAAATTCATAAACGAAAAATATTAAGAGACAAAAATACTTTTTAAAACGACTTATATTAAGGATAAGAGACGAAAGGAGTACACGATTAGCTACGAAAACAATTGGTGTTTTATTAAAATAATAAAATTTCTAATTCAAGTATACTTTATTATTGTAAGACCCCAAATTATTAATAAATGAAATTTAAATTTTCTCTATTTATTATTTTAAAATAGTAAGAGTTAAATTGATTAATGAGGTTAGTTATGGGTAAAATGTGCAAATATTTCAAATAAGCAGGTGGATATAAAATATTCATTGTTGTCGGGGAATATTCGTTTGGTCGTGGAATATTCTTCCTGTCGGAGAATATTCGTACGACGGCACAGTCTTTTGTGGGCCGCATAACGGAAAGCGATTGGATGAAGAAAACGACAAGTACAAGTTTTTTTATAAATAACGTCGTAGTTGTTACCGTTAATACTGTTGGAATACCCGGTGGTTAAAACACAATAATACGCGTTGTTGCACAGTAGCACACTGTATTGCACCAATTATTGATTCTTACGTAAGAAGACACTACTCAATAATTGTTACAGTAATTACTGTTCAGTATTTTATTTTATTAATTCAATAATTGCTGCGTTGATATTTCATATTACTGTTGTTTCAATAATTGTCACTACACAGTGTTTTTCATTATCGGAGCAATAATTCATATTATCTGGAATAATATTATTAGATAACATTATTGGCAATATCTAGAAAGTTCTGTCTAAGGAGAGGTTTGGTCACCTAATTGCGCGCCAGTAAGGAGAAATCCTTATTGGAAAGCCCCATCTTTCCTGGGAACGGTCTGGTTGTCAGTACTGTGATTCTGTAATATTATTTGTGAATAATTAATTATTAATTTATATGATGAGGAAAATATTCATTTTATGTGGATATAGATGGAAAAAATTTTTAAAGTGACAATTGTTAAAAATCGATATTTTATCTTTTCTGATAAAATAATATTTTATTATATTATTATAATATAATAATGATGATATTTTTACAATGAATGTGGGATATATGAGTATATGATGAGAAAGAGTATTTTTGTTACAAAAGTTGTTTAAAACATGTTAAACATGTCTGTGGGTCCATTTCTTGACTGAAATTTAATTATAGCCTGTAAAATTGTCCGTTTATGGATTTCGTTAATTTCTGTTTGGAATTTGGAAAAACTTTCTTCTGCAAAGTTGTATAGAATTGAATTTCCTATAAAAACTCGCGAGATTCAAATTTTCTGATAAAATGATATTTATTTATGAATTATTGAAGTTCCGAAATAATTATTTTTTGGAGTTTTAGTTAATTATTTTGAGAAAACATTTTTTTTATTTTTTGGACATCATTAGCATGTGTGGCTGGTGTTTTTGACAAAAAAGGTGGGCTAAAGAAAATTTGTATAATTATATTAATATTTTATTAATTTTTTTGCTTTGGTGTTCTAAGCATTTTTCTATAAATAGTGTACTTAGGTTAGAATTGAAAATCCACCAGAAACTAAAATCTTCTCTATCTCTCTCTATATTAGTGAGCGTATTCTTGTGAGTATTTTAATACTTTGAGTATTGCTATACGGTGCAACTTCAAGTCATAGCCTATATCCGGGTGTTTCAACTAGAAGTACTGTCTTTACGAGGTTAAGGGTTGTTATTTTATTCGAAAATGATATTATTTTTTTCAATATCATTATGCCAAATATTGGTTAGAAATTTTTATCAATTTGAAAATTTTCATGTCGGGGTTACTATTCACGAGTTACT
>CM029021.1:170087626-170297626 GCA_016801055.1 Panax notoginseng
ACACCTATACTTGCCTGATAACTGTTGTTGTAGGAGAATTCCACCAATGGTAGGTACTTATCCCAACTTCCTTTGAAATCTAGGACACAAAGTCTTAATAGATCTTCAAGAGTTTGAATAGTCCTCTCTGATTGCCCGTCCGTTTGAGGATGGAATGCCGAACTGAACGCGTAAATCCGTGCCCATAGCTTTTTGCAAGCTAACCCAAAATCTGAAGTGAATCTTGGGTCACGATTCGAAACTATAGATACTGGCATGCCATGCAACCTTACAAACTCATTCACGTACATACTAGCAAGACGTTCAAGGGAATAAGTCTCCCGTATTGGCAAGAAATGAGCAGACTTGGTTAATCTATCAACTATAACCCAAATGACATTTATGCCTTGAGAAACCGTGGAAGACCCGTAACGAAATCCATGGTAATGTGTTCCCCACTTCCATTTCGGAATCTCAAGTGGTTGCAAAGGACCCTTTGGTACTTGATGCTTCGCCTTTACACGTTGACAAGTTAAACACCTCGAGACAAACTTTGCAATCTCTCTCTTCATATTGTTCCACCAAAATGTATGTCGAAGATCACAATACATTTTAATAACTTCCAGATGGATTGCAAATGGTGTATTGTGTGCCTCCATCATGATCTTGTGTACTTCAAATCAGAATCGTTAGGAACACAAAGTCTGGAGTGGACTTGAAGTATTCCTTCTTCATCGATTCTTGCTTCTGGAATAGCACCTTCTTTGCACTTTCTTCTTCATACGCATCAGCTCCGGGTCTGTAGCTTGAGCAACTTTAACTTTATCGATTAAAGTTGGTTCTAACACGTAAACTTGACACATCGCACTCGTTCCTGCATATGATCTTCTTACTCAACGCGGTCAGCTACCACGTTTTCTTTTCCAGGATGGTATAATAGTGTGGTCGTAATCTTTCAACAGCTCGAGCCAACGACGTTGCCGCATGTTGAGTTCTTTTTGAGTGAAGAAATATTTGAGGCTTTTATGGTCTGAATATACCTACTTCTCCCCATAAGATAGTGCCTCCAGATCTTTAGCGCGAAAACAACTGCTGCCAACTCTAGATCATGAGTAGGATAATTCCTCTCATATTCTTTAAGTGTTCGCGAGGCATAGGCTATGACTTTCCACGTTACATGAGAACACATCCTAACCCTTTGCCTGAAGCATCGCTGTAGATAACAATCCATCCGAACCAACTGGTATTGTCAGAACAGGTGCCGAAATGAGTCTCATCTTAAGCTCTTGGAAACTCTTCTCGCATTCTTCGCTCCATACGAATTTGATATCCTTCCGAGACAGCTGAGTAAACGGGGTAGCGATTCGAGAAAACCCTCTACGAATCTCCGATAATAACCAGCTAAGCCAGAAAAACTACGTACATCGGTCACCGTCTTCGGTTGCTCCCCAGCTTTGTATTGCTTCAATCTTCGCCGGGTCCACAGATACTCCATGTTTCGACACCACGTGCCCTAGGAATGCTACTTCCTCAAGCCAGAACTCGCATTTCTTTAACTCAGCATATAACTTGTTTTCACGCAGCCTTTGGAGTACCAGCTTCAAATGGTGCTCATGATCTTCACGGCTTTTGAATATATGAGGATGTCATCAATAAAGACAACAACGAACTGATCCAAATAATCCTTGAATACTCGGTTCATCATATCCATGAAAAGCCGCAGGAGCATTAGTCAATCCACAAAGACATGACTAAGAATTCATAATGCCCGTACCGAGTTCTAAAGGCAGTCTTCGAAATATCCTCAGTTTTAACCTTCAGCTGATGATATCCAGAACGAAGATCGATTTTTTGAAAAGAATTGTGCTCCTTGTAACTGGTCAAACAGGTCATCAATACAAGGTAGCGGATACCTATTCTTGATAGTGACATGGTTTAATTCTCGGTAATCGATACAAAGTCGCATACTCCCCTCTTTCTTCTTTAACAAATAAAACCAGGAGCACCCCAAGGAGATGTACTAGACGAATGAAACCGATGTCCAATAACTCTTGTAGTTGGACCTTCAACTCCTGAGTTCAATATGACCATTCAATATGGTTTAGAAATAGGCTTTGTACCAGGTTCAAGATCAATAAAGAATTCAACTTCACATTCCGGGTAGACTGGAAAGTTCTTCAGGAAATACGTAGGAAAGTTACTAACACCAGGAATATTATTCAAATTTGACGTGTCTTTATTCAAATCCATAACATGGGCAAGAAAGCTTGACATCCCGTCCTCCCCCTGAACTTGGTTTCGCTATCGTACAATCTCGAGCGATATGTCCTTCCTTTCCACAATTATAGCATACCTTGAACTGTTGTGGACAGTTTGGGCTGATATGTCCCTCTTTTCCACACTATAGCATATGACCGTGGTCGTTTCTCTCCCCTTGGAACCAGTTTACTTCGGTGCTGACGTCTTCGTATTGTCATTGTTTGAATCTCCTCTTTTTAAAACTCCTCCCGGCTCGCTTCTTTCTATTTTTCATAGCACGATTACCACCAGAGTGGTTGCCGTTCTTGTCTGTATTTTTCTTTCTCCGCTGGTTATCATTGTTCTGATGACTGTTGTCACCAATATGATCCTGGTTGTGGTCCCTCGATTGACCATACTCGTTATCTCGCTCTAATAATTGAGCCCTGTTGACAACATCTGAATAGAGAGAAAATTTATGAGAAATGAGATATTGACGTATGCCGGGTTTCAAACCTCTCAGAAACATCTGCATCATACGTTTCCTCATTCTCCCAAATGAGGTGCAAACCTGGACAACTCTGCAAACTTCGCCTCGTACTGGGACACCGTCATGTTATTCTGCTCCAGTCTAATAAACTCTACCTCCTCATATGACGAATACTTTAAGGAAAGTACTTGTCATTGAATAGTTTTCTGAAATATCTCCCAAGACATGCTGATGCGGCTGGATGGGTACGCTTCACAGACTCCCACCAGTAGTCTGCCTCGCCACGGAACATAAAGGTGGCAAATGGAACCTTCTGTTCCTCCGTGCATCCCAAGACATTAAATATCTTGGTAATTGCTTGACCCATGTCTCCGCCTTAATCGGATCCGGCTTTCCCCAGAATTCTGGTGGTCCCAACTCTTTGAACTGCTTGGCTGTGACCAGCTGTGCGTTGCCATTGTTTCTTCCTATATTTTGAACAGGAATCTCCTTCGTCTGGTTTTGCATGAATCGCAAAAAGCTTCTAAACATCTCATCGTTCACCGTCTGCTCATGGTGTTGTTCACAGGAGGAACATTGTCAGCATGTTGCACGTTCTCCTCGTTGGTGAGTATAGGCATCTCCACCGTCTCATTTACTCCACTGTTAACATTCTCAGTCGATATTCTCAAATACTGCCATAAAACAAAGGTTAATTTAACAAATTAACATATCACATAATATCCCTATATTATGACCGACCAACAAATAAGCTTAGGTAGGACACACTAGCGAAGGATTTACTCGTCTCTCCCTTCCTAGTTCTATTCCCCGATTTCCGTCAAAGATCATATCCCTAAGTTCTGATACCAACTGTGACGCCCCCAAAACAGGTATACAACACCCATTATGTGTCGTCAATAACATGGTACAGAAACAACTACAACTTTATTAATACAACATAAAAACTGTGAATGTAAATACAAATATTGTCATCTAGACAATATCCACACTCAAATAAATCCTCATTACAATTATTGGTACAATATTTTACAAAAAAAAAATAGTGAGGACTACTAAAACAACTTCTAGAACCTTCATTCCATACCCCGACTAGTACTCGCTACATTCTCGCCTCTGAGAAAAATGGAACAAAAAGAAAAATGGTGAGCTCAACTAGCCCAGTAAAGAACATTATGACTAAAATAACATAGAACAAATTATCGTTAATCTTCAACAGGGAAAAATATAATAGAATACAAAAGACAACAAGTTTTAAATCAATATTCGCAGCGGAAAATAATAATTCATAGAAAAGTTACGTAGAGAATGAAATCTACTATTATCTATGAATTTAAAAGTCCATCATCAATATTTTATCCATGTAACATCAATCAATATTCATCTTTGCACTACAAGCCAAAGATATTCATCAGTTGGTCATGTTCATCTCAACACCTATTCATCTTTGTACTACGGGCCAAAGATATTCATCAAAAATCATTCATCTTTGCACTACAGGCCAAAGATATTCAATTATATCATCATTTAGGACTGAGGATGATGAAAAATATTTTAAAGGAAACAAATTCAGTGAAACAAAATAATAAATATTAAGGATTCGTATTTCAGCTATTCCATGTCCAAAAATACTCATAAATAATCATAGTGGAGTAAAATTCAAGAATGATCAAAACATGGATACAATCAAAGCTAGTATCCATAATAGATATTTTTAACAAACGAAAAGAAAAATTTCATTTTTCGGTGAATAGTAACTCGTGAATAGTAACTCGTGAATAGTAACTCATGAATAGTAACCCCGACATGAAAAGTTCCAAATTTGATAAAAAAGTTCAGATCAATACTTCGGCATAATGATATTGAAGAAAATAATATCATTTAAGAAGAAATAACATCCCTTACCTCGGAAAAACGGTACTTCTGACTGGAATACTAGATATAGTGCTGAAGGAAACTTGCACCGTATAGCAACACTCAAAGTTTCAAATACTCACAAGAATACGCTCGATATAGAGAGAGAAATAGAGAGAAACTTGTGTTTCTGGTGTGATTTTCAATTCTAACCTAAGCACCCTATTTATAGGAAAATGCTTAGAACACCAAAGCAGAAAATTTAATATAATATTAATATATTTATCAAATTTTCCTTAGCCCACCTCTAGACATCTGATCTCAGCCCATTTATATCACATGTTAGCCCACTTAAATGCCAAAAAAAAACGTTTTTCTTCAAATAATAAATAAAACTTCCAAAAATCAATTCTTTCGGAACTTCAGAACTTCAATAATTCATAATAAATAGCCCTTTTATCAGAAAATTCGAATCTCGCGAGTTTTTATAGGAAATTCAATTCTCTACAACTTTGCAGAAGAAAGTTTTTCCAAATTCAATAGAAATTGACCGAAATCCACAAACGGGCGATTTTACAGTCAATAATAAATTTTAAAAAAGAATTGTATCCACCAACACACAAAACATGTGTTAACCATTAATGTCACAAAAATACTATTCCTTCTCATATACTCATATATCCCACATTCATTGTAAAAATATCACCATCAATATATTATTAAAATAATATATTTAAATGAATTATTTTATAAAAAAAATAAAATATTAATTTTCAACAATTGTCACATTAAAAATTTTCTCCATCTATATCCACATAAAATTAATATTTCCCTCATCATATAAATCAATAATTAATTGTACACAAATAATATTACAGAATCACAGTACTGCAACCAGGCCGTTCCCAGGAAAGAGGGGGCTTTCCAATAAGGATTTCTCCTTACTGACGCGCAATTAGATGACCAAACCTCTCCTTAGACAGAACTTTCTAGACATTGCCAATAATGTTATCTAATAATATTATTCAGATAATATGAATTATTGCTCCGATAATGGAAAATACTGTGTAGTGACAATTATAAAAATCAACGTAGCAATTATTTAATCAATAAAATATTGAACAGTAATTACTGTAACTATTATTGAGTAGTGCCTTCTTACGTAAGAATCAATAATTGATGCAATACCGTGTGCTACTGTGCAACAACGCGTATTACCGTGCTTTAACCACCGGGTATTCCAACAGTATTAACGGTAACAACTACGCCGTTATTTATAAACAACTTATTTTTGTCGTTTTCTTCATCCAATCGCTTTCATTTATGGGACCCACAAAAGACTGCGCCGTCGTACGAATATTCTCCGACAGTAAGAATATTCCACGACCAAGCGAATATTCTCCAACAACAATGAATATTTTATAACCACTTGCTTATTTAAAATATTTGCGCATTTTACCCATAACTAACCACATTAATCAAATCAACCCTTACTATTTTCAGAATAATAAATAGAGGAAATTAAATTTCATTTATTAATAATTTGGGGTCTTACATTATGGGTTTATCAGACTACACTGAGGACTACAACAGGGGATTCACCTTTCAGGCTGGCCTATGGTAACTGATGCCTTAGTCCCAGTCGAAATCGGATCTCCAAGTCTTCGGGTCAATCAATTTAAAGAAATTTACAATGAAGAAGGGCTGAAGGTCAATCTGGATTTGCTTGAAGAAGTCAGAGAAACAGCATTGATCAGATTGGCAGCGTATCAGCGAAAAGTAGCTAAACATTACAACAAGGGGGTAAAGTTTCGTAGATTTGAAGTAGGAGATTTCATCCTCAGGGAAGTCGAAGCATCTATGCCACAAAATTTGGAAAAGCTGATGCCGAACTGGGAAGGACCGTATGAAGTTGTTGAAATACCGAAGCCAGGAACTTATTGACTGAGGGCATTGGATGGATCAGAGATCAAGAATACTTGACATGCTGATAGACTCCGAAAGTACTTTCAGTAGATACAATGTCAGTATACCGGAAGTTTGTAAATGTTTGTCGCATCATCAATAAAAGATTCTTTTCTCCAAAAAGTATTATGTTCGTTGATGTTCACTTCATCGGTGTAAAGAGGTTCGGGTGGACTCGCTGACCATTCGATGGTAGCCTTTTTGGCAGGTGGTCCTTATGAATTTGTCAGGCCCTTCGTGGTAGGCAAATGTCATCGGTGTAAGGAGGTTCGGATGGACTCGCTGACCATTCGATGGTAGCCTTTTTGGCAGGTGGTCTTATGAATTTTTCAGGCCCTTCGTGGTAGACAAATGTCATCGGTGTAAGGAGGTTCGGATGGACTCGCTGACCATTCGATGGTAGTCTTTTTGGCAGGTGGTCCTTATGAATTTGTCAGGCCCTTCGTGTAGGCAAACTTCATCGGTGTAAGGAGGTTCAGGTGGACTCGCTGACCATTCGATGGTAGACTTATTGGCAGGTGTGTCCTTATGGATTTGTTATAACCCTGTGTGGTAAATAAATCCCATGGCCCTTAAATACTTGTTATACCCCGTGTGGTAAACAAGATCCCGATGGTGCAAGGAGGATTGGTTGAATTCACCTTATACATGATATGTCTTACACTTCAGTAACGATAAGTATGCATTACTTTACTTTGTTCAAGTGTTGAGTTCGGTTCATTAAGTTCGGTTCATGTCCTTCTTTAACTTAACTATTATATGATTTAGCCGATTCGCAATTTAAGTTAAGCGCAAGAGAAACTTATAACAGTTTTCAAGTTAATTGATGATGAATTATTGACAAGAAATGAAATATATTGAAGGCATAAGGAACAAAGTTAACTATTCATTAATATTTAACTGTTTACATAGAAAATCAGAAATTTTTACATAAAATCTTAACACTAGAAAGAAGAAATAACATATTCAGGCATTGTCTTCGCCTTCGGACGAGTCCAGAAGAGTTGGATTTAGTTGGGCCGCGGTAAGCTTCTCCTTCCCTCGATTTCGACAGACTTCATAACCTTCAGAATACACCCAAAGTATTTCTACATTCAACTCATCGGATGTCCGGTATTCAATCTGTATCTGCTTACGCAGTTCTTTAGTCAAAGGAGGACCTAGCTCGCTCCTCCAAGGCTTGCAGCTTACTTTGAAGCTTGCGACGTCTGACCAAATACCTTTCTTTATCAACTCGGGCTTTAACCTGGACTTTGTCAATCTGCCTTGCCAGACTTAAATTGGCAGAGGCCAGATCTTCATTATTAGTCTTCAGAATCTCATTCTTATAGACCAAGTCTGCATTCATGCTGACGATGTCGTGCTGTTTAACCTTGGTCGTCTGCATCTTTTCTTTGGTAGTCTTCAGCTCTTTTTTTGTCTGATTCAAATCTTTCTGAAGACATTCATTGTTGAAAAGCGCAATGTCAAGCTCACTTCTTAACTTCGCCAAAGCCGACTTCAGTATGGCATTTTCCTTTCGTGCAGCTTCCTCTTCGGCTTCAGCTTCAACATACCTTGGACGTAAACGCCCGAAAACAACATTGGCCTGCATATGTTCAACAGCATTCAATAAGTTTCAGATATCCAAAACAAGAGGAAAGGTGTAGAAATTAAAAAGATAATTATTTACCTTTGCTTGATAGCTCATGCCTTCGTCGATCAGATCCCTGATTGAACTGTTGCCGAATCGGTGATCGTCAGTTTCCCGGACGAAGGCATTGAACAATGGGAAGGGGAAGTTGGCATTGAACTGAGGCCATAAGGTCGGCGATGCCCTAGCCTCATTCTAAAATTCGTAATCTGAAGGCCTTGAGGATGATGGCCTTAATCGTTCAGGAGATGGTATAGGATCCGTGTATATGTTTTCAGGGGATGGAGAATGAACCGGAGTGGGTTCACGAGCTGGTGAAGGGACAAATGCTGAACTTGGATGACTGGTGGATGGTTGTTTTCTCTTTCGGGATGGTGCTGGAATGGGTTCAATTTGTTCTTCATCATCAGAAACTTGAATCTCAACTGGAATTGTTAGGGGGAGATCGGTTGAAGAAGGAGGCACTCTGAGTTCATCGGTGGTCAGGGGGGTTATCTTGGTTCTCAATTTCTTGATTCGAAGGAGCTGTTTTCGATCGTCTACAGGTAGATCGAGTAAACTTCCTCGAGTAGGTGCTGGGTTGATGGTTGGTTCAGGTTCTGGGGTGGGTTCAGGATCTGTTGGCGTGGGAATTGATCGGGGTTTCCGGATGGCTCTCCTTTTTCGGTGTGGTTGGAGGGACTCTTCCGGTGGAATGGGGTCATCAGCTTCTGATTCATGGATTTGGGGTTCAACAGTATGTGTTTCATTGGTTGGGTTATTTTCGGGTGGGACTTCCGGTTGTAGAGGTTCGGCAGTGGCTTCCGCAGACTTTCCAGCCAAGAAATCTTCCAAATCTCTTACGTCTATAGAAGACGGTTTAATCAAGGATACTACAAAAAGTAGAAAGTCACATGGCAAGATCCATATCATTAAAAATTTCAAATAATTGTACAATCAAATAATTCAGAACTTACATTTGTGCTCATACAACCAGGCTTGCTTAGTAAGAAGCAAGTAGTTCCATTCTTTCGATGGGAAGTTTTCAAATAGCTCTATCATTTCACTCACGCGTTCTTCCGGGATGTCACCGAAGTCGGCAGAAACTACGTCATCAGTGGCCCAACTCGGTAAAGAAGCAATTTCTGGTCCCTTGATAAAAAACCATCCTTTGTGCCATCCTTTGTTGCTTGACGGAGTGGAGACCAAGGGACGTCTGTCAAACTTTTCACCTGTCTTCGGGGACTGCTTGCTTATGACTTTGAATCCCTTTTCGCGGGATTGACCAACTTTATAGACGGTGAAGAAGAAGTCAAGAGTGGGTTCGACTCCAACTTCATGGCAGAACGCGATAAAGGCTAGGATATGAATGTAGGAGTTCGGCACCAATTAGGCGAACCCAACGCCGATAAACCCTAAAATGGTAATCAGGAAAATGTGCAAAGGGAATCGAACCCTCTTCTCCAGAAAGATCACTGGAACGGCCGTCCAACCTTCCGGTCGTTGATACATACGCTCTTCAGACCGTGGAGCTCTCACTTGATGCGTATCAGGGATTTGATATCGAGTACGGATCTTCCGTAAACCAATTTCTGTTATATCAGAAGGGGTATTGGCGTGTGAAAAACGATCCTTACTTCTGAAGAATTCAGAGGGAGTAAGAAGGGTTCTTGGAGGTGGATTCGCGCTTGACTTCGCGGCTTTGGGGTTAGAACTCGAGGCTTCTTTATTGAGACTTGGGTTAGGTAGAATGGTGGTAATTGGAGTCACAAGAATGGGTGAACCTTGTTCAGAATCCTGGGAAGCCATTGATAGCGAGTTGCAGAGAAAAGAAGAAAGCTCGAGAGAAAAGAAGAAGGTCAAGAGTCGTATGAATTTCAAATTGACAGGTAAAACTGTCAAATTTGAGAAAAATTATCTTTTATACTGACGATTTCACGGATCACGAGGGCGACTAATTAAATGCTGGTAATGATGTAGAATTTGAATGGATAACGTCCAAGTTGGGTCTTTCATTTGGACTACCGATTTTCAGTTTGCCTTATTATTTTAATTCTTTACCGATTGGGCCTTGATGGGTTTCAGTTTGGGCCTCTTTCTATCCTATCATTTTAACATCATGGACCGTTTACAATTTTCTATTAAACAATTTGTTTAATAAAAAACTGAGGGGCAATGTTGGGCCATAATACTTTCACTATTGGGCCAGACCGAATGGGCTTCTCCCTTAGACCTTGATATCTTTTACGTTGGACCGGATTGATTGGGCCCCTTTCTTATGTTACACTTATTATGTCTTAAAATGCATTGGGCCTATGATTTGGGTTGACCCATTGGACCAATAATATCTACTTTTTGGATTTTTGACTGGTAATGATGAAAGAATATGACAGTTGACTGTCTCATCTGCAAATCATTAATGTGGATGGGATGATAGTCGGCCGGTGGTAGAGAATAGTGGCCAAAGGTAGTGGGTGGGTGGGTGGGTGGGTGGGTGGGTGGGTGGGTTGCATGCAGTCGGCTAAGATCATCAGAGAGAGGGGGGTTGTGTCAGACAGTAATGAGTGGCACGGTAAACCGGGCTTGGGATATTATGGGACGAGAATCACACAATCTAAAAGTAACAACACTTAACCAAATTATTATCTCTCTCTAGACACTAGATATTTTTCCTCTATTGTTAACCTTGTGATCGTCTGTACTGACTCTCACGCCGGAGCTATCCCCCGACGGTCAGATCGTCAAGCTTTGGGTGTTGATCGTATTTACTGTGCAGAATCAGAACGTCTTACGTGATTGAGGCGTGACAAAAATCTTGGCGTTAACTGTATGTTTATTCAAAATCATTAAGCTTTACACCTCTCCAGTGTCAATGCAAGTACACGTCATGACCAACGAATTTTTTGCAACCTCTTCACACAGCTTTTCAAATGTTCCAGATAATTAAATACTCCTATGATCCTATGTAAAATGTAACACTTCTGCTCTACCTCTGTCACCCCATTAAATTTCCCACAACGGCACAACCGAAACATATTTCGTGGATAAGATCTTTTACACAATGTGGTCCCCACCCCCCCCCCCCCCCCTCCCCCTCCCCCTCCCCCTCCCCCTGCTACAACACATATCCACCATTTCATGGTTTCTCTAGTCACATATTAAAGTTCCATCCACACAATGCATGATGCAAAGTGAACCCATGAGACATGGCTGGACCAATATGTGAGGTTTTAGAAGCCCATGGAAATAAAAGAAAATTTTAGAGATTGTATAATAATTAATTTAATTTATTTGTAATTTTGGTAGTTACGTTTAAGAGTATTATAAATAGGGACACACTTTGTTATACACAGTGAATTGTTATAATTGATTGAGATTTGTCATAATTGTTCTACGCGAGATTTATCCTTCGTTCCTAAACCGTGACACCCTACCACTATGAATTTTTGCGAATCCCAGAATCCATATTTGGGGATTCTTGGATTCTTTTAGATTCCTCAAAGCCTAAGCCTAACTTCCTAGGATTATACACACGGCCACCAAATTCAAAATTTATACTACTTCTCGTATAAGAGATTTACAAACATATGTTTGGCAACAATATATTAATATATAGATATATACGAGTTAATATGACACTTACTTTTCAGTTACAAAGTTGCTAAGTTTAATTCTCTTTACTATTTTAAAAAACTATGTAATGCAGGGAAACTATTTTCATGGAGTTGATTTCTTCATGAACTTTATTTACAATAAAAGAAAGAATATGGGCTACAAATTTCTAAAACAAAGTATAACAACATTGCCACACCATGGACATCAATGTGACTCAATACTACGCTGACAAAGAAAAGGAAAGAGTTGTGGAGAAGCACAAAAGAAATGAGGGTGGTACCAAGAACAGAGACAGAACCATAAAGAGAGACGGAGAGTAGATTAAATAGAAGATGAATAGAGAAAGCATAGAAGAAATAGAAAATAGCCAAGCAAAGAAAAAGGCAGCATTACAATTTGGTTTTGAACTCGGAAAGAGAGAAGGAAATAAAAAGAGAATGACATGTAAAAAGGTTTAGGAGCTAGAACATAGTCCATTTACTTTGGCATTACAAATCTTTTTAAAACTTTGAAGACTAAAAATAGTTAGACTTCTGTTCATGAGAGGGGTTGCCTTATTGATTCCTTTTTTTACTATAATTTCCCAGATGTTCTTTAGATCCAAACTCACCCTAAAGTAAGAAACTTTTCAGTTCCAGATTCTAAATTTCTCACAAGAACTTGGCAGACTGTATTTCCTTCAGTTGTTAAGTGGATTTGTTCTTAGACCAAAATGGACTAGAGCGCAACCAATCGATGGCCAAGACAACTTAGACACATTTTAACTCTGGAGAGAGGATAGCAAGAGAGTACCTGAGAATTATCATAGTTCAGACCTTGTGAAAAAGAACCCAAATGAGCAAGCTGTTCCAACAAAACATAAAAACAGTGGTCATTAAAGAACAAATAACAACATTATTCCCCCCAAAATAAAAAAAAAAGTACAATGCAGATATCATGGAGAAAGAACTCCAGATGGAGATGATCTAAAAATATATACCTGTCCATTAGGATTACGTTGTGCCCCATCTCTTTTAGCAGATCCTTCTGCACCCTTTGATGACCCCTTAGTGTCGCCCTATCAAAATTCATCAATGGAAATGTTAAAAATTGAATAATGAAAGAATAACTCGACAACGTATAACAATTGAACGAATTAAACAATAATAGTGGCTAACCTCCATCTACCACATCCCAATAAATCCAGAAAATAACCGAACCAAATCAAATAAACGCATCAGTCAAACATAATGTCCAAACAATTGAAAACACAATAGAACGAAGGAAAAAAAATAGTTACCTCTCTGTATCTTGCCAGGTAAACCTTAAGAGGCTCAATGTAATCATAAAACCCAAGAGTGGCCATAGACCATAGCAGATCATCACCATTGATTGTCTTCCTCTTCTCTCTCTGGCATTTATCGCTTGCCCTTCAAATTTAACCAACAAGACATTCTATTCCTTAATATTTCAAAGATAAAAGCACACAAACATATAAGCTTGTGTAAGTAGTCTCCCAATCACATTACCAATTTTCTACTTCTGATATAAGTTAAAACAGGAACTCAAATGATTAATTAATTTTAATGAAACTTTACTATATTACTACTTATCAATAATGAATAAATCAAGTGGAAATGATTCAAATTTTGTGTCTCGAACGTTGAAATGAAATGAGAAGAATATTTTATCAGACATACACACATATGAAAGAAAAATAGATATGTAAATAAATATTAACCAAATAGAAACATATATAACACAGGCACAAAGACAGATTGGTAACAAATAATATTCGCATACAAACGAGTAAATAATTCAAACTAATATTTTTAAACATACAGAGAGAAAAATGTTTAAATTTTGAATATATGTAGGGAAACAGATAGAAAAAGGTTTAATTATTGAGTCATACTCGCTGGTGATAAAACTGACAAACTCGGAGACGCATTCCTGAACGGTCTCCTTAGCGTCCTTAGCGATCTTTCCATTGGCCGGAAAACCTTTTTTCATAATCCGACTAATGTTAGCGATGGGGAGGAACCTATCCTGCTCGCGAACAGACCTCGGACTCTGATCCCCGCCGCTCTCGTGGCTTCCACAGCCGGGACTCGTCGGAGCGTCCGCCATTAAACCCTAGTGATCCAAACAAAAAAAATACACCACAACAGAATACCAACAGATTCAATCTTAATAAACAACACAGCTCGCGATTGCAAGGAAACCCTAACTCCACCATGATTCATATACATATATGTATATGTATAATTATAGAGAGAGCAAAGTAGAAAGGATGGTGAAAGAAGGGATGGAATGAAACGGAGAGATTTGAATAAACTTGGCGATTAGAGAAGTAAAATTTAGTTAATTTGGCGGGAAATAATGTAGGGGAGGAGAGAGAAAGGGAACGGATAGATCGGACGCTGGAGAAGAGGGGAGAGAGGAGACGACTGAGATGAGAGCTCCAGGTTTTACTTTATCGTATCAACACCGTCCGTTCTTCTGCCTGCCCGTCCCTCTCTTCTGGATAGGGTTGTACAATCTTATTTCAACACGTGTAACTGCCCAAGTGCGATGTCGTTTTAATTTTTCCAATTTGTTATTGGTATTTTGACTTAAAGCCATGGCAATGTTTGTTTCCACTCATTTTTAACAGTCTTTAATTAATTTTAAAAAAAACTGAATTTTTTGCTTATTGATTTGTAACACAACTAGTTATTTTGAATAATTTAAAAATTAGAGATATAATTAGAAGAGCTCTTCCAAAAATAGAGATATATTTTGACTTTTTAAAATTAATTTTCAAAATTTTAAAATTTAAAATTGATATAATTTCATATAAGTTTTCAAAACACAAAGATGATAATTAGCAGTTCTTTATAGTTAGTTTATAATTATTATATTTATTTGTATTAAAACTAAATAATTTTATATTAATTTTGAATTTTAAATTATAATAAATTTACTATAAAAAATCAAAATGTATCTCTAATTTTAAAAACTAATTCTAAAACTGAAGGAATAGTATATTATTTCTTAAAACTTAATATATTCAACGCGAAACATTCAACACGTTTGAATCTAACATTAATACAACTCCAAATACTAAGAATTTGCTTATGAGTTTGGGATGGAAAAAAAAGAATGAAAAATTTAATTTATAATGAAAAAGAGAATACTAAAAAACTAATAAGTTTTCAGATAATCTAATGTTGTTTATTTTTTCGTTCAAATTCATTCATTTTTTGACCCAGAAAAATTGCTAGAAAAGTGGTTAGACTTTTTGTCTATTTCTTTTATTTTTTGTTTATTAAAAAAATTTCTAACAAAAAAATTAAATAATTTTTCATCTATTCCTTTTTTTTGACGTGCATTTTAAAACTTGTAAAAGAATATTGTAAATTTTCACTAGAGAGTAAAGACTTCACATGGCATGAGCATGACTAGCAAGTAAGGAACTAAATTGTCTCTGAAATTATAAAATCGCATCAACGATTTCGACGTATGTGACGATTTTTAAGTGGGTTGAAAAATTGAATTTACGGTTTTGGTTTGGGTACTGACCAAAACCACATATATAAAACCGAAACCGCATCATACGCCAACAAGATAAAGAACCCAAGTTGTTCATAGTGATTTATAAATTTTAATGGGAATACGATTGAGTTTACCATCATCATCATCATTATAATAACAATAATAATTTAGAAGAACAAGTCTATCAACAAACTTTATTCACTGTTATCCACTACTATATTTATATAGATACATACCAGCTCATATACATATATATATTTTATATTTTCCTAATATTATTGTCCTAAACTTAAAAGGTTAAACTTATGTATTATTTATTTTTCTTTATATAAGTAGAGTATTATATATGCGGTCCGGATCTTAAGCTGACCCATTATTCAACTCACCCGAGCTTTGACCCCTTTTAGCGACGGACCCAATGACGGTTCGGCCATACAACCGTCGTCTATACTTTTTGCAACGCTATATGTTGTCCGTCGCTAAAAGTATAAACGACGGTTATATGACCGAACTGTCGCCGGGTCCGTCGCTAAAGGGGGTAAGCTCGGGTGAGTTGAATAAGGGGTGAGCTTAAGATCCGGACTCTTATATATGATGACAAATTTTATCGATATTAAATAAATACGAACAGATACGTGAGATATGATAATAAACATGAGACTATTAAATAATTAGATTATTTTATGTTAAACATTAATTAGTTACACCCTACATTATATAAAATTAGTCATACCCTATTATATAAAATCGAATTGACGATTTGAGTTTGGTTCTATTTAACTTTTGTTTAGACAAAATATTATAATTAAGGTTGTGTGTATTATTAAAATGGTATTTAATATTGTGTGATACTAAATTGTATAAAATTTTGTTGTTTCAATTAATTTTAAAACCGAAACCGCATTGCACACAGTTCAAAATTGCACCGCACCAATCACAAGCAGTTTCATATCTGATTTTGAATTTATCAAACCGCACTTAAAGGTCTCATGTGCAGTTTATATTTCAAACTGCACCATGGTCACCTAACGACTAGCAAAAGAAGTTATCTATTTTATTTAAATTTTAATGCAGTTCGGGTCACTTGTTGCTGTGAGGCAGGTCATTATGAACAGGGCCAAGAGGCCCAATATTGACACGTCATATCTTCTACACCAAAGCCCAACATGGTAACAAGTTCAACAAAGAAAAATAAATTAGATAACTCACGGGTTTTGTTTTTAGTTTTGTGAAAATCTACGCAGACTCACAAACTATTTCATCGTAGCTTAATATAATTGATTTTAATTAAAAAAATATTTATATAATATTAAATATAATATCAATTACCTATATTATTTTTGTATTAAAAAAATTTATTTAATAAATAAAAAATAGTGAGAGAACTGAAATTATATTTAATACTTTGGATAATATTAGAAACTAAATAATTAATCCTTACTTGAAATTCATAAACGAAAAATATTAAGAGACAAAAATACTTTTTAAAACGACTTATATTAAGGATAAGAGACGAAAGGAGTACACGATTAGCTACGAAAACAATTGGTGTTTTATTAAAATAATAAAATTTCTAATTCAAGTATATACTTTATTATTGTAAGACCTCAAATTATTAATAAATGAAATTTAAATTTTCTCTATTTATTATTTTGAAATAGTAAGAGTTAAATTGATTAATGAGGTTAGTTATGGGTAAAATGCGCAAATATTTCAAATAAGCAGGTGGATATAAAATATTCATTGTTGTCGGGGAATATTCGTTTGGTCGTGGAATATTCTTCCTGTCGGGGAATATTCGTACGACGGCGCAGTCTTTTGTGGGCCGCATAACGGAAAGCGATTGGATGAAGAAAACGACAAGTATAAGTTTTTTTATAAATAACGGCGTAGTTGTTACCGTTAATACTGTTGGAATACCCGGTGGTTAAAACACAATAATACGCGTTGTTGCACAGTAGCACACTGTATTGCACCAATTATTGATTCTTACGTAAGAAGACACTACTCAATAATTGTTACAGTAATTACTGTTCAGTATTTTATTTTATTAATTCAATAATTGCTGCGTTGATATTTCATATTACTGTTGTTTCAATAATTGTCACTACACAGTGTTTTTCATTATCGGAGCAATAATTCATATTATCTGGAATAATATTATTAGATAACATTATTGGTAATGTCTAGAAAGTTCTGTCTAAGGAGAGGTTTGGTCACCTAATTGCGCGCCAGTAAGGAGAAATCCTTATTGGAAAGCCCTATCTTTCCTGAGAACGGTCTGGTTGTCAGTACTGTGATTCTGTAATATTATTTGTGAATAATTAATTATTAATTTATATGATGAGGAAAATATTCATTTTATATGGATATAGATGGAAAAAAATTTTAAAGTGACAATTGTCAAAAATCGATATTTTATCTTTTCTGATAAAATAATATTTTATTATATTATTATAATATAATAATGATGATATTTTTACAATGAATGTGGGATATATGAGTATATGAGGAGAAAGAGTATTTTTGTTACAAAAGTTGTTTAAAACATGTTAAACATGTCTGTGGGCCCATTTCTTGACTGAAAATTAATTATAGCCTGTAAAATTATCCGTTTATGGATTTCGGTTAATTTCTGTTTGGAATTTGGAAAAACTTTCTTCTGCAAAGTTGTATAGAATTGAATTTCCTATAAAAACTCGCGAGATTCAAATTTTCTGATAAAATGACTATTTATTATGAATTATTGAAGTTCCGAAATAATTAATTTTTGGGAGTTTTAGTTAATTATTTTGAGAAAAACATTTTTTTTATTTTTTGGACATCATTAGCATGTGTGGCTGGTGTTTTTGACCAAAAGGTGGGCTAAAGAAAATTTGTATAATTATATTAATATTTTATTAATTTTTTTGCTTTGATGTTCTAAGCATTTTTCTATAAATAGTGTACTTAGGTTAGAATTGAAAATCACACCAGAAACTAAAATCTTCTCTATCTCTCTCTATATTAGTGAGCGTATTCTTGTGAGTATTTTAATACTTTGAGTATTGCTATACGGTGCAACTTCAAGTCATAGCCTATATCCGGTGTTTCAACTAGAAGTACTGTCTTTACGAGGTAAGGGATGTTATTTTATTCGAAAATGATATTATTTTTTCAATATCATTATGCCAAAATATTGGTTAGAAATTTTTATCAAATTTGAAAATTTTCATGTCGGGGTTACTATTCACGAGTTACTATTAACCGAAAAATAAAATTTTCTTCTTTTCGTTCAAAATATCTATTCTGGATACTAGCTTTGATTGTATCCATGTTTTGATCATTCTTGAATTTTACTTCACTATGATTATTTATAAGTTATTTTTGGACATGGATAAATCGAAATACGAATCCTTAATATTTGTTATTTTGTTTCACTGAATTCGTTTCCTTTAAAATATTTCTCATCATCCTCAGTCCTAAATGATGATATAACTGAATATCTTTGGCATATAGTGCAAAGATGAATGATTTCTGATGAATATCTTTGGCCCGTAGTGCAAAGATGAACAGGTGTTGAGATGAACATGACCAACTGATGAATATCTTTGGCTTGTAGTGCAAAGATGAATATTGATTGATGTTACAGGGATAAAATATAGATGATGAACTTTTAAATTCATAGATAATAGTAGATTTCATTCTCTACGTAACTCTTCTATGAATTATTATTTTTCGCTGCGAATATTGATTTAAAACTTGTTGTCTATTGTATTCTATTAGATTTTTCCCTGTTGAAGACTAACGATAATTTGTTCTGTATTATCTTAGTCATAATGTTCTTTATTGGGCTAGTTGAGCTCACCCTTTTTCTTTTTGTTTCATTTTTCTCAGGAGGCGATAATGTAGCGAGTACTAGTCGGGGTATGGAATGATTGTTCTAGAAGTTATTTTAGTAGTCCTAACCATTTTTGTGAAATAATGTATCAATAATTGTAATGAGGACTTATTTGAGTGTGTATATTGTCTAGATGACAATATTTGAATTTAAACTCACAGTTCTTATGTTGTAATAGTAAAGATGTAGTTGTTTCTGTACCATGTATTTTGGCGACTCAGAATGGGTGTTGGATACCTATTTTGGGGGCGTCACAATTATTTCCTCCCGCTGCACTAACACTGTGACGCCCCCAAAATAGGTATACAACACCCATTCTGAGTCGCCAAATACATGGTACAAAAAGTAAACTACAACTTCAATAATATAATTGTCGTGCAAAATACGACAATACATACTGTGAGTTTAAATACAAATATTATCTTCTACACAATATCCACACTCAAGTAAGTCCTCATTACAATTATTCAAACACTGTTTTACAGAAATGGTGAGAACAACTAAAACATCTTTCTAGAACCATCACTCCATATCCCGACTGTAACGCCCCCAAAATAGGTCCATTCCATCCAACCCATTTTGAGTCGCCAAATACATGGTACAGATAACAACTACAACTTTATTACAACAATTGTCGTGCAAAATACAACAACACATATGCTATGAGTTTGGGTACAAATATATACCAACTGTGACTCATGTCCCAACCTTGGATAGCACGTCACAATGACACATTACATAAAAGGTATAGTCAAAAATTGTTTTAGAAATTAGAATCTTTGAGAAGTGCTCAAGGAAACCCTCGTACATGGGAGGTCATGCTTCTAGGTTATGATAGATATCATATAGCCACAGAATTATCCTTGGTTGACCCAATAGACCCCAAAGAAAAACAAGAAGGTTACTATCATATTCTTCCCAATGGTGAGTCTTCTCTTGACTTATCATTATCTCCACTGTCTCTAATTGAGAATTATACTTCAAACAAATACCAAGATTATATAGGTAGTGCTCATAAATATACTCAGCAAGTGGATGAGCACAACCTTGTCTTATGATGACACGAGGTTGTATGTCATTATACATCCTGTAAGATAGTGGCAAAACACCCTTCCAAGTTAAATTCACCTCACCCTCAATATCTATAGACCACCGTTCTATTCCCTTGTTATCCCTCGCTCGACCCAGCTACACTTTTATTACCTGAAAGGAATTGTGAAGCAAAAGGGTGAGCACAACTAGCTCAGTAAAGAATATCATGACTAAAGATAAATTATCAATAGTCTTCAACAGTAATAAATCAGAGATTTAGAACATATGGTAGATGATAAAACTTTTCAACCATAGTTGCAGCGGAACGAGCAATCCATTAGAAGAGTCAAATAGACTATAAAGTCTATTATCTTCTCCACGTTAAAAGTCCACCAAGAATGTTTTATCCCTGTAACATCAATCAATAGTTCCTTTCCACAATCATATGAATAATTCATAATCATAATTGTGATTTTAAATTTCGCATTCAAGACGAGGATAATTTTCATCACCTGTCTTTACCTGAAACATCAAAGATCATGGTTATACCAAATCACAGTTCCTGTTCATAATCATACTAATAAATTCATCTTTGCATCACGGGCCAAAGATATTCATCAACAGTTCATCTTTACACTACATGCCAAAGATATTCAACAACAAGTCATCTTTGCACTACGGGCCAAAGATATTCATCAACAACTCATCTTTGCACTACAGGCCAAAGATATTCCTTAATAGTTCATATTTGCACTACAGGCCAAATATATTATTATCTCAAAAAAATATATAATCATTTCAGAATTTATATAACCAATAATTATAACCATGTTGATCATTTCACCTTTGCACTTAAGCTAAAGATATTCAATTATAAATTCAATGGTCATGATCATACCAGTCACAATTCAACTTTTCACTACTGGACAAAGAGAACCCTAGTCATGATCATACCAATAATCTACCCATCTTTACACTCAAGTCAAAGAGAAATATCATCATTAGGGTTATAAAAATGTTATATATGATAAAAAAATAATATAATCAACATATAGTTTTAATCTCAAGAGTAATATTCATAAATCAACTATAATTTGGTTAGAAAAAGAAACCAATTTTGTCATGAATAGTAACTCGTGAATAGTAACCCATGAATAGTAACTCATGAATAGTAACTCGTGAATAGTAACTTATGAATAGTAACTCGTGAATAGTAACTCATGAATAATAACTCATGAATAGTAACTCATGAATAGTAACTCGTGAATAGTAACTCATGAATAGTAACTCATGAATAGTAACCCCGATATGAAAAGTTCCAAATTTGATAAAAAGTTCAGATCAATACTTCGGCATAATGATATTGAAGAAAATAATATCATTTAAGAAGAAATAACATCCCTTACTATCCCTTACAATCCCTTACTATCCCTTACTATCCCTTACAATCCTTTACCTCAAAAGAGCAGTACTTCTGACTGGAATAACGCTGAACGAACTTGCACCGTATAGCAACACTCAAGATATCAAAATACTCACAAGAATACGCTCGATATATAGAGAGAGAAATAGAGAGAAAACTTTAATTTTTGGTGTGATTTTCAATTCTAACCTAAGCACCCTATTTATAGAAAATTGCTTAGAACACCAAAGCAGAAAATTTAATAAATAATAATATAATTATAAATTTTTCTTAGCCCACCTTTGAAAATCTGGATTCAGCCATCAACATGTGCAAGTGGGGCCCACGAAAGTGTAAAAAACGTTTTTGTTAATAAAAATAAATAAAACTTCCAAAAATTAATTATTTCGGAACTTCGGAACTTCAATAATTCATAATAAATAGCCCTTTTATCAGAAAATTCGAATCTCGCGAGTTTTTATAGGAAATTCAATTCTCTACAACTTTGCAGAAGAAAATTTTTCTAAATTCCAAACAGAAATTGACCGAAATTCACAAACGGGTGATTTTACAGTCAATAATAATTTTCGGTCAAGAATTATGTCCACCAACACACAAAACATGTGTTAATCATTTAATGCCACAAAAATACTCTTCCTCCTCATATACTCATATATCCCACATTCATTGTAAAAATACCACCATCAATATATTATTAAAATAATATATTTAAATGAATTATTTTATCAGAAAAAGATAAAATATTAATTTTCAACAATTGTCACATTAAAAATTTTCTCCATCTATATCCACATAAAATCAATATTTTTCTCATCATATAAATTAATAATTAATTATACACAAATAATATTACAGAATCACAGTACTGGCCGCTTGGACAGGAGCCGCTTTCACCTGTTGTTGCATGAATTGCATAAAGCCTCTGAACATTTGATCATTCATCATTTGGTCAGTGTTGTTGTTTGCATGAGGATTGACACCTTCCTGATGCACATTATCCTGATTATTGATATGTGGTGAATCAACAGTCGTCTGTGCTCCATTGCTATTCTCAACATTCTCGGATGCCATTTTCAGATACTGCCACAAAATAAAAATTAATTGATATGTCATATATTATCCTTATATTATGACCGACCAATTAAATACCATGCAAATAAACTTAGGTATGTCATACTAGCGAAGGAATTCCCCGTCTCTCCCCTCCTAGTTCTATTCTCACATCTTAGCCAGGGATCATATCCCTAAGCTCTGATACCAAATGTGACGCCCCCAAAATTAGGTATACATCACCCATCTTGGGTCGTCAGATACATAGTACAGAATACAAATACAACTTAATAATACAACTGTCGTGTACAATACGACAAAACATAAACTGTGAGTTTGAATACAAATATTATCTTCTAGAGAGTATTCATACTCAAAAGGAGTCCTCATTACATTTATTAACACACCATTACATAGAATAGTGAGGACTACTAACTAATACTATCATTCGGACCATCACTCCGTACCCCGACTTGTCCCAGCTACGTTCTCATTTCCTGAAGAGAACAGTGAAAGAAAGGGTGAGCTCAACTAGCCCAGTAAGAAATATTATGACTAAGATAATGCAGAATAAATTATCATTAGCCTTCAACAATGTTAAACTGATAAAATATAATAGACATCAAGTTTAACTGCAGCGGAACAAGCAATCCATTAAAAGAGTCAAGTAGAAAATAAACTCTACTATCTTTTATGATTTAAAAGGTTTTTCAACACTGCGATCGCTGAGACTCAGCTTAATAAAATAATCCACATCATCGAATCACCCCTGCACTACGGCCAAGGATATTCGTGTATTCATTAATGGTCATGATCATGCCAACAACTGTCCATCAATGCACTACGGGCCAATGAGGACTTTTACCACATCATTTGTAACATTACGGTCATGATTATACCGAATAATCCCTGGTCATAATCATACCAAGTCCATCTATGCACTACATGCCACAGATGACTTTCAACATTTTATAAACATGAGGATGATGACAATGATATAAGAATTCAATAAAACAAGTTCAAGAATTAATTTATCCAGGAATTAACAACGTCCAAATTGTCAACATGATACTGCATTGTGGAGTAAAATTCAAGAATGCTTAGAAGAATATTTTCTTGAAAAGATACTGGATGAAACGCAACTATCAAGGATATTCCACAAATTTCATGGAGTATAGAAGTCAAAACTTAACCAACTGAGTACAATAAAGAATGGAATAACAAAAGAAATCACCATGCATGCGATAGACCGCACAGACAGGTTATTCCAATAGAATAATAAATAATGGAACCAGGTCCGGCGTAAACGCACAGACAGGATATTCCGACAGAATAATAAATAATGGAACCAGGTCCGGTGTAAAACACACAGACAGGATATTCCAACAGAATAATAATAAAACGGAACCAGGTCCGGTGTAAAACACACAGACAGGATATTCCGACAGAATAATAAACAATGGAACCAGGTCCGGTGTAAAACACACAGACAGGATATTCCAACAGAATAATAATAAAACGGAACCAGGTCTGGTGTAAAACACACAGACAGGATGTTCCAACAGAATAATAAACGAAACCAGGTCCGGTGTAAAACACACAGACAGGATGTTCCAACAGAATAATAGAAGAATGTCACCAAGTATAGGGTAGACCGCGTATACTGGTTATTCCAACAGAATAATAACAAATGGAATAACAGAAGTTCTCTTCATGAATATAAAAGAAATAATATTTCCTACCTTAAAAGAACTGGATATTGGAAAAGTGATGTAGCAGAATACTTTTAGTCTCTCTCTCTTTTATTCTCTCTATACTTTCTCTCTCTATAGCTTGAATGAATTCGTGAAAAATAATGAAGCCCTAGGCCTCTATTTATAGAAAAACTGAGGGTGGCTCTTGGTCTTAACGAAGGGTCAAATGACTCTTGGTCTTAACGAAGGGTCAAATGACTCTTGGTAATATTGAAGGGACAACTACTATTGACGAAAGTAATTACTATTGACGAAGGTAATTACTATTGACCAAGGTAATTACTATTGACCAAGGTAAATACTATTGACGAAGGTAATTACTATTGACCAAGGTAAATACTATTGACGACGGTAATTACTATTGACGACGGTAATTACTATTGACGACGGTAATTACTATTGACGACGGTAATTACTATTGACGAAGAGACTCTTAGATGATGACATATGGCCCCCCATAAAATAACCAAACTTACCACAACGTCTCAATAATATAACATATTATACAGATGATACTATGACAATAATTTAAGAGATATGATGCAGCAATTACTATAGCAATAATTGAGTATAGCTGAGTGACTTCTCACGTAAGCATCAATAATCAATACCGTGTGCTACTATGCAACCACGCGTATTACTGTACTTTTACTACCGAGTAGTTCAACAGTTTTAACGGTTTTAACGGTAACACCTCAGCCGTTATTTTTATAGAAAGATAATTCTGTCGTTTTCTCAATCCGACAATAATTCCGTTGTGGGGTCCACCAATGATTGTGCCGTCGTACGAATATTCCCCGACAAAAAGAATATTCCCCGACCAAACGAATATTTTATAACAACTTGCTTACTTTGCAAAATTTATAAATATTACCCACAACTATAACATTATATCAAATTAACTCCATAATATTCAAAAATGATATTTATAGAAAATTCATCTTTATTTATAAAAATTGGGGTCTTACAACCTCCCCTTCTTATGAAATTTCGCCCTCGAAATTAGGGTACGTACCTGGTATGTCGAAGAGGTAAGGATACCTTGATTTCATTTCTGATTCTAACTCCCAAGTCATTTCCTCAACATCGTGGTTTTCCACAAAACTTTGACTTGAGGTATAACCTTGGAGCGTAGAATATGTTCCTTCTTATCCAAGATTTGAACAGGAACTTCTTCATACGTCAAATCCTCCGCTATTTCGTCCGGTTCTAACTCAATAATGTGGTTCGGGTCTTCCACATATTTGCGTAACATGGATATGTGGAAAACGTTATGAACACGAGACATACTTGGCGGTAAAGCGAGTCTATAAGCCACAGTTCCTACTCGATCGAGGATTAAAAATGGACCGATGAATCGAGGATTTAGCTTTCCTCTCTTTCCAAATCTCGTAACTCCTTTCCATGGAGCAACACGTAAGAACACATGATCTCCTACATCAAATTCCACGTCCTTTCGATGAAGATCAGCATAACTCTTTTGTCGATCTTGTGAGGTTTTTATACGTTGTCGGATCGTTTGAATCTTTTCTGTAGTCATACGTACCAACTCCGGTCCCAACAACGTTGCTTCACCCACCTCATCCCAGCATACTGGAGAACGACATTTTCTTCCATACAATGCTTCGAATGGAGCCATGCCAATACTTGCTTGATAACTGTTGTTGTAGGAAAACTCCACCAATGGTAAGAACTTGTCCCAACTTCCCTTGAAGTCAAAGACACAGAGTCTTAATAGATCTTCAAGAGTTTGAATAGTCCTCTCTGATTGTCCGTCCGTCTGAGGATGATATGCTGAACTAAATCGTAACTCCGTGCCCATAGCTTTTTGTAAACTAACCCAAAATCGTGAAGTGAATCTTGGGTCTCGATCAGAAACTATGGATACTGGCATACCATGCAGTCTTACAATCTCGTTTATGTACATACGAGCAAGACGTTCAAGTGTATAAGTTTCTCGTATCGGTAAGAAATGAGCAGACTTGGTCAATCTATCAACAATGACCCAAATCGCATCAATACCTTGAGAAACCCTAGGAAGACCGGTAACGAAATCCATGGTAATGTGCTCCCACTTCCATTCTGGAATTTCAAGTGGTTGCAATGGACCTTTTGGTACTTGATGCTCCGCTTTGACTCGTTGACAAGTTAGACACCTTGAGATAAACAACGCTATCTCTCTCTTCATATTGCTCCACCAAAATGTATGACGAAGATCATGATACATTTTGGTACTTCCAGGATGGATTGCAAACGGTGTGTTGTGCGCCTCCATCATGATTTCATACTTTAAATCAGGGTTGTTAGGAACACAAAGTCTGGAGTTGACTCGAAGTATTCCTTCTTCATCGATTCTTGCTTCCGGCATAGAACCTTCTTGCACTTTCTTCCTCATACGCATCAGCTCCAGGTCTGTAGCTTGAGCAGCTTTAACTTTATCGATTAAAGTCGGTTCTACTCGTATATTCGCCATCATCACATGGGTCCCTGGAGTCTTCAACTCTATCTCCATCCTTTGCAAGTCACACAAAATGGGCCTTTGCGTTGTTAATATTGCACTTGTACCCGCATATGATCTTCTACTCAATGCGTCAGCTACCACGTTCGCTTTTCCAGGATGGTATTGAATGGTATGATCATAATCTTTCAACAGTTCAAGCCAACGTCGTTGTCGCATGTTGAGTTCCTTTTGAGTGAAGAAATATTTGAGGCTTTTATGATCCGTAAAGATCTCCACTTTCTCCCCATACAAGTAATGCCTCCAAATTTTAAGTGCAAAGACAACAGCTGCCAACTCTAGATCATGAGTAGGATAATTCCTCTCATATTCCTTGAGTTGTCTTGATGCATAGGCTATGACTTTTCCATGTTGCATGAGAACGCATCCCAACCCTTTGCTCGAAGCATCACTGTAGATGACAAATCCCTCCGAGCCAGATGGTATTGTTAGAACAGGTGCTGAAATGAGTCTCCTCTTGAGTTCTTGAAAACTCTGCTCACATTCTTCGCTCCAACCAAACTTTGTATCTTTCCGAGTCAGCTGAGTTAATGGAGTAGCGATTCGAGAAAATCCTTCCACGAATCTCCGATAATAACCAGCTAAACCAAGAAAGCTACGTACCTCGGTCACTGATTTAGGTTGCTCCCAGCTTTGAATAGCTTCAATCTTTGCCGGGTCAACCGATATTCCACGACTTGATACTACGTGCCCAAGGAATGCTACCTCCTCCAGCCAGAACTCGCATTTCTTCAACTTGGCATAAAGCTTGTATTCACGAAGCTTTTGGAGTACCAGCCTCAAGTGTTGCTCATGATCTTCACGGCTTTTGGAATAAATAAGGATGTCATCGATAAAGACGACCACAAAGTGATCCAAATATTCCTTAAATACCCTGTTCATCATATCCATGAAGGCAGCAGGAGCATTAGTCAATCCAAAAGACATAACTAAGAATTCATAATGCCCGTACCGAGTTCTAAAAGCCGTCTTTGGAATATCCTCAGTTCTAACCTTCAGCTGATGATATCCAGAACGAAGATCGATCTTTGAAAAGAATTGTGCTCCTTGCAACTGGTCAAACAGGTCATCAATACGTGGCAATGGGTACCTATTTTTGATGGTGACATGATTCAACTTCCGATAATCAATACAAAGTCGCATACTCCCATCTTTCTTCTTCACGAACAGAACAGGAGCACCCCAAGGAGAAGTACTAGGACGAATAAAACCAATGTCTAACAATTCCTGCAGTTGGATCTTTAACTCCTGAAGTTCAATAGGAGCCATTCGATATGGGGCTTTGGAAATGGGTTTTGTACCGGGTTCAAGATCGATACAAAATTCAATTTCACGCTCTGGGGGTAGGCCAGGAAGTTCTTCAGGGAATACGTCAGGGAATTTATTAACAATAGAAATATCATTCAAAACTGACGTATTTTTGTTTAGATCTGTGACATGAGCTAAGAAAGCTTGACATCCGTTTTTCAATAAACGAATAGTTTTATGGCTTGAGATGACAGCGATTGATTTTAATGGTTTGGTTGCTTGAATTCGCATAATAGGTCGATTAGGAATATGAAAACTAACAACCTTACGAAAACAATCAATTTTTGCATAATGAGTAGTTAACCAATCAATCCCTAGAATCACGTCAAATGCAAGTATTTTTAATGAAATCAGATCGATAGGTAATGTGTGGGTACCAACTTGAACCAAACAAGACTTATAAACAGTGGAGGTAATGAAGGTTTCTCCCAACGGAGTTTCCACAGATAAGTCAAAGTCTAATTTCTCCGGAATCAAATTTAATCGATGAGCGCAAGTAGGAGAAATAAAAGAATGGGTTGAACCGGTATCAAATAAAGTATAAACTTCTTTAGAGTTTATAATAAGCTTACCCGTGATGACCTCATTCGGGTTCCTTGCTCTCTGGGAGTTCACAACAAACGCTCTCCCTTGCACAACCGGTTTTGACTTTTCTGGGACGGCTTTTGGTGCCTCCATCCTAACTGAATTTGTCTTCGGTAAACGACAAAATCGGGCTAAATGACCTTCTCTTCCACAATTATAACATGCTTTGGACGGCATCGCGCAGTTTGGACTGATGTGCCCCTCCCCTCCGCATTTGAAACATATGATAGGTGGTCGTTCTCCTTCCTTAACGACAGGTGCTGGTGCTGACATCTTTCCATCATTGTTGAATCTCCTCTTCTTGAAATGTCCATTCTTATTGTTTTGGCCCTGATTACCACCGAAGTGGTTACCATTTCTGGCCTGTTGATTCCCTCCACGCTTGTTGTCACCGCTTCGATGACTGCTCTCACTGGTATTATCATTTTGCCGACTGCTCTCTTTTGGTTGCGTTATCTCGTTATCGCGCTCCACCAACTGAGCCCTATTTACAACATCTGAATACAAACACAGTTTATGAGAAACAAGATGTTGACGTATCTCCGGCTTCAAACCTCTTAAAAACATCCGCGTCATTCTTTCTTCATTATCCACCAGGTGGGACGCAAACCGGGATAACTCCGCAAATTTTGCCTCATACTGCGACACGGTCATATTATTCTGCTCCAATTTGATGAACTCCACCTCCTTCATGTGACGAATACTCTCGGGAAAGTATTTGTCGTTAAACAGCTCTTGGAACTTCTCCCAGGACATCTTCAGTGCGGCAGGTTGAGTACGCTTTATCGATTCCCACCAGTAATCTGCCTCTCCTCGCAACATAAAGGCGGCAAAGGGAACCTTTTGCTCCTCGGAGCAACCCAAGACATCAAATATCTTGGTGATCTGCTTTATCCATGTTTCAGCTACAAGTGGTTTGGGTTCTCCCTTAAACTCCGGTGGTCCCAGCTCCTTAAACTGTTTAGCGGTGACCGCCTGAGAGTTTCCAGTATTTCCACCTACGTTGTGGACAGGAGCCGCTTTCACCTGTTGTTGCATGAATTGCATAAAGCCTCTGAACATTTGATCATTCATCATTTGGTCAGTGTTGTTGTTTGCATGAGGATTGACACCTTCCTGATGCACATTATCCTGATTATTGATATGTGGTGAATCAACAGTCGTCTGTGCTCCATTGCTATTCTCAACATTCTCGGATGCCATTTTCAGATACTGCCACAAAATAAAAATTAATTGATATGTCATATATTATCCTTATATTATGACCGACCAATTAAATACCATGCAAATAAACTTAGGTATGTCATACTAGCGAAGGAATTCCCCGTCTCTCCCCTCCTAGTTCTATTCTCACATCTTAGCCAGGGATCATATCCCTAAGCTCTGATACCAAATGTGACGCCCCCAAAATTAGGTATACATCACCCATCTTGGGTCGTCAGATACATAGTACAGAATACAAATACAACTTAATAATACAACTGTCGTGTACAATACGACAAAACATAAACTGTGAGTTTGAATACAAATATTATCTTCTAGAGAGTATTCATACTCAAAAGGAGTCCTCATTACATTTATTAGCACACCATTACATAGAATAGTGAGGACTACTAACTAATACTATCATTCGGACCATCACTCCGTACCCCGACTTGTCCCAGCTACGTTCTCATTTCCTGAAGAGAACAGTGAAAGAAAGGGTGAGCTCAACTAGCCCAGTAAGAAATATTATGACTAAGATAATGCAGAATAAATTATCATTAGCCTTCAACAATGTTAAACTGATAAAATATAATAGACATCAAGTTTAACTGCAGCGGAACAAGCAATCCATTAAAAGAGTCAAGTAGAAAATAAACTCTACTATCTTTTATGATTTAAAAGGTTTTTCAACACTGCGATCGCTGAGACTCAGCTTAATAAAATAATCCACATCATCGAATCACCCCTGCACTACGGCCAAGGATATTCGTGTATTCATTAATGGTCATGATCATACCAACAACTGTCCATCAATGCACTACGGGCCAATGAGGACTTTTACCACATCATTTGTAACATTACGGTCATGATTATACCGAATAATCCCTGGTCATAATCATACCAAGTCCATCTATGCACTACATGCCACAGATGACTTTCAACATTTTATAAACATGAGGATGATGACAATGATATAAGAATTCAATAAAACAAGTTCAAGAATTAATTTATCCAGGAATTAACAACGTCCAAATTGTCAACATGATACTGCATTGTGGAGTAAAATTCAAGAATGCTTAGAAGAATATTTTCTTGAAAAGATACTGGATGAAACGCAACTATCAAGGATATTCCACAAATTTCATGGAGTATAGAAGTCAAAACTTAACCAACCGAGTACAATAAAGAATGGAATAACAAAAGAAATCACCATGCATGCGATAGACCGCACAGACAGGTTATTCTAATAGAATAATAAATAATGGAACCAGGTCCGGCGTAAACGCACAGACAGGATATTCCGACAGAATAATAAACAATGGAACCAGGTCCGGTGTAAAACACACAGACAGGATATTCCAACAGAATAATAATAAAACGGAACCAGGTCCGGTGTAAAACACACAGACAGGATATTCCGACAGAATAATAAACAATGGAACCAGGTCCGGTGTAAAACACACAGACAGGATATTCCAACAGAATAATAATAAAACGGAACCAGGTCCGGTGTAAAACACACAGACAGGATGTTCCAACAGAATAATAAACGAAACCAGGTCCGGTGTAAAACACACAGACAGGATGTTCCAACAGAATAATAGAAGAATGTCACCAAGTATAGGGTAGACCGCGTATACTGGTTATTCCAACAGAATAATAACAAATGGAATAACAGAAGTTCTCTTCATGAATATAAAAGAAATAATATTTCCTACCTTAAAAGAACTGGATATTGGAAAAGTGATGTAGCAGAATACTTTTAGTCTCTCTCTCTCTTATTCTCTCTATACTTTCTCTCTCTATAGCTTGAATGAATTCGTGAAAAATAATGAAGCCCTAGGCCTCTATTTATAGAAAAACTGAGGGTGGCTCTTGGTCTTAACGAAGGGTCAAATGACTCTTGGTCTTAACGAAGGGTCAAATGACTCTTGGTAATATTGAAGGGACAACTACTATTGACGAAAGTAATTACTATTGACGAAGGTAATTACTATTGACCAAGGTAAATACTATTGACGAAGGTAATTACTATTGACCAAGGTAAATACTATTGACGAAGGTAATTACTATTGACCAATGTAAATACTATTGACGACGGTAATTACTATTGACGACGGTAATTACTATTGACGACGGTAATTACTATTGACGAAGAGACTCTTAGATGATGACATATGGCCCCCCATAAAATAACCAAACTTACCACAACGTCTCAATAATATAACATATTATACAGATGATACTATGACAATAATTTAAGAGATATGATGCAGCAATTACTGTAGCAATAATTGAGTATAGCTGAGTGACTTCTCACGTAAGCATCAATAATCAATACCGTGTGCTACTATGCAACCACGCGTATTACTGTACTTTTACTACCGAGTAGTTCAACAGTTTTAACGGTTTTAACGGTAACACCTCAGCCGTTATTTTTATAGAAAGATAATTCCGTCGTTTTCTCAATCCGACAATAATTCCGTTGTGGGGTCCACCAATGATTGTGCCGTCGTACGAATATTCCCCGACAAAAAGAATATTCCCCGACCAAACGAATATTTTATAACAACTTGCTTACTTTGTAAAATTTATAAATATTACCCACAACTATAACATTATATCAAATTAACTCCATAATATTCAAAAATGATATTTATAGAAAATTCATCTTTATTTATAAAAATTGGGGTCTTACATACACCGACTAGATCCTGCTATGTTCTCACCTCCTGAGAAAAAAAATGGAACAAAAAAGAAAAGGGTGAGCTCAACTAGCCCAGTAAAAAATATTATGACTAAGATAATATACAACAAATTATCATTAGTATTCAACAGGGAAAAGTCTGATAGAATATAATCGACAATAAGTTTTAGATCAACAACTGCAGCGGAAACAACAAACCATTAGAAGAGTCAAGTAGAGAAAAAATTCTACTATCTTATAAGATTTAAAAGTCCATCATCAATATTTTATCCCTGTAACATCAATCAATATACATCTTGAATCAAATATTCATCATTGCACTACAGACCAAAGATATTCATTTGTAACACTAGTCGGTCATGTTCATCTCAACACCTGCTCATCTTTGCACTACAGGCCAAATATATTCATTAGGTAATCATACATCTTTACACTACAGGCCAAAGATATTCAGTAATATCATCATTCAGGACTGAGGATGATGAAAAATATCTTAAAGAAAACGAATTCAGTGAGATAAAAGAATAAATATAGAGATTCGTATAACAATTTATCCAAGATCAATAATACTTCATAATAATCAATTGTGAAGCAAAATTCAAAAATAAAGATCAAAACATGGATACAATTAAAGATAGTAACCATAATAGATATATTGGACAAAAAGAGAAAATCTTATTTTTCGGTGAATAGTGCCGTATACGTGAATAGTAACCCCGACACAAAAAATTCTAAATTTGATAAAAAGTTCATATCAATATTTCAGCATAATGATATTGAAGAAAATATCATTTAAGAAGAAGATAATATCCCTTACCTCAAACGAACAGTACTTCTGATCAGAATATTGTATATGAGGTTGAATGAAACTTGTGCTGAATAGCAACTTTCAAAGTATCTAAATACTCACAAAATACACTCAATAATCTAGAGAGAGAAAGAGAGAAAGAGAGAAAACTTATGAATTCTGGTGTGATTTTCAATTATAACTTAGCCCTCTATTTATAGAAAAATATTAGCACGCCGAAGCAGACTTAACCTGCAACCTGATGGCTTTACCTGCTACTCTTCCCACCCACCACATTTGAATAAAAATCTCAGTACATTTCTTCACCAACCAAGAGTGAGGCCCACTAATTCTAGAATTTTCCACCAAAATGATTAACTCCGAAAATTCAACAATTTCTGAACCAGTAATCTCGTAAAATTCATAACAAATCATGCGTTCATTTTTAACGGTTCAAAATTTGTGGACATATACTCAACTTATATATGTATAACATATCCAAATATTACCACGATCCAACGGTCGGATTAAAAATTATAACCCTCGCAAAATATCTCAAAATAATTTAATTTTGAATACCTTCGTTCCGACAAAAATACAGATAAAACACCTCAACATTAACTCCTTCATTTTTAACCACAAAAATATATCCCTCATTTATATCCACATAAAATAAATATTTCTTTATCATATGAATCAATAATTAATTATTCACAAATAATATTACAGAATCACATTTATGACAACCAGGCCGTTCCTAGGAAAGAGGGGGCTTTCCAATAAGGATTTCTCCTTACTAGCGCACAATTAGATGACCAAACCTCTCCTTAAACAGAACTTTCTAGACATTGCCAATAATGTTATCTAATAATATTATTTAAATAATATGAATTATTGATCTGATAATGAAAAATACTGTGCAACAACAATTATTGAAACAACAATAATATAAAATATCAACGCATCAATTATTGAATCAATAAAATATTGAACACTAACTACTGAAACAATTATTGAGAAGTGTCTTCATTCGTAAGAATCAATAATTCTAAAATACTGTGCAATCCGTGTGCTACTGTGCAACCACGCGTATTACTGTATTTTAACCACCGGGAATTCCAACAGTGTTAACGGTAACTACGCCGTTATTTATAAAAACTCAATTTTTGTCGTTATCTTCATCCAATCATTTTTCGTTATGGGGCCCACAAATAGCTGCGCCGTCGTACGAATATTTCCCGACAGAAAGAATATTCCACGACCACACGAATATTCACCGACCAAAAATAAATATTTTATAACCACTTGCTTATTTGAAATATTTGCGCATTTTACCCATAACTAACCACATTAATCAAATCAACCCTTTCTATTTTAAAATAATAAATAGAGGCAATTTAATTTTATTTATTAATAAATTGGGGTTTTACAAACACTCTATTTCTGAGTTTTGAACAGAAAAGAAAAGAAAACTTAAATTAGAACAGAAAAAAATAGAAAACTTGAAAATTTTCTGTGTTATTTTTGAGTTTTTAATAGAAAATGATAGAAAATTTAAAATTGAGGACATCTGTTGTAATTTAAAATTTATTATATTGAAAGTTGATGATAATATGAGAATTTTAAAAATTTTACTTATTTCAATTTTTTTTCTGTCCAAATCAAGTCAATTTTGGACAGAAAATTTTGACAGAAAAAGTGACAAAGTTTTCTATTTATTTTTTTTCTTTTCCGTTTATTAAAAAACTCAAAAACATAAGAATTGAAATTTTTTTTAAAAATTTTCATTTATATATTTTCTGTCCATTTTAAAACTAAGAAACATAGCTTAAGTGAGCATCCAAAATTTTCTTCCTTTTACATTTCATCTTCTTCAATCATACTTTGCATCTGAATGCAATTAGTTCGAAAGTGGTCAAGTGGTGTTAATTCTATTTTTTCAATTAATTATAACTTACATGTCAAAGACAAGAAAGATAACAAGTTTTAGACCCATATATAATCTGGAACAAGAAATCGAAAAGCCGAGAGATAAGATTTGTTGGGGGAATAATATGTTACAGTGATTAAGTCCCAAGTATGAAAACTTGAATATGGTAATTTGGGGGAATATGTTAATAGTGTGGTTGGAAGGGACGATGTGTTATGGTAATTTGGGAGAATCTATGTTAGTCCGGCCGGAAGATACTTGAAGTGAAGGAACAAGGTAACGGTAATTTGGGGGAATCCATGTCATAGTCCGGCGGTCCGGCCGGACGATAGATAGAAGTAAAGGAACAGTGCTTTTTTATTTATTTAGTAAAACGACAATTGCTATGTTGTTTCGTAGCTAACTACGTAATTTGTCAAGTGTGTGCAGTGTAGCTATCTCTGTCCTTTAGTTTTTTATCTTCACCAACCAATTTCACACATTCAACTTGGATCAAGTTGATCTGCCATACCCACCAAACCAAACCCTGTCCTGGCAGTCACATTAAATGGTTTATAGGCAAAGTTTTCTTACCTTGTTAACAAAAATTCTGCTTATCTTACTGTACTTTAACTCGACTTATAAACGCTTAATTATATATTTTTTTCTTATATTTAACTAAATCAAATTTTACTTTTTTTATAAAAAATGATATAAAATCCGTTAAATCTTGTTAATTTTAAACGGTTTGTTACACGTGATTCTACAGAAGAAATCTGACGTGTATGATGGACAACGCTCAAGTCAAAATAAAAAAAAATTATAAAATAAGATGTAAATAAAAAATTAAAAAGAGAATATTATTTTAATTTTATCGTAATTTAATTTTTATTATAAAAGAATACTATTATAATGTAGTTTTATTATAAAATAATATTACCTAATTTTCATAATCTTCCACCTATCATCATTTTTTTTAAAAGAAAAAGAAAACATAACCCAACATATTCTCTCACATCTCCCCCAACATAAAGAATCACCGGCATCCTCTAATCGCCGCCAGACGCAACAAAACTAGTGGCCGCCATTTAGATATTGAAGTAATATCTGCCCGATCTAAGGTACTCTTCGTCTTTTTCTTCATCTTCTTCTTTTCGCTCTTTGGTTTGGTTTAGAGTTTGATCTAAGAGAGCTAGAATTTTTGGCTGAGATTTGATAATGTTTTGGGTAATGTTTGATCGCGAATTTAACTCTATTGTGGTCGTAATTTCACAATGATCAATGCCCACTGGTTTGGTAGCTCAAAATGGATGGATTTGGAGTCGTATGATTTTCCTTGTATGCTTATGAGAAATTAGGGTTCAATTTGGGGAGAAATTAAAACACTCTTTGTTTGTTAATATTGGTAGATTATTTACTTCCCAAAACCCTTGTGTTTGATTTTTGAAAATCATACTCCGTACTAAATATACTAAGTAATATTGTTAGTGGGTGGATTTTGGTGAACAAAAATTCCGTTTCACTCGAGACTGACAGCACTGAAAAGTCGAGAAGAGTATGCAACCATGTTTATATATGCCAGACAAAATGAAGGTAGACAGAGGAAACTCGATTGCTCAATATAAGGTAAGTAGGGGTCCAGTTCAGAGCCCAGAAAATTACGAGTAATATTTTAATTAATTGGTTTAAATAGTTTGGTACTACTACTATTGTACTCCATCAGAAATTGTACTACTACTATTCTATTTAGTTTAGTAAGCTAGGGTAATAATGTACAGCAATTTCGAGACTAATAGAAACAAGATTCAATGCATCAATGGCCAAACGTTTTACTCCATCATAGGTAATAATAGCACTGTCACTTTAACATAGACCCCAACAAACAAGTAACAACGGTAGCCCAATTGGCAATTGATGTTTAAAGAAAAGTACATACTGTAGTCTGTACGGACATTGGACGGACAGCTTCATAGACCACCGGTATAATAGCCTTCTATCTTCGTAAACGTCTGTCGGTCTATCGGCAGGTCTATAAGAAAAGTACTCCATAAAACAGAACTTTTCATGCCACCCATAGGCCATAGCCATAATACAAGATACAACTACACTGATAAATTTATTTCTTTTGTTTTTTTTTTCCAATGTCTTGCAGGTGTAGCAGTTTTAAAAGCATAGCCGAGGATTGCGGAGATACTACAGACAAAGGAAATGATTTAATGAAAACCCCAACCAGTACAAAGGAAGGAGGATGTAATGAAAAATTGAAAACCCCAACCAGTACAAAGGAAAGGATGTAATAAAAATCCCAACCGCAACCAGTATAAAATGGTACTGTGATTTATCCGTGACAATTTGTTTTCACTTTTCATACCGACATACGTTGGGCCGAGTGGAATGAGTTCGGTACCTCTTAAGCAAGGTCTCGAGTCTTGTGAATGAAAAAAAAACAGTGTTACGGAAAGCTCTTCCCTTGTGGGTTCAACCGTAGCTCGATTCTGGATTAGCAGGAGGTGAGAACAAAAAAGAAAAGAAGAGAGAGAATGTGTTTTCATTTGCACCTGCATTACTTGATCGCTCTGCATCCAAGATGTGAATTATGAGGCAGACATTGATTGGTGGATTCAAGTTATTAATCTGAAGAAAAGGCATCTTAGGCATGACAAAGCATAGAGAATAATAAAACTGGAAATATTAGGTTTCAGTTCTCTCTCTAAAAGGACGTTAAAGAATTATACACTGATAACCTTCCCATACCAAATGTTTGAAAAAACAAAAGATTTAATAGCATCACATACAACAAGAATTCCATCTTCTTTACAATGTAAACACCAATTCATATGGTTTTCAAGGGAAGATTTCCCCAGTTACACAAAATTAATCATGGATATATGAAAATAGATGATTCCTGAAAGGAGTGCAACGCAAATGAATATGAGCCCTGTTGGGTGAGAACATTCTCAATGTTTAAGGCTTAAGGCCATAGTCAATGTGGAAAACAGCAAACACTTCTAATTCGCACAATCATCAAGCCATGACACCCTAGGAAGGGATACATATTGAGCATGGTTTGTACAACAGAAAGGATATGGATAGTAACTTCTAGTAAATGCAATTTAAACAATTTGATTCAATTAGACACCTAGTGTGCTTTTTCTAACCAACTTTCTTCCTATGCATATAGAGGAAGACGATTTTGAATTGGAGTTGCGTTCAACCTGCTTGTGATTTCAGCACCTATTGTAGTGACAGGATATGTTGTTAGCATTAGTGACTGATGTGGCATAGTGATGGTGCGGGAGGGTAAAGTGAGGTTGATAAGCAGCAGCTGATGAAGCAGCGATATTTGAAGTTGCGAATCCTGATGATGCTGCAGTAGAAAAGAGTGGCACTGGAGTAGCCCCACCACATGGTCCCTGGATATGCCATCCCCAATTTAGCTGGGAATCAACTTCCATACTCTTCTCTATAGCTTTTTCCTGTTGACATTAATTGTACTGTTAGCTTATAGAAGATGGAATCTTTTCTCAGCAACTTAAAACACGCCTTATCGATTAAAGGTAGTGACAGCCATGAAAGCAGATGAACATAATTGGGATTTTTTTAAAACATTAGGTGAGCCCAAAAACTTGGTATAGAGAAAACAGCACATGCATTTGGTGTTCTTTCTTCAGGTTCGATGAAGGTAACTGTTAGTTTGAGGTTTTTAGAGGAACTATGTGGAAATATATGATCATACCATTAACACAGACAAGAAATGGGCTTTCAGTTAAGAGCCTCAAGGAAGTTGTACTACTACACTTCTAGCAAGAATTGTTTAGAAGCATTTGAGTTTCCATTATTGCAGAAGCAGAAATCTCATTCTGTTAGAGAATAGAAGAAGACTTCTTAACAAGATTTACCTAAAACTTTAAACTAAATGATCATGCAATGAATTATCTAACTCGAAATAGAAAGCAAAGAAAACATTGATAAATGATTCTGAATTTACCGTAGCTTTTCTGGCCTCAGGGATGTCATTTAAGTGACTTTGAAAACTAAAACCCCCAATGTTCTCAATCTTCTTGTAATCATTAGCAAAATTAGGGGGAGCAACACCCAAGTTCAAGTCCAGATTATGGCTGCTGGCTGAAAAGAAAATAATGAGGGAATATTCCATCATGAAATTATCTAATATAGAAGGATGTTAAATTTATTATTAAAAAATGTGTTATTTCAAACAAAAGAGAATATTGAGCAACCTCCAGCAACAGTTTCAGAACTCAATTCAGCATATGTGCTTGGCTCAAAATTGGTGACTGCTTCCCTGCCGTTGCATTTTATAGCTGCTCTGTCATAAGCCCTGATTAACATGGAAACACATATTTTACGTTAAAAAATAAACTATGGAGGCTAAGGGATAAGCATATGTGAAATTCAGAATAAGCGAGAGTAAAGTTATGATGATGGGAACCTAGCAGCATCTATCTCACTGTCAAACAACCCCAGATAGATATATCTGCAGAAAAATAACATATGATTACAAACTTCTTTCACTAGTTACATTTTTCGATAAGTATTTAATTGAAGTTCAGTGGTATATACTTCTTGCCAAGAAACTGTCCCATTCTAGCTTCCCATCGTCCACATTTGTGCAGGGTAACTCCTCGATATTTTGAACTTCCCCTGGAGAACCCCGTACTCTGTCTACGAAGAATATGTACAAATTCTTCCTTTGTCAAGTTCTTCATCTGCAAAAGAATCAATATTACACACAATTTCAGTTCCTTCAACAAAAAGCAATTTCGGATTTGAATAACAATCTATGATTCTATTAATCAACTTCCACCAACCTGCCTAAGATCTTTATCATAATCACTGATATTAAAATTGATATCAGCATCAATTCCACGGAACTTAATGGCAGCTCGATCATATGCCCTAATATCATAAATCAAAATTTAAGAAATTTCATACATCGTGGTAACACTTGTTAGGGCTTCAAATGATATAATTACTGTTAAACTTACAAACTACGACTATTATATTACCTAGCCGCAGCATGTGCAGTGTCAAATCCCCCTTTAAAATTCAAGTATACATATAGTAAGAAAGTAACACAATCAGCACAAAGAATGAACAAAATTTCATAGAATAAGAAATAAAGGAAGACCAGTCAAACTCAGTATATTTGCTTACCCAAATAAACTTGTTTCCCACAATCCCTGCAAAAAAACAGAAAGATGAGTAAGAGTCATTACTAATGGTATTCACTTTGTTTTGAAATTCAATGCTAGATAGTAGTAATGATTATCAAAATCATCACGCAAGCTATACATTTGTGGCACCTGAATTGACTAGTTAAACGTGACAAAGATGAACTATATACACACATTTAGGCTAAAAATAATTATATATATAAATTTAAGCGTACCAAATTACTAATGACATGCAAACACGGTATAGGAAAAGCAATAAATGTTAATAAACCGATAAATCCATAACGGATAATATATTTTCACATAAAAGCCATTGTTAGGGATTTTATAGCGACGATTTTCCGTCGCTATACATCTACTATAGCGACACTAAATGTTTGGGAAATATCAATTTCCTAAATGTTAATACCAAAATCTGCTATTCTCATCAAAATAAACACACATGTATATGTAATAACAAATAACTAACCATATATGTGATTCCCATCTTCCTGTTCTCCGATAAAAGGTAACTCCCCGGTATTGCGAACTCCGAGGCCTAGGTCCTCTTCTACTTTTCTTAGCCTGTTGTCGCTGCTGCGGAAGCTGCATCAGCACTCTCTCCTCCGGCGGAAAACAGTAATTCCCCTCCTCAAACGAAAGATCCAACCGCCGCTGCCGAGAAGTCGCCTCTCCGCTCGTCGGAAATAACTGCTTCGTTGTAAATCCCGACCCGACGCCTCGATTCTCACTCTCTTCCAACTCAGTACCTTCTTCGTTCATTTTCAATATGTCAAAATTATGCGTAAATCCATCGCGACAGTGATTCGAGTACTCCTCGTCGCCGGCGTTGCTGGACGTCTCAACATTGACGACAGAGGAATTCGAGGTGCCAGAATCATCCATCTGGACGCCGGAGAGTTCGAGAAGCTCCGTTTCAGCTCGATCATAGATCGAATTTGACGGGAAACAAATGAGATTGAGGTCCAGCATAACTTCCACTCCTCAAATTCTCCCTAATTCCTCAATATAGTCTATATACGGCTACTTAAAACTCTATGTAACTGAAAGCAGATTCAAACATGGGAGAGAAATGACGACTGATATTATTCTAAAGAAGTAGAAAGGAATACATAGAAAAACAAATTGAGAATGTATCAATATCTGTAGCTATATATATATATATAGAGAGAGAGAGAGAGAATTATAGATATATGAAGGACTGCATTTCCTAGCTAGTAGAATCGAAAATTCGATCGTCGGCGAATAGGAATATGAATATCAACGCCGGTTGTCGGTTTCCATTGATTAGTTTTGAGAGATAGAAAAGAGGGAACGTTTCTCGTGTCTTGGTGTTTTGTTTTCTACCGGTGGATACAACAAGGGAGAGTAAAGACACGAGATGGGACGTCTAAAGAAGAACGAGGAAGGAGAATATATAGTCTACAGAGAGTTTATATTATTATACTTTCAAAATTTGACAAACATTTTAAATTAATTTATAAATTATTTAATTTTAATATAATAAATATATCTCTAATTTTAAAATAAAATAAATATTATTTTAATATAAAACATGAGATTTATTATTTTTTTTATATATAAAATGTGAAACTCAAATACTACCCGCTAGAAGGAGCACGGATGGATGGAGTATTTAAGAATAAGGTTGGAAGAAAAAGCTGTAATTAAAATTTATAAATTTTAGAAAAGAAAAGTTTAATGTGGATGATGGGAAATTAGATAAGATAGTGAGGTAGGTAGTTATTTTTAAGTGTGATTAGACTGGACACTGACTCAGAGAAATTCTCTCGGTCTGGGGCCGGTTAAATAGCTGACTGACATTTGTTGGTGAAAATAATGAACACACTATTCAACTGTTCCTTCACATGTGAAAAGTGTCCGTAATTAAGAAACAAATTATACAATTATATTTTTATTTAGTGTTATAGTATAAGTTATTTCTAAAATATATATATATATATACTGTCTAAAATAAAATAAAGAGAGACACGTGATTTGATTTTAGGTGAAGAAAAATAAGAATAAAGAAATTATGAAACAGGAGATCAAATTATATAACGTGACACAAAATTATCAAAGTCACACAAGTTTTATTAAGAGTTGTGTTATACGAAAGTTTTTTAATCGAATACATTTTTATTTCATATTTCTTATTTTTTAATAATAAATGATATTTGTGTGTGTAAATAATTTTAGTACTCCTTAAAGAAAATAGATTAAAATTAAATCAGATTTTTGTAGCGTTTGCTTTTAATAAAGCAAAAGATGTAATTTAACAATTTAGAAATTTAATTACATACTTTTTGGGAAAATTGAGTTGCTTTAGAAAACCTACATCATCGATTATAAATATTTAATCATGTCCACATCCGCCCACAAAAAATAAATAAATATATATTTTTTTTCAATTTAGGTTTGAAAAAAACAAATTAAATAATCATATACTACTAGTATTTTAACTTTAGTAGGCATCATGTACGTGTGTAGAAAAGAAAAAGAAAAAGAAAATTTTGACCCAAAGAAATATGATTTAACAATATAAAGAAAATTGCTAGTACTTGAGCCAAGATCACAATTTTTGCTTCTATCTGGGATTCAAATCGAAAGTAGTAGTATCTGAAAGCACCACAAAATCCATATTTCTGAAAGCCAGCAATCTCGTTTTTTATTTTTTATATATATAACCATTACTGTATTTTCCAAGGAGGGAGCAATGGGCCGGGGGGATCTTTGTGCATTTTGGAAATGCTATTCAAATCAATCCACCAAAACACAATGAGATAGAGAAGTTGGGGACAAAAACATGATCATGTTCAAATCACAAGAAGAAGAAGGGGAAGGGGGGAGAAAATACACAAAAAAATAAAATTTAATACTAATATCTTACACACCTTTGACCTTTTCACCATTTTAATGCACAAATTGTAATAATTTGATGATGATTTACAACAATAAATAGCCTAAAGAAAGATGCAACAAGCACCAACTACTGGAGTCCCATTTTAAAAGTTTCAGACAAGTTGAAAATTTCCTACAACTCAATTTAATTAATATCACTAAAAAAATTATATGTTCAACATTAGTCTATTTCTGGAACAGGAAATCTCATTATTCAAAATGGCATACAAAACCAAGGAAACACATTGTAAAGAATAGATGGGTGCACCAAAATGAAACATAAAATCGCCACGAGGACCATTCAATTTGAGCTTTACAAAAAATAACTACCAAGGATCAAGTTTCTTCTGGATACCGCAGGTCAAAATTTCTAAATATCGACAGACGACTAGTAATAAACACTGGAACATGGGAAGAGAAAAAACTAGTTGACAGAAATACCTTATTCTGCCAAAATACCCCCTCCCCCTCTATCTCAGGTCTTAAACAGCAAATGAAACAGAAAAGGCGCCTCAAGCAAAACAAAATTAATAATCTAAAGTATTTCCAAAGCAGAAATGAAATTACTGCGAGACACCCAACCACGTGGTGAAGTTTTCAAACTCGGTATAATCACTGTCTGAAATCATGGTCTTGTACCAACCCTTCCCGGCGGCCTTGATCTTGGTTGCTCCCTCCTGCAAGAAAACAAGTAAAACAGAAGGAAGAACAATCACAACCTTATTTATTCATATACAACAAGCAGCCTTGGATTATAAATTTAAAAGATAACTTAAAAATTAAAAGCTGCTGAAATTAGGGTATTACCACACTATAACATCGTCATCAGAAAAGCCAAGGAAACTGAAAACTAAAAAAAAACTTAATGTACTGCCGCCTAAAAAGTTTGTTCAAACAGCACATTGCACTACCAAAAGGCTCTAACAATGTGGATTGATCCTTAAAATTCTAACAATTATGGCAAATTACCCCAAACTGAAGAAGCACACTGCGAAACTGATCCATAAATTTGAGACAACTGGAAAAACTTGTTGTCCTTTGCTTGAAGACCAATTCACAAAAATAGAAGTTTAGACTGTAATGTGCCAATTGCAGCAAACTTTAGGAGGGCAAAGAACAACTATGCCTTGTACAACAAAGATAGACCTTTGATCATGAGAAAGCAGTCAAACAATTTAAACAATAAAGTTGCAGTCCTTATGATACATGCACTATATGAGTGATAATTGGGACCACAAAATATATTGCAAGAAACATATCTTAAAAAATAAAAACAACAAAAAACAACTTAGGAATGCATAAAAAGACCCTTACATTGAAGATTTTTTTACTCAATATAACTTAACATCGATAAAAGAATAGACAAAATAAGTAATAAATTTCATTTGAAAGATGCTTGAACACATAAAAGCACAATGGCAGTGAAAAATGGATGAAAATAGCATACCTCAAGTCCTTGGAGAAAGAAAAAAAACGCATGTCTAAGACAAAGAATAAAATTTTATAGACTTGGACCATTAGCACTGATTATTAACGGTAACACTAATCCTCAATGGGGGAAAAATCAAATAAACATGATCCTACTATAAATATAAAAGCAATAATAGGCAGCATGACTAATTTATCTATTCATTAAAAAATATAAAAAACTTTCACAGAAGAACACTGGTAGTTTTCTGAAGACCAAAATTTCGACAATTCATTATATGCCCTGGTAAGCTCGAGAAAAGCACTTCTCCCAAACCTTGTAGCATGCGCATTCACTAAACTTTTGTAGGATTTGTTATAACAATTTTTTGCAAGCAAACAAATCGAAAGACCCATTATGTAATTTCCAATAAGGAGCTTGGCTTCATCTAGAATCATCAAACTCTGCTCCTCAGACTGTATCCAATATACAAAATAAAACAGCCTTTCTCAACATACTATAATAAATTAGCATCATGAATACAGAGAACCCAAATGAATATCCAAACACCTCTATGTCTACAAAGTTCTACAGCCAACTCTTTAAGTTTATTTCATATCTGGGTTGAAGTCATGTTCATTAAGCATATATATTTCTCCAAACAAATTTGGATTCCAATAATTTTTATAGCAAGCACACTAATCAATACTAACTTCTTAAAGAAACAAAATTCGAATGATACCACTGACAAAAGTACTACAATGAACAACCAAACAAAAGGATGTTTACAAAACAATACACCAAACGAAAATAAATAAAGCTTGTATAGACAGCCCTAAAGATCCATATCACATAAAAGCAGCCAGCGCAATAGGGCATTTAATCATTACATCCAAAAGCAATTTATATATCAGAACCAAATATTGTCTGTAGACATACATCAAAAGAAAACATTCAAAGAATATCAGATTCATTTTAATAAAATGTGGGCATTGCTATTTACAAGTGAGTTAGGTGCACAAGGCATCCTCACATGAATACTCAGTGGGTGTCACAACCAAGACAGCTAACAATTTTCATAGACATGTATAAAGAAAAAAAAAAGGAAATGACTGCATATACAAACTATTAAGAAACATTGGAAATTTAAGATTACATACCTTTGTCACTGGAATCCTCTTCTCATCAAGCTTCTCCTTCTTGGCCTTTACACGCTGCGCCTCGGCCAAAAGAGCCATCCTCCTTGCAGTCTTTGCGTATGGGTTCAACTTCAACAGAGTGTTGAGATTCTTCAAAGGGTTCTTCTTCATAGGAGTTCTCTTCACTTCCTTCTTAATAGGCCTCACCACACTCTGCACCTCATCTGAATTGATGATCCTTGCAAGATCAGCATTCACCATCTTAGACCTGGGCATAATATATCCCTTCTTCTTCTCAGAAGGCTTATCGAAAGACCCACAGATAGAATCCAATTTCTCATAAGCAGACTTGGTCCAAATGATAAACCTCCCAAGATGACCACCTGGGGCAAGCTTCAACAGATTGAGACGCTCCACATTAGCAATCTCCACACCAGGGATGTTGCGGAAGGCCTTAACCAGCTTCGCACCCTCAGTCCCGTAAACGATGAGCGGGCCTTTGCGAGAAATGTAGCGGCGGTTACGCATTTTCCCCTTTCCAGGTCGGATCCCAATGCTGTCTTTGGCCTTCTCCGTATCAGGATACGCACCAACTTGTTTGAGAACCTTGATTGCGTTCGAGGTTTTCTCAACACCTTCAGCTGAATCGCTAATGACTAAAGGTAGTTCTGGGACGGATTCAATTCTGTGTCCACGAGCCATGACAAGGGAGGGAACGGCTGATGCAGCGATGGCCGAAGCCACGGCAAATCTCTTTTGGTTAGTATTGATCCTGCTGTGCCATTTGCGCCAGATCTTGGTCGGAGCGAACATGCGACCGCCGCGGCACATGTTTCCGAAGGCACCCTGGCCGGCGCGGTGGGTACCGCCGCCTGGGACACGGGGGATTCGAGATACGGCGCGGCCTGTCCCCCATGACTCGGCGGAGGTTTGGTGACCGGCCTTCTCGGAGACAGCGTAGGGCTGACGGGAGTTCTTTGAATATTTGTCATGAACAGAGCTTACCACGTCGGGCCTGATCGGAGCTTTCATGACGTCTGCTAAAGGGAGGGAGTTGGTAGCGGCGGGGCCGTCGGTGGCCATATCGGACTCAAGGTTTTGGACAGAAACCAGGGGACGGGCTGCGGGGCCTACCATTTTTAATGGTTGCTGAGATGGGGAAGGAAAAAGGGGTTAGGGTTTTTGGTCAGTGGGTGAGATTGAGAACTAGTTTTGTTATATCCAAATAATTTATTAGGGTATGTCAAGAGTTCAAAAGTAATTGTATTTTGTATGGACGTGTAACCGGAGGCAAAATTACCATTGTGCATATTTGTGTGTTTTTGGGGTGTTTGTTTTGTGCTAATGGGTTTAATCCTTACATGCACCCAAAAAGTCTCTAAATATTTGGGCCATAGTTTGCACCAGCAAAAAAATATTTGGGCCACACTCTCTGCTCCTGTTGAGTAGAAGATAAGGGGAGAATAATAACATTCATTTTTAAATTTTGGGTTATCTTCGAATATTCATGTATGCAGTGCAGGTAATAGTAACCTACTTTATTTATTTATTTTTTGATAGATATATTCTTTAATAAATTATATTTAAGTATCTCATTCATTCATGTGAGAAATGACTTTATAAAAATAGACCTTCTACATTTATTAATGAAAACAAGTTAGTAAATTTATATATATGCATCATGTTATCTATGTACTAATATATGTTACATAATTTTCAAAAAAAATACTATTATGACATAACTGCATTCCCTTTATTCAAGTGATTTATGAAGCGTAGTTGGATTGGTTTTGGGTCAACTAAAACATTCCACCTTTTATGTTAAATGCTATTTCAGTATTTAATACATTAATTAGTTGAGACACTTTTTAAAAATAAAATAAAATAGAGAGATATTTTTTGTTGTTATAATAGTACTTGGAGCATTTTTTTTCTACTCGAAAAATTCTTACAAAAATTATTTTATAAAATGATGTGTTTAAATTTAATTCAAAAATAATCCATCAAAATAGTTATTAATCAACTACAATAATAAATATTATTTTGCATTTTTTTTTATAATCATACTAGTATTATTGCTCTTTTTTGGGTTATCTTTTTGCCTATTTAGTCGTGTTAAGAATTTGTTTTGCTATTCCCGTCGAAGTCAAGTTTTGGGACTTGATTGGAGGGAGAGAATATTAGATATGAAAATTAGAAGCAGTGGCTGTAATAGAACCACCAAGAAGAAGACAGACATGGATATTCGGCTGCGTACGGGAAGCATTCCGCAGAATTTATTTTAGAATTCGAGAAATCAGAAGCCTCCCAAACCCCCCATGTTGCTCTAGAAAGGACTTTCGACAATCAGCATCCGGTGAAGACGACAGCGATAACCGAGGTATTTATATACCTACTTGCTACTTCTTACTCATAGATTTTTTAGGGTTAACTACTATATCCGATTTCCATCAATTTTGGTCTGTTTTTTCATTTATTCCAAAAATTGTTTTCTTCTAGTGAAAAATTTGGGGGTATAGATGAAATTTGGGTATTGCAGTGATTAATTATCAAAATTCTGAGATTTTGTTCCATGATTGTTTTATTTAATATTTCCTTATGCAAGCCACCTGATAAAGCTAATAGGTTAACCTTTTAGCCTTTTTTTTTAGATACATGCTTATTTGGTCAGTCTATATGATGTAGTCTATATGATGTGGGATGTACAATTCCGCTACAAAAGTGGAAGGTGATGCATATGCAATTAAATAAAAAAATAACGGCAAAAAAGACCTTTACCCCAGTTATCAAGTTGCCAGCATTGCGCCCACTGAATTTTAAAAAAATAATTTTTTAATTAGCAATGCCCAATTTCTCAATTTTCTTATGTAGCTTTTAAAAAAAGAAGAAATAACATGTAAAAACTTATTTCGATTATTTGGCTAATCAGATGCATCCTACGTGGATTGAACCCATTTACGTTTCTAATTTTGTAACACCATTTTCTCTCTCCTCAAAATTTGAAACCAGAGAGATAATATTGAACTCGCCGTCATTTGGCAGAGAAAATCACCATACAATCAGTCCTCTCTCTGTTTCAATCTCTCTTTGATAATAAAATTGCAGAAAATTGATATATATAGAGCTATATATATATATATACACAAATATATATATATATAGTTAATTAGATATAAATTGCAAGGGCTAATGGCAAAATTATCCCCCAAGTTTGGACGAAAATCAATTTGATACTCAAAGTTTGGGAATCTTCAAAGTTCAATCAATACAAGTATTTTTTAAACAACAAATGTGTTCCCTTTTGGCCGGACCGACCAATTTTTCGCCGGAATACCTTTTTTGTACTTCTCAATACATTTGGCTTGTATTTAATAAGTATATTCTCAAATAATGTTATTCATTACTTTGTTCATTTTCCCCAACATTTAAAATTAAAAAAAAAATAAAATCTTAACATTATTTATAAAATCAATTACATAAATAATAAATTAAATATAAATATAATTTTCCTTTTGAGTGACACATTATCTCCATCTACAAATAAAATATTTTCATAAAATCTATAAATACAAATTAAATAAAAAAATTATAAAAAAATAAATATTAAAATCATAAAAAAATAAATATTAAAATCATAAGCCTCTTTAAAGAAAAAACTTAAATAAAAATAAATTAAATAAATAAAACATCAATGGTAAGAATACAAAATTAAAAACAAGATCATCATTTGCGTATAAAAAAAGCAATTACAAAATAACAACAAAATCAAATAGATTATTTCTCTTTTTTCTTTTTCTTTTTTTCTTCTTTATCAAACTTATCTCTCCTCCTTCTCTTCTTCTCTCTCCACTCTCCTCTATCCTCTTCCTAGGCCTTCTCTCTTTCTCTCTTCCGCTCGCTCTTCCTTTTCTCTCTCTTCCCTCCCCTTTTTCTCTCTCCTCTTCCTAGGCATTTTCTCTTCCTCCATTTGTTTAATCATTGGTCTTTTAATGTTTTTATTTTAAATTGTAATAATTTTTTAGAGTGTATATACTTGTATAAAATCGTAATACATGTATGCTTACATCTAAAACGTATAATACATTAAAAAATTGACACGTGACAATCTCTAGCGAAAAATTGGTCGGTCCGACCAAAAAGGAACACATTTGTTGTTTTAAAATACTTTGAGATAATGATTGAAGATTCCCAAACTTTTAAGTATCAATATGATTTTCATCCAAACATGGGGGGACAATTTTGTCATTAGCCCAACTTTCAATGTCGTCGAAGGATGAGAAGTTGTTGAAGGAGGCGAAGAAACTATCATGGGAGGACCGATTGTTACCCAAGAACTGAAAGGTGAGGAACGACGCAAACATCGACCTCGCTGCCCTTTGTGACTCCATCGCTGACCCTAAGGATCCCAGCCTCCGTGGACCGTGAATTAGGTCAGTTGTTAGGGTTTCCTTTTTCGTAATCCGGATCCAAAATGGGAGAGCTCCGGCAGACTCACGGTCGGAAGCTACCAGTTCGTCAACGTTATTCAATCAGACTCCTTCAATTAGCACATGATTATTTCATCTACCTCGATTTTGTTGGAGAATTTGAGCTTGCGAGGCAAACGAATCAGTACGAGAGTCTATTACAGACTCTGCCTGGGTTTTTGTTGGTAGGAGTGAGAATTTGAAGCAGATCGTGAAGGTCATGAGCGATGTAGCGAGAAGATCGTTAAAAAAAAGAGGATTACACCTCTTTCCTTGGAGAAAAAATCGCTTCATTTAGAATAAGTGGTTCGGTTCGTACCGACAGACTTCATCCCGGCAAACACCTTCTCGTAAGAAAATTAGTTTTTAGTGCCACATAAGTTTTTACATGTCATTTCCTTTTTTCTTTTTAATGCCACGCAAGAAAATAAAAAGCTAAATTTGACGTCGGTAAGAGAAATCGGACAGAATGACTCAATTAATTTATTTTTTTAAAGTTCAGTGGGTCAATTCCATTTTTTTAAAGTTCAGTGGGGCAATGCTGACAACTCGACAATCACGATGGGGTAAAGGTTCTTCTTTTTGCCAAAAAATAACCATGCATATTTAATTAATTGTTTTGACGTAAAGCCAACATATTAGAAGGTGTTTCATGCTATGGTGTATTTGTCTCAAAAATGGAGAATGAAGCCTTTTGTGGGGAATAGTAGTCCTACATACTTGGCAGTTGTTGTTTTTTCCTTTCCATACAATCTAGTGTTTAGCCTAAGTACAGTCTTACTAATCAAGTTAATCAGTAAGACAACTGAGGTATATCTAAAATAAGCTTGAATGCTAATCATGGTTTGGGCAGGGTGTGTGTTTTCAGTTTTGTACCTCACTATAATTCTTTAACTAAAGCAAGGACTTGTATCTTTGTAAGCAAAACACAGAAAAGTAACTGCCGAAGTTTCTTATTGGTTCTTACAGAAATGCAGGGAACTTGCAAAAGATTAAAATTATTAATATAGTATATCATCATTTTAATCAGAAAATTCCGTCTTCTCTGTGTTCTTGCATATTTCTTTTACATCAAAGACGAGATACATTACCATAAGCACTACGCTGAGTTCTTACTTCTTACCACTCTTTAGCTCCTTGTATAGCTTCCCTGATCAGAGTTTTTTTTCTGCAATACTAATATAACAATCATCATCAAGGTTCCTATAAATATGCGGATATCAATGACAAAAACTGAAGTATGAAGCATTTCAACTTCTCATTGACATTTTCCTAAAGGTGTCAATTATTCTTGTTAAACTCTAAAAGCTGTGATACTCGCATGTTTTGTACCCAATAAATATTGAAAATTGAAAAGGAAAGTTTGGAATTATGGAAGAGAATAAAAGTTGGTTTGCAAGTTAACGAATTTTGGTTAGAAAAAGTTAATTTTGCTTACTAACATTTTCATAGATATGGTTTTGCGCATTTGCAATAACTGATGATTGTTACACAAGATAATAGAAAATAACTCGTAGTCCTAGGTGTAGGTGTGACGCGAAACAGCGAAAGTAAATAGCTTCATGCTTGGCTAGTCCTCAAACAAGGGCCTCTTGATGGTTTTATTCTAACAACATGTTTCAGAAATTATCACCCTCATGTTGGTGCTGCTAGGAAGTAGTTGTTGGCGGTTGACATGACTGCTTCAGCATAATCATTTTGTCACGAGATGAAATAAAAAGATGATTGTGCTGCAAGCTTTATTTTTAACGTTTCGTAAAGGGGGGGAGGGGGGTTTACGGAAGTGACCCCCTTTTCTTCCGAAATTGGATTTGTTAGTAATGTGTTACATTATGCTCCCTCTGTTCTAAAATTAGAGATACTTTGCGAATTGACTCCGGAAACAAAATGTATCTCCAATTTTGGAATGGAAGGAGTATATATTTACAACTTTGACCTCTGTACTTTTTACGGAGAAGAAACTATCAAAATCTAAACTTTGACCCCTTTCTAGCTTTGCCCTTGTTTGATAATCTCAGAGCACAGATGGAAGAAAATAATTCTTACATTGTGCCAATTTTTCAGGGGACAAGTCCTCAACAGGTAAAAGAACATCTTCTTGCAGTTTTCTCCAAACAAACATGTGACTTGGAATCCTAGGCGTTCAAACTATCCTTTGTCAGAGGAGGTTGATCCTATCAAGAGAACAGAGAGATCAAACCTTATGCTATGGACAAGCCCACCCCGGCCCGCCGGAACAGTTGTTATAGTTACATTTCTTCCCACAATGAAGTGAATTAAAACATTTATTGATACTATATGAACCAAGTCTGTACTGTAAAGCTCTTATTTATTGCCATTTGAGTAGGGGTGTAAATCAGCTAATCCACAAGCTCTGTATTAGCTAATTTACTCTATCAACTTTTTGTATAGCTGATGATTTTGTTTCCCGCTAATTTATATATGGACGTCTGTTTTGCATTTTTTGGATAGATCCGGGTCTGATACTAAATTTTGTTGTGGATTGGAAGATGATTCCTAAACCCGTCGCATTGTCCAAGTTACACCTCTACTTATAAGATGAAATATTTGGACTAGGATAATGGTAGATATTATACTAATTTCTCTGAATTAGTATCCGACTTGTTAAATGTTATCAAGAATACTAGCTAAAATTTAGACTAATGAATACTACCTCCATTCCTACGGAATAAAATGATTTTAAAATATTTTAAGGGTATGTTTGGTTGTTAGCGATGGTAAGTGTTGTCGTATAATGACAAAATTGTCATTATATTTATTTTATTTTATTCCACTTTCTTAACATTGAATAAAAAAATAAAGGGATAAAATGAATTTTCATTTCATTCAAATAACATTAAATACACTATTTTTATTTTATTCATTCATTTACTTTATTTCCTCCATTCAAACGTAACATAAATTTATATAATTTTAAAAGAGGGCATGAGCTGAGGTAATCTTTTATAATAACAAGCTTTTGAAAAATTATAAAAACATCATTTTGTAATTATATACAATTAAAACACCCCATAATGCAACGATTCTCTCTCTGTCTCTAATTTTTAAGCCCTATATATACATATATATATATATATATATATATATATATATATATATATATATAGGGGGGTTGGAATCTTGTTTTGTTTTGATAAAAAAAAAAACAATAATGGTGTCCTTTTTCATCTAAATTACACAAAAAGAGGGGGGTTAAGTTAAACTACCCAACAGATAAGCAAAGCTGCAGAAAACACCCGCCTTTCAAAATTCGTGATGGAGTGAGTGAATAGAGTAGTTATGTATCACAAATATGCAGAAAGCAAAAGTCTGGTATTGGAACACGAGAAGCGAAGATAAGATTGAGTTTCTGAATCAGGAGGTTGCTAGGAATGAGAAACACAGTACTCATCCTATGCTCCTCCATTATTATCCCACCCAATTCACCTCACGACTACTCCACTAGCACCACTACCAAATCCCCCCACAAACCCTCGCTTCCCACTAAACTTTCTCTCTCTAAAACTTCAACATCACGCCCTCTTCTCTCCACCGTCCGATGGGACATGACTTTCCACCGCCATCAGAACCGCCTCAACTACTACGCCGGCCTCGCTTCCAAGCTCGCCCAAGACGGGAAGTTCGACGATTTCCTGTTAATTTCGGAGAGTGTTTTTGTTTCCGGTGTAAAACCCTCCCAATTCGTGGCTTTGCTCAACTCCGAGCTTGTTTCGAACGGAGTTGTTGAAATGGTAGAAAAAGGGGATATTAGGATACTGGTGGATGCGTTGAGTGGTGCTCAGAAGCTAGGGATTGTTCCATTGGAGTTGTTTGATGGGGCTGCAAAAGAGGCGTTTCGGAGAGAATGTTGCCGGATTGTTAAACGCGGTGAAGTGGAGAAACTTGTTGATTTAATGGGGATTCTCGGTGGTAATTTATTGTTTTTCATTTCCTTTGTATTCTTATTTTGTGATTTCTGTATTAGTCTCTTGTGATTTTTTGGAACCAAGGAGATAACTTGCACTGTACAGTTTATCATCACAGATGTTTTGTTGGTTCAGGGTTTCATTTCTCAATTAAGGAATTAGTGGAACCAGCTGAGATTATAAAAATATGCGTGACCAAAAGAAAACCAAATGTCGCCGTAAGGTATGAGTGGTGCTAACAGCATGATCTTAGTGGTTGTCAGTTGTACTCTTCTGAGAAGTAGTGATTATTTTATACTTTTCATTGCAAATTCATTTCATTGTATGTGCACCTTATACTATGCATACTGCCTACCATAAATTATGTGCACTTATATCTATGTATCTTCTTAGTTCTTCTACTTGTGTTCATCTTCTTAGTATATTCAGTTTGAAGTATGGAACTAAATTAATATATAATCTATCATATCATCCTACATATTTGTCTTCTTTCTTTAAGACTTAAAGCATGAACCAGCTCATTTTTTTTAACAAGTTTCCTTTCCTGAATCAATTGCTCTGTACTCCATTATTTGCCTGTTTAGAAAAATTAAAACAATTATTAATGGGTCACTACTACACCCAGCTTGCTGGCCAATTTTGTTTGCCAACTTTAATTATGCTAACATATCTGGTTAATTTTTTTTATGTTCTCTCTTGCTATTAAATGTTGCCATGAATGGTTGTACTTATTGTTTGGGTCTCATTATATCCAACCTTTGCAATAATTCATCTTTATCGTATTGCATGGATGAAATAATCTTTCACAGAACATCAATAGTACTTTTTAGTTGTGAACACTACAAGGAGACTTGGATGTTTATTTTGCTTTATCTTGTTACCAAACTCGAGTGACTGAGTGAGAATTCTATTAACATGACCTTGATTTAAGTATTATTCCTCTGATGTATCTTGTACACATGCAGTGCTTCATAATATATGGAGTGAGTCTTATATTCCAATTTATACATCATTCATATCCATATGAAGAAATTAAGGAGACATAGGTATCATCAGATATGAAAATGAAAAGGTTTTGATATATTTTTTATTACTTTGTCTTAGCAGGATGTGCGTATGTGCATTTTAATTTGTTAGTTGGGAGTTTACAGAGGGTCATATTCTAATAAATGTAACAAGAATAATGATTAAAAAAATTTAGTAGCTGATCAACATCTTGTCTTACAGAACTAGTTGAGTTTCTTAAATTTTACCCCCCAACAAAAAAAAGAGTTTAACTTATGGATTCCCTTTTCAATGTGTTGACTCCAACTGCTCTGATGTATTCTTAATATTTACTGAATTTAAGCTATTCTCTTCTGTCCATTTCCTACAAGAAGATTTTCAGGACTCCCTGCTTTTCTTTGATGATGTTGTTTACTCATTTTTAAATTTTTTTTTTTTCATGTCTTCCTTGCACAGGCTTAACCATCTTTATTTAAAGGTTAAAAGGAAAAAAATAATAGTGAAATACTCTATTAATTTGTCAACAGAATTCTCTTCTCACTACAAATAATAGCACACAACTGAAATTAGATATGTATATTGGTTTCATGCGTGTTTTGCCACTACTTATACCCTATTTATCACATTCTGCAGGTATGCTCGTTATTTTCCAAATGCTCATATATTATTCTGCAACATAATTCTTGAATTTGGGAAGAAAGGTGACTTGGTGTCTGCTCTGAATATCTTTGAAGCATCCAAGCAGGATATGGGTAGTCCGAATATGTACATCTACCGCACAATAATAGATGTTTGTGGTCTTTGTAGTGACTTCTTGAGATCGAGGTCCATTTATGAGGTACTTTCCAACACTGGTTTACAAGCTAAGCACACTTAGTTGTTTATCTCTTACATGCTTAGTATCTCTAATAGATAACAATTGTGCATGTACAGGCATGTGTATCTGAGTTGTTGCTTTTAATTTAATATCTAGTTGTTTGGCATTGTTCTTTTAAGTACTGGATTATCTTTTGTATGAGTAGTATGATTAACAGTAAAACTTATTTGGAATCCATCATCATGTAGAAGCATATTCTCCTGATGAATAATGGCTAGACTAAATGATTCATATTATTCTTATATGATATCTTTGATAAAGTTTGATAGTGATGACCTGCCTTTCTTAAATGACCATTTGATGTTAGCACTTCACGTTGCTTAAGGATGAATTAAGAAGATTTTTTGTATGGTATTCAAAGTGTGCATCCTTTTGCAAGTGCAATGGGCTATTAAAATTTAAGAGTTGGGTTAAAATCAAAGTTTATATTGGCTTCAAAGGGAAGGAGTAATATTATCTGTATCGATTCGATGACTAGCTTTAAAATTGATTTTCATGCTTGAGCAATTTTTTAACTTTGTAGACAATATCAATTATGTGGCTACATGGTTGTCAGAATGTCAGGCAAAAACTTTTTGTTAATCTAGTTTTGGTTCTCTATCACAACTACAATTTAATTCTTGAAAAGCAGACTTGTAGTTATACAATGTTATTTCTAGATGTTCTTATGCTGTTGTTTCATTTTTATTTTTTGCAGGATTTACGAACTCAAAAGATTACCCCAAATCTTTATGTTTTCAACAGTCTGATGAATGTTAATGCTTGTGACTTGAGCTACACGTTGCATATCTACAAACATATGCAAGTAATGCTTTATTTTCTCTCTCTTGTATGTTTGTGACACACAAATAAGCAAATCTACTCTAGCACGCATAAACATACATAGTTCACTATGTTGCTCCTCAAGTAGACTAGGTGTACAATTTCTTCTAAAGCCGGATGTTTTTATGTTTTTATTTGCTTCATCTTTCTTTCATAATTGATAAATGATGCTCGAGATCCTACTGGATCCTCTATTTGAGAGTGGGGACTATCATCTCTCTTTCTCGCCCACAGTTGTCTTTCTTCCTTCAATACCTTATGCTTTTTAATAATTTAAGATGAAACCATATTCTTTATTTACTTGATTTAGCATATAGCCCCCTAAAATTGGGTTGCCTTTTGAATTTATAAAATAAATTTAGTATCTTTTCTTCTCATTAATTTTTGAATGATAATTTTGCTATTGATGTGAAAAGTGTTCTCCAACAAAAGGTACATTTTGTCAAGTATTGGTCCATCGGTTTCATTAATCAATAGTTTCCGAAGGAATACACTGGTTAGGAATCTAAAACTCATCGTAGCGCTTCCCTTAAGATGGCGCACAAATGAGCACATACTAAACAACTTAGGCTTGTATTCTATTGTAGTAGGAGATGGTCTCATGTTTCTTCTATGCTAAAAGCTAGTTGAACATGCGCGGAAGTTTAATAATGTATTCTTATCAACAAGAAAGTTTCTTTTATCGGCTTCATATTATATGTCCAGAATCTAGGTGTTGCTGCTGATATGACATCTTACAACATCCTTTTGAAGTCTTGCTGTCGTGCTTCAAGAGTTGATTTGGCCCAGGAAATTTATAGGGAGGTACAACATTTGGAATCAACAGGAGTATTGAAACTAGATGTTTTCACATATAGCACAATAATTAAGGTATTATCTCTCTATAGTAAATGTACTTCACTCTTAAAATGGACATTATGTGTCAAATATCTTACATTCTTACCGCTCTTGCATACTTTTTTACGCTTCTCCTGTACTTTATACTGCCATTATGTGAAAATTTTCTTATCTGGTATCTTCATATTCTGTATCAAATGACAGGTCTTTGCTGATGCAAAGATGTGGCAAATGGCACTGGAAATTAAAGAAGATATGCTTGCAGCTGGCGTTACTCCTAACACAATTACGTGGTCATCATTGATAAATGCATGTGCCAGTGCAGGTCTTGTTGAGCAGGCAATCCTATTATTTGAAGAGATGCTTCTGGCTGGTTGCAAACCAAATACGCAGTGTTGCAACATTGTTCTTCATGCATGTATTGAGGCTTGCCAGTACGACAGGGCCTTCCGTTTATTCCAAATATGGAAAGCAAGTGCATCTAAGAAATTTTATAGAAAAGATGATCAGGAAAAGATAAATATAGGTGGAGACCATTCACATAAAAGTTATACTACTAATGTGCCTGGCAGTGGATCTGATTCTGATCGTGCACACTTTACTAAAAGTGTTCCTTTTGCACCCACAACTGCAACATACAATATTCTGATGAAGGCCTGTGGTACTGATTACCACCGTGCAAAAGCTTTAATGCAGGAGATGAAAACATTAGGTCTCTGTCCTAATCATATAAGCTGGTCAATTTTGATTGACATTTTTGGAGGATCAAGGAATGTCAATGGTGCTATGCAGGTATATGTTTTTGGCATTTGGTGATTGTTAATCTATTATCAAGAGAAATTTGAAAACCCAGATTTTACCTTTGAAGTACTGTGGTAACAATGCCTTTTGAATTTAGATCTTAGAGTTGCATTCTTTTCCTCCTTTGAAAGATATGGACATCTGGAAGGGAAACGGTTGGTGCAAGTTGGTTGTTAAAAAAAGTTTTCATTCATGAAATAACACATGATTCTAGCGTAGAAGTTGTTTTCAAAATAAACAAACGCTGCCATTACAATATAGATCTTCTAATAACCATTCTTCTTCCAGTGCAGATTTTGAATTCCATGCGTGAGGCTGGTATCGAACCTGATGTTGTTGCATACACAGCAACTATAAAGGTTTAACCTTTTTTCTTACACTTCACTTTGTTGTTATAGTGCATTCCCAGTACTCAGAAAATGGAAAAGGTTCAGTCGTGAAAACATATACTTAAGCAAGGGCTTTTAGAATTATTTGACTACATATATTGACACCTCTGCTCTTTGGTCCACAGGTTTGCGTGCAAAATAAACATCTGAAGTCTGCATTTGCATTATTTGAAGAAATGAAGAGATATCAAATACAGCCAAACCTGGTAAGGCTAATAAGAATGGCAAGATATATGTTCCTATTCTTTTTCAATCAATTTTCCACATGATATTAGGTGAGAGTATTGCATCTTTCGATACATGTAATTTTAATTCGTGATTCTGAAAATCAAGCGAGTCCTCCAGTTGCACGAAAAAGGTTTATCTGTGTTGTAATATTGTTCTTGGTAGTATGATAAGTATAATCAGCTAGATAGATTTTATTTCATTCTATGTTGTGGGTATGTTCCCATACCTTTACTGAAAGCAACCATCAACACAAATGGTATAATATTTTTAATTTCAGGTAACATATAATATCCTTCTTCGAGCTCGTAGCAGATATGGTTCCCTACATGAAGTACAACAATGCTTGGCAATATATCAGGATATGCGGAAAGCAGGGTACGCTACGTACATGGAATGGCACCTGCTTATGTTCCATTTGCTTTTCAGCGTTTTGCTTTTTATAGGTTGTGGACAGTCGTATTATTGAATTAATTCCTAGTTTTGTCAGCATACAAGAGTCTCATATAATCCCAAATTCTAAAAGCTTGTTTCACTAAGCAACCGAACTCTTAAACTGTCTAATACCATAACACATTAGTCAATCTTACAATTTATAACCGTAGAATACTAGTATTGAAACTTGACCTTTCAATTTTACATCATTTTATTTTCTGTTGCGTACGCATGTTCTGGTAATACTTGTATGCATCAATTTTTTTATTGTGCAACTTCTCAGCTTGTATCTCTTTCAATATCTGGTATAAGGCTTTCACAAGTTCTCTTATTGATTACTAAAGAGTCGCCAGATGCCATTTTCGTACCAGTTAGTGCCCATCTGTCACAACTGATATCAGTTTAGCGAATTGAATTAAAACTACAAGTCTAACTTGTCTCTTGTTTTAACGGTGCAAACAAATACTTCTTGTTGAATCATTATGCATTCTTTCAAATTATGAAAGACAACTAACTATCAGTTTCTGTGATACCCTTTTATTTACTTTGAATCAATGTTACAGTCTTGTGCTTTATTGTTTCATAGTTAATTAGATTTCATATCATGATTTGTATCTTGTCCCCCATAAAAGTATGTTTTGGTCATTATTGTCCATAATGTTTTTTTGGGATAATTTTCTCCGTAATTGAAGAACCCAATTTGCAGGTACAATTCCAATGATTATTATCTCAAACAACTAATAGAGGAGTGGTGTGAAGGAATAATACAAGGTAATGACCAGAATCAAAGTCAACACAGTTCTAGCAGCAGAGGTGACTTAGGGGGACCTCAAAGCCTTCTCTTGGAGAAAGTTGCTGCAAACTTGCAAAAGACTGGTGCTGCAAGCTTTGCTGTCGATCTTCAGGGGCTCACAAAGGTAGATCAAGATGGTCAAATTTAGCAACGCATTATTCATGAGAACCATAGTCTTTTTTTATATAAAAAAAAGGTAAATTGAAATATGATTTGAGTTTTGACACTGTTTTGAAGGAATTTCGAGTCTTTGACCTCACCAGGTATGAGTTTCAGGAAAATCCTAAGTAGATTAATATTCTTTTTTCCTTTTATTTTCATAAGCAATAGTGTCCTCTTTCTTACTTATATGGGTAGAAACTGGAGAAAGTGACTGATAAAACAAGAACAACAGAAATAAAATGGATCGAGTTGCAGAAGATTAAAACAAGAAAAATTATTACTGGAATATATACTTGGCATGGCACCAAGAATAACTTTGGATGGAAGACATGTCTGAAAATATCTTACTGGATAGAACAACATGCTCGTCTTATCTTGAATTTACTCTCAAGTTGTTCAATCTTTAACTTTCGAGACAACATTAGTAGTTTTCAATCTATTTTCTTGAGTTACGTCATCAAATTTTCCCCGACAGGTTGAAGCTCGGATTGTGGTTCTTGCGGTTTTGCGAATGATCAAGGAGAATTATGCTCCAGGTGAATAATTTTTCTCTTAAAGATGCTCAATATACTGTATAGGACATGTTTGAATGTAATGCACTAAATCTTGTAGCATTTTCCAGCATGATAAATAGAGGTCTTTTCACATAGCCTTATATATTGATGAATTACAAAATAAAGAACTTAGTCGGAAGACTATGGCCTCCTTTTCAAGCTTTACATGGCATACTGTTTCATGTTCTTACTAAAATATGCATGCGCATCCCCAAAGTAAAGGCCTGGGACTAATTAAGCAAATCGAAATAAGAAGATATCAGTAACCTTGTCCAAAATAAACTTAATGTGTTGTACTGTTTATGTTGGCCCTGGTAAATCTATACACATGCCTGATATCTCTCTCTGACACAAAAGCAACTTGTCTATCCATTGTGTAGTTATTAGTGTTTTGATTCCAAACGGTATTATGGTGGTTGCAGGGAGTTCAGTAAAAGAAGATGTGTTAGTAATCTTAGGAGTTCAGGAAGTAGGATCAGGTGCTGTCAACTGTAAGTTTGATGTAAAAGATGCTATACTCAAACTTTTGCGTGACGATTTGGGGCTTCAAGTTATTTTGGTAGAATCTGAATCTGCAACTGGTAGAAAAATCAATTTGGAGAACCCACCCACTTCATATCCAAACTCTGCGGAAACTATCATAAGTGGGTTGCCGGCACTGTTAGAATCGCCAACCAGGAGACCCACAGATTTGCTACGGCTAAAGGTCACAAGGAAGTCATTGTACAATTGGTTACAAAAAAGATTGGGCGCTTCTAAAAGGTAACTATTTTGCCTCTAAGCTGGCAAAATTTTGTAGATGATAAATAATAGGGGTTGTAAAATCATACTAGTCTTCAATCTTAATTGTTCATAGAGCATAATAGAGAGCACTTATAAAAGCCGATATCCTGCCTGTAAATGAGTGGAAATTCCATTTGTAACAGCAAATGTTAAAAGAATAAAATTTACTGCCTTTGACACCATGTTGTTTTCTATTCTTCACCCAATGATGGCATGATCTGTACTACAGTGTGTGTTCATAATATATTGTGTGAAAGGATGATTCCGACCACTGTTTGCTGCTTCGAACCTGCAATCCACCTTAATGGAAATATATATTATACTCCCTCAATTTCAAAATATAAGGTGCAAGGTACAAGGTTTTTGCTAATAATTTGATTATTTCTTAGGGCTGCTAAAGTTTCATCTTATTTGATCTTTCGGGTCAATTGCTTTTTGGATGGTTGGTCTTTTATTCATATGCTTATTTTTAATTTAGATTTCCAATTATTGTTTCTCCGGCAAAGGTATTTTGTTGTTTGATCACTCCGATCTTGTTGGTTTATTATATATTTATGATCCAAAGTATTTTTTTGAAATCCCCACAATTATAATACAATGAATTTATAATAATCTGAAAATTTTCATGTACATCAAAAGGAAAATACAGTCTTCTCACAATTGTGAGATTTGAATTTAAGATTGGTTTCAGGGTCTTAATGTATAACCTGATATTGCATGTTATACTGATTAATTTGATTTTGTGATCGGTGTCAGGGTGGTCTCAAGTCTTTGTTATATTCGTTAATTTTTAATTAAGCCCAGGAGAAGCACCAACCTAGCCGCCACCTTCCCCTCTCTTTAGTTAAGTTGAAGAAAGTTAGTTCTTCATTGGTCACCAATCAATTAGGATCCGTTGGTGAATTGATCCCACCAACTAAGAACCGAGTCGATCCGAGTATTGAGTTGCTCATATTTGATTCACAAAATTTATCGAGTATAAAATAAGGTTTGATTGATGGTCATTTAGCTACCGAGTCGAGTACGATTTCGAATCGAGCCCGAGCAGTTTGGACTTTTCTAACGAATATGATCCGAGTATCAATAGAAAATTATAATTTGAGGAGGTTCGAGTAATTTATCAAACTTTAAAATGTACTTATATTTGACTCATTTATATTTTGAGTCCAGCGAGAACGAATCGAGCCCGAACTGTTTACTCATTTTACAGCCTTACCACAAACTAATTAGGATCCATGGGTGAATTGATCAATGCTGACACGCAGAGAAATCATCTTCCGCTTGCTTGTGTGTAAACACTGTATTAATCAATATCAAAAATAACTTTGTACTCCCAACTAATTAATATTTAATATTTAGTGTATTGTAAGTTTGTAACAATATCTTGTTTTTTCTTAAAAAGTTTTGCAAGTTTTATTTATAATAATTAAAAATATTGTTGTCCTCGAGCATGTCTTAAAATCACAAACAATTATAAAAGGGTTCCAATTAAATGAGGTTTTTTAACCAAATGAAGGAGGAATAAAAGAACATTCCGAAAGCCAGAAGGAATAATCGTTCGTTCCATTGCAACGTCATTTCATTTAGGAATGAATGTCCACACTCTCGTTTGTGGTTTCTCTTTCTCTCTCCTTCTGTTCGCTAATGGCGGCCAAAAATGAACCGCCTGTTAAAACCCCTCATTTTCATTCGCCCCCTTAACCAATCACTTTAGGAGGTCTGTATCTGAAACCGATATTAGACTGAAATCCCACACTTACCCTCACAATCTTCTCCCTACTCGAGCAGATCCCAAGGGCAGGAATGTCCAGTGAGTTTTCCTTGGTTGCCCAGGCGTCGGAAAAGGGACAAACGCCACCGTCCTTGGTGTCCCTCACATCGCCACCGGCGATATCGTCCGCGAGGAACTTGCTTCCACTGGTCTCCTCTCTGTTCAGGTATATAAAGTATACGTCACTTTCTGTGTAGTGTTTGTTCATATCATTTGCCTTAGACTCTGATTGTTAAGACCCAAGAAGTGCTTTCATGTTTAAGCTGACTGCCGAGAGTTGGTTAGTTTATCATTCACTTAGTTTGTTGGGAGTTGGGACAGATTTAATTTGTGACTGTGGAAATGGAATGTGAAACTGGGATTGATTAATTGAAGTACTAGGAACTACACTTGAAGGAACAATATTTTTTCAAGTACCATCGCGGGTGAACTTAATTTCACATAACATTATATATGAACCAAATACTCCTTCAAGTTCACTCTTTTCCCTGACATAGAGATAATATTTGATTCAAAAAGGACCCTAACTTGTAAGGCTCCCTTGGATAATGCTTTCTAAAAGTATTTAACATTTTTGCAATTTCTGGTAAGTAATAATGAAAGAAGAGGGGTCTAACGCTCCCAAAATAGGTATACATCATCCATTATGAGTCGCCAAATACATGGTACAGAATACAAATACAAACTTAATTTATACAACTGTTAAGTGTCTTGTAGAATACGACAAAATATAAACTGTGAGTTTTAATACAAATATTGTTTTCTAGACAGTATTCAAACTCAAAATAAGTCTTCATTACAATTATTATCACACTATTTCACAGAATAGTGAGGACTACTAATGCAAATATCTGGACCGTCACTCCGTTCCCCGACTAGTCCCAGCATTTTCTGAAGAGAACAATGAAAGGAAAAAGGTGAGCTCAACTGGCTCAGTAAGAAATATTATGACTAAGATAATGCAAAATAAATTATTGTTAGCCTTCAATAGTGTTAAATTGATAAAATATAATAAACATTAAGTTTAACTGCAACGAAACAAGCAATCCATTAGAAGAGTCAAATAGAGCATGATATCTACTATCTTCTATGATTTAAAAAGTTTATCATCAATTTTATCGCTCAGACTCAGCTTAATAAATAATCCACATTATCGAATCATTCCTGCACTACGGCCAATGATATTCATTAGTATCACGACCACGAATTATCCATGCACTACGGGTCAAGGATATTCGTGTTTTCATCAATGGTCATGATCATACCAACTAGGACTGAGCAAAAAACAGGTATAACCGAAAAACCGAACACAACCGAAATAATTTAACCGAAATATTCTGACAATTCGGTTATTTTTACTATTTCGGTTATATCCGAATTTTTATACGATTTTCGGTTAGTTTTTATGGGTATTAGTTTTGGGTTATTCGGTTTAACCGAATAACCGAACAATACTTGTTAAAATAAGACTCTGCACTCAGCCCATTCATTTATTACTCTTATCCACAATTCCACAACACTCAGTCTCTTAATCTTGAATTCTCTCGGCCCATTACTGAGTCAGATCTACTTTACTCTCTGTCTCTCTCTGTCTCTCAAATCTCGAACTCTCTCAGATCCAGACGACCGGACTAGACGGCAGGCGCCCAGACCCAGATCTCGATTTCTATCATCGGTCGACGCCGACGGCCAATTGGCCATCGCCTCGGTCCTTCATCTCAATGGCCATCGACGGCCAATCGGCAGACGCCCGGTACGGAGTTTCCTTCAACTTTGATTCTTTGACTGTGAGAACTGAGAAGTTCTTTCTTCAAGGGAATTGAGATGTTTCCATGGCGAAAGAGATTGCCGGAGAGTTGGAATCTCCAGCCATGGCTTCTCAAAGATGTTTGGAAGGCTTCCGCAGGCTGCCATGGTTTGCCTCTGTATTATTATCCTTTTGGATGATAAAGTGGACAAACAAATAGAACAGAGGAGTAAACAAATAGATAAGTTCCTTTTTTTAGATAGAGAAAGACATAGGAGAGAGAGAGAGAGGCTATGGAGGATAGATAAAGTCAAAAAGAAGGTGCAATTTGTTGTGGGATGCTGTTTTTTAGGGTACATCGTATAGTGTTTGATATAATAGTTCTAATTTAATAGTCAGTCAGCCATGCTCTCAGTGAATGCCTACTTCTGTTTAAATTGTGCAATTTTTATGCTTTCGCATTCTGATTTCGTGAAGTCTTGCTGGCTGTTTAAATTCGGTTATTAACCGAATAACCGAATTCGGTTATTCGGTTATTCGGTTATTCGACATTTCGGTTATTTATTCGGATAGCAAAAATAGGACATTTTTGGGTATCGGTTATAACCGAATTACTTATTCGGTTCGGTTAATAACCGAATGCTCACCCCTAATACCAACAACTGTCCATTAATACACTACGGACCAATGAGAACTCTTACCACATCATTTGTAACATTACGGTCATGATTATACCGAATAATCCCTGGTCATAATCATACCAAGTCCATCTATGCACTACGGCCACAGATGACTTTCAACATAATATAAGCATGAGGAAGATGACAATGATATAAGAATTCAATTAAAAGAAAACAAAGGATAAATTTTTAAAGATTTATAATTTAATTTATCCAGAATTTAAAAACGTCCAAATTGTCAACATGATACTATTTTGTGGAGTAAAATTCAAGAATAATATTATATCAAAAATAATTTGGACAGAAAAGAAACCAATTTTTATCGTGAATAGTACTCGAGTGAATAGTATCCCGGCATGAAAACCTTAAAATTTATCAAGAATGTTCAGAATAATATTTCCATGAAAAGATACTGGATAAATCGCAAATTTCAAGGATATTCTACTAATTTCATGGAGTATAGAAGCCAAAACTTTAACAAAATGAGTATAGAATTCGGAATTTGAAACGAAATAATATTACTTACATATTCATGCATTGGCTTTAACTGTCCCCTCTCCCCACCCTTTGAGAATTTATGAGTGTGCACACTCAATATATCACAGGTGTGACCCAACAGAATGCTACAAGACTTGTTCAGTTTACTGCCAGAAAACATGCACTCATAATTTTTGTAATTCATGCCATGAAACTTTGAAATGGGTAGCCGTGTAGTGACCCTGCTCTAATTTTTAATGATTCTCAAAATAAGCCACAATGATACAGGAGTTTGCTTTGCAACTGCATTGCACGTGTGTAATATTGTTATTTAACCAAACAACAATAACAGTTTCTATCATGTGAGAACTTGGTTTCATAAACAATGGTCTGGTTAGGCTCAATAAACCAAATGTGTCAAAAAAACCCGGCCTAAACCAGTCACCCTGCAGTCGAACCGGCTGACCCGGTGAACCTGGTGACGGGTCAGCGGAATACTAAATTTCTTGTGAACAGATCTACAAAACTTCAGTATCGAAGGGAAGGCTCTTATGTTTTCCATTTTGGCTTTGGAGTGAACAACCAATTGTTTTTAGATATGAATATCGAGGACTTGAGGGGTCAATTTGGGTCGATTCTGAGTACAACAGTGAGGAAATCTATGAAAAAACATTTTTATTTTGTGATGCTATTGATGGGGTGAATACCCATTAAGGGACTGTTTATATTTTGCGCTGGTAAAGATTTGGAAGGTTTATTTTGATGAGGTTCTTGAGGATGAATATGGTTGAGGACTTTGAGATTGATGTTATGCTTGGTCACCAGGACTGAGAAAGAGATGTACAGAAATAGAAGAATATTATATAGAATACTACAGAGGATGGTGGAATGGGGATAAGTTAATAAAGGCTATCTGGAGAGTTAGTAACTTAGTATACAACTTAGAGAATTCTAGAAGATTGACCAAGTCAATTGAAATCAACTAGACACTCTGCATTCCTATGACAATATACTTGACAAATTAAAAACTGGATACTAAAAGGGATCCTTAATGGAATAATTATTTTACAAATTGTTGCTTACTTGTAAAAAAGAGAGATGAAATAATAAAAGAATGCTTCAAAAATATAAACACTTTAAATATATTTTTATTTGTGTTGATATAAAAATAACTACAAATTTATTCTCTTTTTGAATATTTGATATATATCAATAAAATTAATAATACATATTAATATTTAATTTATTTACATGCAATCATGACATCACTGGTTTAATAACGGGTTGAATGAGTGATCCATCTACCTAGTAATTTTTTTGGTTCGATAACCGGTCTAGGTCTAAAAATATTGGTATTAATCATAGTTGTTAAGGCGTCACCTAGGTGACGCCAATGCATCTAGTCGATAAGAGGCAGACAAGACGACCGGGCAACTTGGGTTTGGGTTGAAAGTCGAGCACCTAGCAAAGGCAGTCGTCGCCTTGGATGACTCGACGTCGACTTTGACGACTTTTCGGCAGATCGTGCGACTTGGCCACTCCCAGTATAAATCAATCCAAATGCCAACTAGGTTTAAAAAAAAAGTAGAACGCCGTCGTTGAGGAACTGGGTAACTAGCTCTATTCGAACTTGAAGTCAATTCGCATCGTAATACAACTTAGAAGAAGATCGAAGTCGCTTCGCAGTAGAACTCGAAGTCGATTCGCAGTAGAAGAGTAGAAGGCGTCGATGAGCGACTCTAAGAGTGATCGAGAGAGAGAGACTTCCAGACTGCACGACTCTAAAGTCCACGCTGCGCGCGACTCCGATCGGCAGGTATTTCTTCTCTTTTTTTTCCTTCCCCGTTACTGCTTGGCTGCTTGCGAAGTATGTTCAGTGCGTACTACGCACTGCTTTCTTTTTCTTTTTGCTGACTGCTGACTTATAGTACACTTTAACTTTTTTTTTTGTTCCCCTTATCCTTATCCTTTATGCCGACGGCTGATTATATATATATATATATATATATATGTATTTATTTATATTTTATATATGTACTCTTTACATTTTATCTATGTAACATATATACCTATCCTTTTTTATTTTTGGTTATATATATATATATATATATATATGTATTTATTTATATTTTGTATATGTACTCTTTACATTTTATTTATGTTACATACTGATGCATACAATTTATCTGCTTGATGTGATTAATGGTTATATTAATAGTTATATATTTTGGGTTTTAATGTATATGAAATTTATTGTCAATATACTTATTAAGTAAAATACATAATATATAAATTACACATTGTAAACGACTTGTCGCCATACGGACACCATGACGGTTGCCTAGGCGTCTTGACAATGACTTGTTGTGGCGCCGTGACAACTATGGTATTAATTACCCCCTCCTTTATCTAAAGGATGACTAAAGGTATAATTATTTTTGTCCCTAAAAGGATGAGATAAAGTACACTTAGTGAAGGGCAATTATGTCATTTAGTGGGGTCTATTAATATATATAAAAAAATTACTCATCACTTTATAAGTCTTGTGGGACCACTAAAGAAAAATTTGGAACTTTATTTACTCATTTTCCTCTACTTTTATTTTTTTTAATATGTGTGACATTTATACTTTGGCACTTTGCTCATCCTTTTGAGGACGGAGTGAGTATGTCATAGTAGGGACGTTTATTAGGGGATATCTGATAGTATTCATATAGAATTAGATTTATGGGTTGCAAGTTGGTATACATGACACACTCTTTCGAAAAGTGCCCATGCTTAGTAGTTCATTTAGTACTAAGGCTATTTGTGCTCATACATTGCGTCAGTCATGTCATCAACAATTCATGCATTGGCTTTAACTGTGTCCTCTCCCCACCCTTTGAGAATTTATGAGTGTGCACACTCAATATATCACAGGTGTGACCCAACAGAATGCTACAAGACTTGTTCAGTTTACTGCCAGAAAACATGCACTCATAATTTTTGTAATTCATGCCATGAAACTTTGAAATGGGTAGCCGTGTAGTGACCCTGCTTTAATTTTTAATGATTCTCAAAATAAGCCACAATGATACAGGAGTTTGCTTTGCAACTGCATTGCACGTGTGTAATATTGTTATTTAACCAAACAACAATAACAGTTTCTATCATGTGAGAACTTGGTTTCATAAACAATGTTCTTTATGTTAAATCCTTTTCATTTATTTTGCTTGTGAATAAATAAAAGTAACATTTTTTTACGGCTTGCAGAGATTGTCAATCAAGGGAAGTTTGTTTCATATGAGATCATAATAAGCTTATTGTCAAAAAGACTCGAATCAGGAGAATGTAAAGGTGAATTGGGATTTATTCTTGATGGTTTTCCTCGTACAATAAGACAAGCGGTAAGCATCTGCCCTGTTGTTAAAACACCATGAGTTTTTCAAGACAATTATTTGGATTCAGTATTTTAAATAACAGAAGTTTTAAAACTTAAATGTGAGTGAGGTGAATCTCAATGACGTGTAAGAAAGTGAATAGTGAATACAGTAGTCACCTGTGATGACTGATGAGTATATTTTTTTAACCACGTTAAATGGATACAATCAATTACATAGAGGTAATGGACCAGTAGATAATGCAACGATTGGTTGACCTCTGACATTTTAACCAGCTCAATTTGGAAAGAAAATATATATTTTTCTATTTCGGTGGTGAACTTTGAAAAGAGTTCTGAACACAGTAACACACACAAATGACAAGAATCTAATATTGGAGAAATTCTCCATTCTTAATTCCAATTATATTCATTTATACCCCGAATTACGTGTGCTATTTATTTCATTTCAAAAGGTCCACACAAAACACTGCAGGTGACTCGCATTGTTCCTCGACCAAATGGTGGTTTGATCATTTGCATTTTCTTAAGCATTGGAGCAGTGTTCTAAAAATCCCTGCCTAGGTCCACCTAGGCGCTAGGCTCCCCCTTGGCGCCCCCTAGGTGCTAAACCCCCTTGGTGTCTCGCCTAGGCGTTAGGCCTCCCTGCCTGGCACTTCACCTAGGCGGACAGGTTTTTTTATTATTTTAATAACTACCCAAATCAGATCTTGATATATTTATTTTTCTAATGATTTATCATATTCATAATACAGGTTGTAGCATATTAAATCACAACAAAAAGTGAATAATATCAAGTCAAAATGGATAATTTTATTATAGTTGTAATTTTTTGAACTTGTACCAACTTCAAATTAAATAAATGATGATACATTTGTAGTATTTAGTTTAATTCAATATAATTCTTAAATTTATGTTTAGTTTCTTAAGTTTAATATTGAATTAAATTCTTAAAATTTTAAATTTGATTATTTAATAGCAATCTTGTTTATGAATAAAACTAATAAGTTAAAAATATGTTTGAATTTTGAACATTTACATGTTTGTGTTTGAACTTTGACATTAGCAATATGGATGTGTTTGAACTTTAAGCAAAGACCTTTATTATCTTTATTATAGATTGTTTTGCTTTATATTATTGTTTTGTTTGGATAAATGTAAAATAAAATATTGAAATTGGCTTAAAATAAAAAATCCCTCTCAGGCCCCACCTAGGCCCCTAGGTGCTAGGCCCCACCTGGCCGCCCGCATCCCGCCTAACGCCTTTTAGAACATTGCATTGGAGTTTGTTAAGGGACACTATTCTAATTAAAAAATTTTACCTTCTTTTTCTCTCTCTCAATCTCTCTGTATGTTTGTTAATGCAATAATTTTAATGTTCAATTTTACATTTTATCCATGTATTAGGAAATATTGGAAGAGGTGATAGACATTGACTTGGTTGTTAATCTCAAGCTCCGAGAGAAGATGTATTGCTTGAGAAATGCCATGGGCGAATGTGGAAAAGGTTTCAATGTGGCATCTATTAATGTTGAGGGTAAGAATGACATTCCTACAATGAGCATGGCTCCACTTCTTCCCCCTCCACACTGTGCTTCCAAACTCATCACAAGATCCGATGATATTGAAAAGGTTGTGAAAGAATGGTTTTGCGTATACTACGAAAAGGTATTACTTTTCTGGTTCTTGTAACTTCTGTGTGTGTGTGTGTGTGTGTTTCTCTGGAAGAGAATAAACTTTTTGTATCATCCTGACCATGGAAGTAAAAGGAAAGATAGTGTCCCCCTAATAATCTTAGTGTGCTCCTCTGATTTTGAATTTCTTTTACTCTTAATTTTCTCTTCTTTGTGTGTATGGCAGAAGGAAAGGGGTGGGAGGCTATGATTATTAGTTATCAAATCGTGAATCGTATCGTTTGTCGAAGACCCCATATTGTGTTTCATGTATCGTATCGTGAATCGGATCATACGATACAGAAATAAAATGAAAAATGTTGTAATATATATTTAAACATATAAAACACACAATTTATTAGACATTCAAGCGTACTGGCTTGACTATATATAAAAGTAATCAAGTAAATATTATTATAGACTTAAAATAATTTTTACAGTTAGATAGTAGCCAAATATTCTAAATTGATGTATTAGATATTTTTTTTAGTAATCTCAAAACAAAAATTCAGATTCACTTTTATCTATAAAACAAAAGAGAATAATTCAAATTAACAAGCGGAGATTTATGTATCTACTTATAGAAAGTAACGTGAGAAAAATAGAGCAACATTCTAAATAAGATATAATACTCTAAAAAGTTATTAAATCAAGCGATATAGAATATGTTTATACTAAAAAACCTCTTCATTTGAAATGGTAGAAGGTTTAAAAGTATTGTTTTAATTCTTTTGGTTCTACATAAAAACCTTTTGAAGTCGGTTGTTAACTTTAAAAAGAATCGTGCAAAGTATCGTTTTGTAAGAATCATATCGAATCATAACTGAATCGTAAGATACGGTGTAATTTTCGATTCACTCTGCGATACGTATCGAATTGTTTATGTATAGTATCGAATAGTATGATATGTATCTCGTATCGTAAGATTCTGACAACTATGATGTTAATAATTATTAGTTCTTCTAGTAAAATCTGCAAAACTGTATACCATGCCCAATTTGAATTGACAATTTATTCCTTTTTAACCCTCTCTATAAACATTATCTACACTGTATTATGTTAGTTTTTCTTAATGGTGAATGAACCCCTCTAAGATATCATAGGGCTAAAATATTTGTTTTTCTCATCCAAAAAGAAAATTGTTCAAGTTAGTGGGGATAAAATGATCCATGCTTGTGCAAAATGCAAGATAAATGGGAAATAATCCTTTGGGTTGTATCTAGAGATAAGTTGGTTGTATTGATGTAATGTTGATAGTATGATATTTTGGATTTTAGAAACATATATTAATTTTGGGTATTGTAATTCTTGATCCTACTCAGTAGTAGATTAGGTTTATTGTTAGTTTGTATATATTTATATAATCCTATGAATTTAGGTAGGCTTTTTAAATCTTTATATTTATACACATACACACACACACATTTATTTATTTATTTTTCGTCTATGCAAATAACTAATACAAGAACTACAAATGAGGTACAGCCACACTAGCCAACCCTCCTAAAAAAAGCCAATTAACCTTGGGGATTGTTTTTCATTTCAGTACAATCTACATAAAAAATCCTAGTTGCAAGCTAAATATGTTAGATCGATCTTCAGCTACATGCATACAAGTGGAAAATTTGTGTTGGGCATTGCCATTCTCCATGGTTTACTAATATAGTTACTAAGGTCATGACTAGGTAATGTAATCAAGGTTCTCAATGCTGAGAGCGCAATTACCAATAGGTAAAAATGATATTGTAAAACCTACTAACTCATTGCTGGTAATGGTTCTGGGTGGTTACCATAAATCCTTTTTGGTAATTTCCAAGCTTTTCATACTCACCGAAAGGTTTTTAAACTGTTTTTGCTTCTTGTTTCATCTTTTTACTCGCAATCATATTACTCTTCTATGCCGAATCCTGACCAGAATATTTTGTAATGAAGTAAAAACTAGAATTGCGCGGTAAGGATGAGATATTATAAAATGTGGATAGGAATAAGTAAGATGAGCCAATCATTGATTCACTATATAAAATTGGGTCTGTTTCTCGATAGCCTTTGAACTGTTCCTATGTTGTGGCAATTATCTTCTTTGGTTTTATGCTAATAATGACGACTCGGGTATATCCTATTTTTTGGGCATATACAGAGTCAACCTGTGGAGGAGTTTTACCGGAGTCGAGGAAGATTAATGGAGTTTGCTGAATCTTGGCCGAAGTTGCTGGAAGCTCTTAATCTGGAGGAGCAGCAGTCTGCAGCTGCATAGGTTCTTACCAGTTGCTTTTGCTCTGTGGCATAATTATTTTTATGCGATGTGCTTGCTTTGGAAATTTTCAGATAGAAGGCAGCACTTTGTTTTCCCAACGTATTAATTACTATTTGATAACAAAATTCTAGGACTCACCTAGCCGTTTATTTATGCTTTTGGGATATTTATTTTCAGAAAGAAGTCTTTTGTAAAATTAATTGAGAGAGAGAGAGAGAGAGAGAGAATAATATAGTTAAGGAATAGTTTTCATTGCTCTTTTGTGGACCTGAGGGAAGAATCTAATTTTAGGTACATTGCAAGGTTAAAGGGGCATGTCTGCCCATAAACCTAAACACATGTTATGATGAGTTTATTATATTTTTATATATTGTCACATGTTAAATGATGGGAACAAGAACATGTGAAACTTGGGTGGGAGGAGAAGGCTTGGGAAGAAGAGAACTGGACACGTGCTGTGTTGTGTTTGTCAGTGTCACTTTTCAAAACAACTTGGAATATAGAACTCTCACATACCTCGTTTTTTTTCCATCTTCAGTAACATTGAGAAGTTGATTGGAAAAGGCAGAAATTAGGTACACGCAGCAGCAAACATAGCCCAAGATTCTTTCCCAACCAACCAACCAAACAAATGCCTATATCCACCACCACCACCACCTACATCTCTGAAAACTAAACTCCTCCTCCTCCTCCTCCGGCACCACCACCAGCAGCAGGAGGAGGCCACGGTGCTTGTGTAACAAAAGTCAGTCCGACGGCTGGATGTAGCTGAAGACTTTCCATGCATGTTAGTCTTGGAGGTATTCTGCGGATGAGATTTAATTTTATGTTTCTTTCTCGACTTCTTAATTGTTTAATTATTATTATTATTATTATTAAATCTCATAATTTAAGTAAATTTAATTTTTAAACTTTTATGTAATTCCTATTTTGAATATGTGTCAAGATTATATTAATTAATTGTATGATATTAGGAGGGATGTGTCATCATTACATTACATTAGTTGGATTGGATTGATTATGTCATAAAATTTTATTAAAATATTTAATATTTTAAGGCCTAAAAATTGAGACATTGTCTTTTCAAATTAGGATCCAAGTGATAAATAAAAATATTGATCAAATAATACAAAGTAACTCGGGCTTTTGAATGCTTATTTAAATATAATTCATTAGAGCACAAGACTAACTGAAAATATAATACTTAAAATTAAAGACTCATTCTTATTTTTGCATGCATATATATATATTATCAAAATTAGACCTCTTGCTATTAGTATTAAAAGCATTTTTAGTAGACTAGAAAATTAACAATGTGCCAGCCTGCGTGAGATTTTTTAGTTGAAGAAAATAAAAGAAGACAAAGGAAGCACCTTCATTTTTATTTTTATTTTTATTTTAGGAGTCTTTTTACATGGACATGTTTATTGGATATTTTTAAATTTTTTTTTTTTTGCTTGTGACTCAAAAAATTTATAGTATTTATTTCAATTAGAATTTTTATAAGCTATAGTGTTTTAAGTATAATTTGGATATATATATATATATATATATATATATATATATATATATATATAAAAAGTTATACCGACTGTACAACTCTATTCTTGTATATGTATATAAATTATATTAAAACACTATATTTTGTAAAAATTTCTGTTGAAATAAATACTATACATTTTTTGAAAATAACAAGCAAAAAAAATTTAAAAAAAATATCTAATATTTCGGTCCGCCAAGACTTATTGTTATTTTAATTTTAGTTTCTGTTCTTTTATCTTCTACTAATAAACTCCAAGACAACCACTCTTTTTTTCTTTTTTTTTCTTTTTCTTCTTCTTCAAATTAAAACTCCCAAATATGTGTTTTTTTCATATTTGCCAAAAAGAGTTAAAAAAAAAAGTCACAAATTTCTGTACGGAATCTTGATTTGACCGACTCGTGTCCGTCATCGTAGATCTCTTTTGATTCAGTTTTGTATCTTGATCTTGTCCTACCTCAACTCTCCCACGTCGTCATATTTTCCCCGCCACGTAGACTCTTTATCCAACGTGTCTCACTATACACCAACAGTATTGCCATGTCATCACCTCGAGACCATCTCGGAACTGTTCCCTCCAGGTACCTACCTGAATTTTCATTCTCTCTCTCTCCCCAACAACAAGTCCAAAGCTCAACTCCTCAGCATTTTTTAGATTAGGTAAATCATTAGTGAAACAAGCTTTATTTTTAATGAAGGTTGTCGTTGCTTTATTTTGGTAAAATTTAAGATATTTTCGATGATCATTCGGGCTCGACACTGGCGGATTTGGTTTATCCCGTGAAGCTTTAAAGGTTATTTACATAATCTTAATACCCTTTAGTTTTATTTTGAAGTAAATATGATAATCTTAATGCCCTTTTGTTTGATTTTGAAGTAAATAATTCAAGCGACTGATGTTACCTTTTATATTAAGAACTCTTTTTGGTTGTATTGAAATTGTTTAGATATTTTTCAGTTATAGGCTGATGAGTGACTTAATTTGTATGTTATGCATCTTACTGTTTCAATATTTGTGATTTTGGGATGATTTTAGTCTCAGAAGACTATCTTATTGGGTTAAGATTAGGGTTTTGTAACATGTTTACGCTCTGTTTTGGTGTTTACAGGTTATGACTGATCGATAGAACTCAATCAAATTTAGAACGGTTTGGTTAATTGTTGGGTGTATCTTATATATATTTGTTACTATTAGATTAACTGTTCAGCTATTTGCTCTTGTTTTAGGGTTAAAAGGGGGTGTATTTGAAGAGGTAGGTATAAGGTTCAGAAGGTGAAGCTAATAAAGCTATGTGCTGTGTCTTTTTCGGTTCAAGAAGAGGGTTTATCAGAGGTTTATTTACTGGGTCGGTATTTTTACCTTCCACTTCATCAGTCTCTTTTGAACCTGGTTGGCAGGAAGTGTTTCAATGACAATTAATGCGAAGTGGGATACAGAGTCGCAAGAAGTGGATGGCCGCATGCAAACTGTGGCTGAGAGAGATGAAGATGAAATTTTTGGTGACAGAATATGTAATGTTAAAGAAGATGAGTTGAGGATTAACAGAACTGAGGAAGATGTGAAGCATGAATGCAAAGAGGCTGTGCAAGTACACCAGCAGCAACAATCTCAAGGGTCGGTGTTTCACTGGGAGAGGTTTCTTCATGTTAGATCCATTAAGGTCCTGCTGGTTGAGAATGATGATTCTACACGCCACATCGTTTCTGCTCTGCTTCGCAATCTCAATTATGAAGGTTAGTTCCTTTTTGTCTGTCTTGTAACTCACATTATCCCTGGGTGCTTAAATGGAATTTTGTCACTTGACTAGACCACAAGATACTATTAAGATTAAAAGGATGACGAGATCATAGTTGCATTTGTTTTTGTAAGTGCACATTTACATGTGTACCTTTATAATCTGCATTAAGGAAGAAAGCAAATCCTGACATCTCTATCTCAAATAGAAGATTTCTGGAACCTTTTGTTTCCATATCTTTTTGGTCAGAGTACCTAAATCTGGGGGTTGTCAGTTGGTATTTTAGATATAGTTTGACTCCACAACCAACTTCAGTCACGGGGGAGATTGCGCTGGGAGTTCAGTTCTTGTTTTTTTCTTCTTCTTTGGTTGAACATAGTGAGGGGAGGTACATGGAGATAGTTGAAGAGAATAGCACAGGTGCCATTTGTCGCATTATTACTGTGTCCCCTTTTTAGGTTCAGACTCTGTTCACCACCTTTGACAAAGTTGAGGTGGGGTCCGTAATTCCTAACTCTGACTGCCAAGTTATGGTTATAGTAGCAGCATAAACCTTGTTCATGTGTTACCGCATGTACTGAGCTCGTATAAGTCTCTGGGGCCAGATCCTCATTCAGTTAATTTTACCATTAGGGTGTCGGTGGGCATCTTTGAGGTTTGACATGTGGAAGTTGCCACATATTTAGGCCACCTCGGCAATGCTATTATGGTTGGTACTCATGCTGGTACATCTGGCTTCTGGCAGGCATCTGCCACCAAGGTCAGTTGCTGATAATATTGAAACTTATTATGTAGCTAATAGGACTAGCGAGTCCAAACAGACTCCACACATGTCATCTTGAGATATGCTATTGGGTCATGTTTTTCCGTATTCCCACTATTAAATTTGGATTTTTATACTCTACAACAGTAAGCAAAATGGTTTACTCATTATATCTTCTCTACCCATTATTTTCTGGCCTTTCAATTGATTAGGATGGTACATTGTGATATTACTTTTACTTTCACAATATTAGGATCTTCTTTACAATTATGTCATTCATAAAATCGGGTAAGTAGCAAAGCAATTTAACACATTGATTTATTATTTACACACACACAACTATTTTCCTTTATCCTATTAGATACCTTATTCTCCAATTTAATATTGTTTTGGCAGTTATTGTAGCAGCTAACGGACTGCAAGCATTGAAGATTTTACAAGATTTAACCATTCATATTGACATCATTTTGACTGAGGTTGTCATGCCCTGTTTATCAGGGATTGGTCTTCTGTGCAAAATTATGAACCATAAAACCCGCAAGAATGTCCCTGTGATTAGTAAGTGTATTTGTATTTAAGTTTACTGTTTTAGGCTTTAGCTTGAGTAACTGTCATCTTATTATTATAGTACGTAGTTGAAATCATTAACCATTGTACCTGATGAGATTTCTGCAGTGATGTCATCTCATGACTCGATGGGTTTGGTTTTTGAGTGTTTGTCAAAAGGGGCGGTTGACTTTTTAGGTAAACCAATTAGAAAGAACGAGCTTAAAAATCTCTGGCAGCATGTTTGGAGGAGGTGCCACAGTGTGAGTACTTTCAACTTTCCTTATAAATAACATCATTCAGTCGGAGCTTCAGACACCAGCCAAATATTCTCTAAGTATGCATAATTACATATTTGGTGCATATCCTTCTCAAACCTACTGATTTTGGAGATTATTTCATTCACTTTGTGGCTTCATGCACATCCCGCTCTTGTTTAAAACTAGAAAAAATGGTTAGTTAATTAGGGAATTTTTTGTATTTTAGAATGTTTCTCTATAGTTTGGACTAACTCTTACTGTGACCTACATCCTGATAACTTTATTCTTTGCTTCTATAATCGCTAATCACTTTTGTTTCTCTCAGTCTAGTGGTAGTGGGAGTGAAAGTCGTACACAAATTAAAAAATCTGTAAAGTCGAAAGGTCGTGTAAAGTGTGACAACAACATCAGCAGCGATGATGAGGATGATAATGATAGCACTGGCTTAAAGATTGTTGATGGAAGTGACGGTGACAGCGACACACAGGTAATATGAGTAATTTATCTATCATATAAATGATAAGTTCTTCTCTGGTGTACACCTTCTAGCTGATTCATCCACATATATTCTAAAGACAGCAGATCACAGGGAAGCTCTTATTAAGTTTACTTCAGAGGAATAATTTTACTTGATATTAACTTCTCCATTAGATAGTAACAACACTGGGCTATAGTTTCAATAATATTTCTTCGATTTAAACAAGGCTATTACTGTTGTTTCAGCACTTTTTGAATGAACAAAGAAAAGGTCTAATTCCTGAATTTTGAGAGAACATAGACGAGTGTCCAGTTTACTGAAATTTGGTAGTGATTGTAACATTTTAGTGTGAAGACACCTGTTTTGCAGCAGCCCAAGTACCTGGCCACCTTGCATAAATAAGAGTCTTGGTTTTAAGATATTTTTAGAATAACTTTTAGATGCAGCTACAATTGAGGCCCATATGAGCTTTTCAAGTAGTTTCCAAAATTTAACCATTTCTAAAAGCAAAAAAAAGAGTGAATATTACTCCCTCCGTTCTCAAAAGCATGTCCTCGAGTACAACATATTTTTTCCACAAAAGGATGTCTAAAAATACACAAGTCAAATATAAAATAAGCATAAAGACTAGTTTACCCTCAAAAGTATACTTAATTGGCTCCATGAAGTTTTAACGAGACAAAGATTTACTTATTTTATACTTCTCTCCTCTACTTTTTAGTTTTCTTAATTTGTGTGAAACTTGTTTTGTAGACATACTTTTGAGGATGGAGGGAGTAATTACTAATTATTATGTAAGCAATAGCTAACTGAGAATGATGTATCCCTGACGCAATAAAAAATATGGTAACAGTTCTCTTCATACACTGGGAGCAAACCATATATCCAGCTATGTTTATCATTATCTTTATATTACAATTGACAGTCTTATTCCAAAGTGAATTATGTTTCATTATTCAGCTTACTGGAGGCTAGTGAATATCAGGAGATGCAATAAATTGTTCTTTATACTGAGAATTATAATAAACTCAATTTCTGACTATTTATTGTGATGGTGGTCCAAACTTTTAATAAAAGTTTTTTGCCATCCGATGTTATATTTTGTATTTGTTATTTTATATGACATCGTACAAGTGTAGTTACATCTATTGAGCACCACCTCAGATAGTTTGGAGATGCTAGTACATATTAATATCCAAGACGTGTGATACTTATTATTACTGTTAACATAGAGGCAAATTTCTCTATGCTTACTCTTACTGTTAACATAGAGAGGCAAAATTGGTATTTAGATATACCTTGAACCCTAAACCTTTGGTGGGGGAGTGGGCATGGGATGTTGGAATAATCATGCCTCTCTCAGCTCCATCCTTGCCTTGAAAACAAATGAACTGCCAAATTTTTGGATTATTGATTAAGATTCGTACTTTATCTACTATTAATCATCAAAACTTCATATCGTCTTATTGTAAGACCTCACTTTGTTGCTTGCTAAAAGCCTAAAAATATAGTTGATTTTCTTTGGAATACATAGCTTATTTTGTAAACTAAAATTTGAACTACCCATAAGTTATACCTTTTCCACCAAAAGGTTCTGTAATCCTCTTCTTAGGGAAGTTCTCATTTAGAACTATTCAAAATAAACAAACAAAAAGGTCTTATTTATTTATTATTTTTATTATTCTTTATCTAATCTAATTACTAATTATCATGAATCTAACAACTTCCTTTGTATTAGAGCAGTTTTCTTTGAAAAAACAATCAAGATTGTAGTCAGCGTGATTCAGTGCCTGAATGTATCCAAAGACTAAGATCTATTCACAACATGCTACCATATTTAGTAATCTTTCAAAATTTTATCATGTTTAAAATTGTCATATTAACTAATCTAGTTATCACATGCAGTTATATATTTGTTATATTTGATCGTGCTTTGTTGGGAAAGATAACTTCTAAATAATGATTGTCAAAGGTTTTTTGTTTTTTTAAAAAAATTTTTATTATCTGTTCCTCTAAAAGCCGGTTAATGTAAATTAGGTAGAGAGTTTGACACGGGCATGTAAATGTAGACTTGCGTGAGTACTTTTAGACAGGTACTATATAGGATATTCACTTCTCTAATGATTAATAAGTTAATATACATAGATTTTTGAGATTAATTTATGGTCATACTGACTTTATGGCTCAATCTTAACACGTTCAATAATTCTGAATATTGACTTCATAAGTTTAGGGCTAAAACATATCTCCATTTTGTCCTCTTCATATGAGAATATATTGAATCTATGCCATCGCTGGACTACAAATTGTGTCTTGACCAATTAATGTGTGTGTACATATATTGCAATATATGCAAGTAATGATTATAACACGCTGTGCCTCTTGTGGACTACTGTTATATGAGGCATCAACATGGAGAGTTAACTTGCAAGTGAAAACGTATAGCAAATCGAGCTAGTGGATGACACATTAGTAGTCTGATCTCAGGCCAATTGAAATCATTTATTATGAAAAGAAACAAAGGTTTAAAACTTAAAGTCCGCAATACAGAAAAGTATTACGAAGTTTTACTTTGCAGAGTTCTTGGACAAAAGAGGTTGACAGCTCCCAAGAAGTGTCTTCATGGGATCACATAGCCAAGTGTTCAGATGGTACTTGTGCCCAACTTCACTCAAATGCCAAAATTTCTAATGGAAAATTGTTTCCTGTGATTGCACCAAAAGAATTTCAGGAACAGGAGGAACAAATTGGTATGCATAAACATACCGGGATATTCTTGGATGCAGTTGCAGTTGAATCTTTCCAATGATGTAACGAATATGATATATTTGTTTCTTTCCAGATAATATTTGGAAGGGAAAAAAATTGGTGAATGGCAAAACCAGAACCTTCAAACTTCTACATGAGAGTCCAAATGAGGTTACGCTCAAACTTATAGATACAACCAAGATCAGTCTTTCAAAAATTGAGCCCTCTCCAAGCACTAGGAGAAGAGGTAAAGATCCAGCAAACCACAGTGGTGAGCATCCACCCAACGAGGATAAAGCTATCGTTCCCAACATACCTGCTCCACAAATGGCCGGTGGAGAATATGAGACTCTGAGTCTGATAGAACATGCAAAATTTTTGTTAATCAAGAATAAGGTCATTGATGATTCTAAAGAAGGACCAGAGGTTGAGCTTAGCTTAAAGAGGCTAAGAGTTGCTAAAGACACTGGGAAAGCTGTTCAAACTGACCGCAATGTTTTGAGACGTTCAGACCTCTCATCCTTGTCAAGGTTTGAAGGATACAAAGACCAGATATTTTTTTATATTTTATTTTTGTTTCTTAATATGATTAATAAAAATAGTATTATAGTGTTTAATTGGAATGCTTAACAGATTCAGCTATTCATAATTTGTGACAATATGCAGGTCCAAGACAACCACAAATGCTTTTAAGGCCCCTATTGAGGTCAATGGAAGCAGTTCTCTAGTCAATGGTAGCCTAGAAATTGTGAAGAACGAATCTGCATCTGATATTCGATCGTTCTCAAATATTAATCTTTTCTATCCGAATTCAGACGTGGTTAATAATAATGTAGATTTGGGCTCCATTACTGATAAACTTTCTATCAACCCAGCAGTGGTATTGAAAGACAAGTTAGAAACAGCATCAGCAATCAATGATTTGAACTTATCTTCTGTTTCCACACCTATGAAAAAGGATCTTAAATGCCCCCCTCAGCAAGTCATATTGGTTAAGACTGATGACTTGGCATCCACAGCTGTGCTGGCTCCAATAAGAGGTTCACCGCAGGAGCACCCAATCCAGCATATCCATCACCATCACCACGTGCATCATTTCCACAACATGGATAGACAACAGCCGCTGCCCAACCTTGATGATTTGTCATTTAAGAAATTAACTGCAGATGCTCCACATTTTGGGTCATTGAACCTCTTTGTGGGACCTGTTGAAGGTAATACTGAGAATTACAGCTTGAACAAGAGTGCTTCAGGCAGTAAGCACAGAAGCAATGGCCAGGATGGAAGCAGCACCGTTGTCCATGCTGGAGGGATGAATGTAGAAAGTGATGTTCGAGTAGCTAGAAAAAGTGGAAAAGGTGATGCCAGTGGGAGTGCTAGTGGATACAAAATAGATCAAAACAAATCTGCACATAGACAAGCTGCCTTGACCAAGTTTAGACAGAAGAAGGAGCGGCAATTTGGCAACAACAAGGTAACTAATTTTGAGTTCTTATCTTGGTTATTCCAGGTTCTCTTGAACCCTAATGATGCATTTATACTACTCATTTATCTCCCATTATAATCTTGACCTTTCTCATTTTATTCATAATTAATTGGGTACGTCACCATAACCTAAAATGCATAAATTAAATTTGTTAAATAAAGAGTAGAAGCTGTAGATTAATTAAGTTTCCCTAGTTATGAATAGATTTGGTATGGTATACCAAAAGATTTAGGCATTTAAATAGGTTTGAGTTGATACCGCAAGTTAGGCAGTTGTTTCATGAATTTATTTTAAAAAATTTATGTTTAGTATATTTTTAATTACTATAAAGACTGCTGTTTTTGGATTGTTCCGTAATCACCAAGTGCTCTTTTGCTCTTCCTTGCATCATTAAGATTTAATTAGTTTAGTTTATAACTGGTTGAAACGTACAGCTCACAACGATAGTACCTTTGGTGCCTCTTCCTCAATTTGTGTCCCATGGGACTTTCTACAAGTGATCTTACATTTTCAAACTTCTTGTTTCAGTGACTGCACCCAAGAGGCCTTGCTCCCCCTTGCATTGTGGTATATATTGGTTCGAGTATGATAAATCACTTAGTTCTCACTTAATGAACAAGTGAACACACATTTATTTCTCTTACAATCAGGCAGAAAAGGATACTAAGAATTATTAATAATATGTTTTTCATATGAATTTTCATTTAAGTAGCGAGATTATACAAACTGTCACATTATGCACTTGATAAAAATAGTGCCTTGGACCCAAAAAAAAATTGTCAAATTAAAAGTTAAGCTGCGATAAGGGTACACCACGGGTTGTTGCCTTCCTTTCTTGCTTCTTCTTTTTCTTTTTTTCTTTCTTTTTTTTGCCAATGTTCCTTTCTTGTCCTATGGCTGCAGAAGATTCCGAAACCCACAAGGTTCCAAGCCGAAGCTTAACCTGAGTTTCAGTTAAGAACGGTTATGATTCCTGATGGAGGACATAGCTTACAATAATTGGAATTTGAATTGCTTTTCAATATCACTAAATTTAAAGGAAAAAGTGCATTTCCTTATCCTATATAAATCATTGAAAGGAAATTTTTGGTTAAATCAAACAAAAACAAAAAACAAACAATCTTTGTAGTGTAGTTTACTTTAGTAACGTAATTGGTTGTATAAATTTGCTTTATGCTAAACGTGTTGGTGTGTCTATTGATTACCTTCTGATTATATTTGGACTGAGTTGAATTTAGCAAGTAATACTCACACTGATAGAAAGAGGGAATAAGAACGAACTTAACTTTAAAGATGCGGTTCAGAACTTGTGCAATGGAATAAGTTAATTTCACAGTTCAAAATTTTGTTTTGTCATGCAACAGGCTTTGTATGTGCTAACAGAACAGCAGCACTGGCTTTTCTTTTGGTTGTTTCTGTTTTCATCAGGGTCAGGGCCAGGGCCAGGGCCAGGGCCGATACTAAAACAGGAAGAGACTTGCAGAACAACATTTGCATATTCAAGGGCCATTTGTTAGTTAGGCCGTCGGGGACTGACAATTCAAATAGCACTGCAGATATCGAATGCATTTCTCTTCTCTTATAAACCTTGCACGAAGATAGCTGCTGCTGCTGCTGCTGCCGCTGCCTGTGATGGTTGATTTGGGAATCTGATTTGTGCTTCCACTTTGTATTCAATTTAATTGATGTTATTATTAATTGTAGTGTGGGGGAAGGCACTGCTCTGTTTCCCCTTCTGCAGTAAGAACCTTTCCGAAATGGTTTGTTGTTAATTACAGTAATAAATACTAATAAACTTGGGTTACAAGAATGATGGCATTTGGAATTTCCTCATTTCCCTTTCTTTTTATTTGCTTGGAAAAAGATATTTTAACCAAAACATGATAAGGGATTTGAATTATTACCTTGGATTTGTGTGCTAAGGAATAGAGATCATACTGTGCAACAAATTAAAATGCATTTATTATTTAATTTATGTATTTTTGAGGAGGATTAAAATTGAAAATTAATATTTTCACATAATTTTTTGATATTTTTATATAAAAATTATAATTATAGTAATAATTTTTACTGTCATTATACATCTATGCTAACACTTTTCACGTGAAAAATTATGCCTTTTCTTTGGAGGACACGGTGATGGAAGGACTAGGAGTATTATAGCAAAATTCGACTTGTGTGCATTTATAATGTTTAAGCCTGTCTGCCCCGCCGTACGTGTTATACAAATATTTTGAGTCTTTGTTCTACAAAAGGTGGTGTATCAATTTCTTAATAAAACTACTTTTTACTGCACCATTAATTTGATAACTGTTCTTACTTTTATTTTTTTGATTCTTAATTTATTTTCTTATATAAATTAAAAAACACTGTTTGGTAACAAAATTTAAACATTGAATTTTATCTTATATTGTACTAAAATTTTGAAATTCTCTTTCTTTGTAAAATGCTTAGCCGAATAATGATAATCAGCCTCTAATAATGATGCTTTGACCTTTTCATAATTACTCTGAAAAAAAAACATCAACTTTATTAATTAATGTTCTCTTCACTTGTCAGTATTTGAAAAAACGGGATCCGGTTAGCATAAAGTTTATTTTTTTGATAAATTGGTCAATTGACCAATAAAATATTGACACACATATAACCTCACCTGCGTGTTAACACTTTATTGGTCAATTAACCAATTTACTCAAAAATAAACTTCATACTAACCACTTTCGAAAAAACGCTGGACAATTTGAACTTTCAAGTTTTTTATTTATTATTATTACATGAACTATCAAGATAAATAACCTAAAAATTATAAACATTTTTTGCCTAAAAATAAGAATTTCATTTAATTTCAAGTTTAAACTCAATAAAGTTTGTTTTTAGAATAATAAATTAAACCATAGAAGTTGAAACGGAAATTAATAATTTAAATCTAATAATATCCTAGAGAATTTAATATAATATGTTTGTGTAAAAATAATCATTTTATTTCCAAATAGAGGAAGGGGGAGAGAAACTACGTACACACCGTTTGATCAAACGACCATGTAGACAACGTGGCATAATAATAATAATATATACACAATAATTATGCATACATCACAAATGTCACGTAAATCTTATAGGCCAACAACTATTTTTAGTTAAGGTCAAACGAGTGGGAGGGAGGGGAAGAGAGAGAAAATACACAAATTTATATCACTTCCAATCTAATAGGGCTGACGGATTTGTAATAATATTTTGTGTAGCTATTGACATGGTTTTAAAATTTAGATCGGACGGTTGGTTCAACTGATTAAAATCAGATTCGGTTGATATTTCAATTTAATTTAAATTAATAAATTATTTTCGGTCAAAATTGGTTAATACGGTTGATTACCGGTTGACCCAGTTAACCGATTTTTAATTTTTTTTTGTACCAAAAAAATAATAATATTAAAAGTAATGATTTTTAATAATATTATAATTCAACTTTATTATGTTTTAGTTCATAAAAACAAGATTTTTTAAAATTTTATTAACTAATAATATATATATATATATATATATATATATATATATTAATAACGTCACTCGGTAAATATTGGTTTTACCACACCTTTTTCAGTTCGATGATCGATCCGAATTTGAAAACCTTGGTAATTGAAAGAATAATGCGGCCACAAACACATATACAACCTAATGGCAAATATAAGCCTATTATGCTTATATTATTAATTATCGGGTCTCCTATTAATATCAAAAAGAAAAATGATATATATTGTATTTTTACATATCGATTTTTTTATTAAGAATTATGTAGATAATTATAATTGATAATGTTTTACTGACCCATTGACAGTTCTTTTTAGTGAGACATAATTTTCGAAATCATTTAGTGTCATATGATTACATTTAACATAAATTTTAATTTTAAACATTAATTAATTTGACTTTTGATTGATACATTCTTTTTTTTAAAAAATGCATTATTTAGTTTAACAATAGAAAAAATATTGATTTTGATATGAACAAACACGTGTATTAATTTCATTAAGAGTGTTACCATATATGAATGGATTTATATTAATATTTGAGATCGAGTGGATAAATGAAATACAAAAAATAAGTCACACATTATCATTCTAATTTATTACTCCATCCGTCCTATAATAAAAGTTTTTGTTACTATTTTGAGTAGTCTCATGTTAAATATCCACTTTTCTTTAATAACCAAATTTTTACACATTTTTTCTATTATGCTCGTCGCATTAAATATCTCATATTTTTCTTATTTTAATTTTCTCTCCATATTTAATAAGTATGGAGAGAGAATATTTTGAATTGAATAGTTAGAAAGTCACTCTCTCACCTATATTAAAAATAATTAATGACATATTATTATGGATAATTTTGTCATTTTATTATTCTTATTAATATGCGTAAAAAGTTAATAGGTTTTTTATTCTGGGTACGGAGGGAGTATTATTTAGGATTGTACGTCTGTGGGAATTTGAATTGTTGGTTAGATATATAAATTATTTTCCTTTAAATAAAGCATAAGTAAAAGAAATATACAAGGAATTTTTTTTTAAAAATAAATAGAGATTTATAGAATTTGACCATGTATTGCCTGCGATATAAAACAAAACAAGTTGAATGAGCCGATGCTATTACTACTTTCCAATTTTCAACTTTGGACCCAATAATTTCTCCCTCTTTCTCTCTCTCGTGTTGTGTTGGGTCTGCTTTTCTTCTTTTTTTTTTCTCGAATTGAACTTGTCTGTCGTTGATGCACTGTCTTAATTTCTCTCTCTGAAAAAACAAAACATAAAAGAGGAGTAGATACATAGATAGATAGATAGGTTGAAATGGGTTGGTTTCCATGCTCTGGACAATCACAAAATAAATTGAAGAAGAAAAGACGGAAGAAACAGTCGGCCGATCCGGTTCAACCTACTTCTTCAGGTTTCTGTTCTATTTTTATGTATAAAGTCCTTTCATTCAATCTCTCTGTATATTTATCTACTGTATTGCATTACTTATAAAATTACCTGATGAGATTGATGTTTCATTTCCTGGTTTATTTGTATCCATCAAATCAAAGTTTGATTATTCTGATGCTTTTGAGTATACCCTTTTGTTGTATGCGAATAATTTACTGGATTTTTGTGGATCCTATAATAAAATTATAAGAGGGTTGTAATCAGTTGGGAAATTAAGCTCTTAATGATTCTTAGCTGTAAACTCTATCGTGGTGCAACACTTGGCATGGTTAAGTGACACGGTCTAAGGTTTATCAAGATTGCCCCCCTTTTTGAGAAGTACTACTCCCAGGCCCCAAGCAACTATCCTGACAGAACTTTGTGAATACAGCTAGTACTATAATCGAGGCATTTTGTAGTTCAAACAAACCAAGAACTAAGACATAAACCACGTAATCACATACTGACCAATTTAACAACGGTGAAAGGGTGCACCAGTTTAAGCATTATCTGTTTTGAACTTAACCGACAATGATATAGCAGAGTTTGATAAGGTTGTTCTGCAAAAAAATTGAGTTTGTGATTGACTTGATATAGAAAGTGCCTGATTGTAGTATTTGCAGGAAGAGTGTTCATGAGTTTTGGCCAGCAAAAATGTTAAAAGTTTTGGGGTTGAATTGATGGCCAAGGATACTGGGTTCAGGTTGATTAGGGGCTGATTTTATAGAGCTTGATTCTGAAAGCCACTCTAACATGGCCAGTTACCTGAGACTAAGAGTTTTTTCTGGGGCAATGGATTGTCTCTTTGTCAGAATTGTTATTTGTGGAAGTGAATGGTTCGGCTTATTGGAGAAGGGTTATATAGGATGCAAGGGTGGTCAACAAGGTTTTGTTATATAGGATGCATGGATGGTCAACAAGGTTTTGCATGAGTACTAGCGCAAAGGCAAAAGTATAACATAAAAGTCTGGAAAAGGAAAAAATATGGCTTATGTTATAAACAGAGAAATGCATCAACATGAAACAGGTCAAATTAAAGAGGTACTATATTTACCGAGTAAACACATTCTACACGTGAGTGCACTTTCACAGCGATTGGGAATGAGTATGGAAGCAAAGCCAACTAATAGACTTCAAATAAATTTTGTACCCTCTCCCTACCTGCGTGTATGTTTGTAAAAGTATGCAGATACTGTCAAGTTGGTGCTTATAATACTGAACATTAAGGGTCGATCTTTTATTGTTTCTTGGACATTAGATAACTTATACTCTTTTCGTTGATTTTTGCATCAAGACCCCAGCTGTTGAGAGTGTCAGTGATACTCTGATATAGTGATAAATGAATTGGTGGTGAACTACTGTTATTTGGGGCTCATTGCAGATGAGCCACAGTGATGGTACAGCTTTGGGTTCTCTGTGATAGGTGATGGTGTAACTGGTGTTGGCTCATTATGGAGGTGGTTTTGCATGGTAGTGATGACTAGTCATACTGGATGTGGGTTGAACCATAGTGGTGTGTCCATTGATGATGTGCTCACTTGGGGAGGGTTCTATTCATATTCAAGTGGTAAAGACTGCTTTTCTGCCGATTATCAGTGTCATAGTCAGTTGAAGAGGATACGATTTTGTGATATCATGGAACACAACAAACAAACAACAATAACCTTCCTTGTCCTCACAAAACTGAATGGATAGAACAATTCTCTTAAAAACTTTGCTCCTTGTTATTGGTTTCTTCTTTTGAGTTTGTGCCCCGAATATAATTGAAGGAAGCGCCTTAAGAATTATTCATTAAAAAAATGATTCATTGTTAAAGATAAATAAGCTTTCCATCTTCGAAAATATCTTCTTCGTTTTTGCTGGGTGTATCAGGTGTATGTTATTTTAAAAAGTTAGGAGGAGACAACTGGATTATAGATCGCTTTATAAATTAGGTTTACTTTTTCTTAAACACTGTCTCTGACAATTGTAAAGCCACTGTATTTGAGAGCTGCAGTTGCATTCTTGCATTTAAGAACTCTGCTTATTAAGTTTTTTTTTTGTCTTCAGAGAATTTGAAGTCACCATTAAAGATAAAGGAAGCATCCAAAGAAGGAGGGTCAGATCATACGGCAGCCAGGACTTTTACCTTTCGTGAATTGGCAGCAGCGACTAAAAATTTTAGGGGTGATTATCTTCTCGGAGAGGGAGGTTTTGGTAGAGTATATAAAGGGAGACTTGAAAGCTCTAATCAGGTTAGTTAAGTTTAGTGATTCAACTATTTGTTCAAGGAAATTAGGAAAATAAAGAAGTTTATAGGCTTCACAACTGATTCCATAGTTTTAGAACTCATAACTGGCTATTGTCTCAATACTCATTACTGATCTTTGAAGGCAACTAGATCTAGAACCTTTTTTTTTTTCTTTGTTATCCTGGTAGTTATGTGTTTTTTGTCATGGGTTGAATATTATGGTTAAACAAGTTAATGATTAGATGTAAAGCTTCTTTATGTTTTGTTCTAGGTTGTAGCCATCAAACAACTTGATCGTAATGGATTGCAAGGGAACAGGGAATTCCTTGTTGAGGTGTTAATGTTAGGTTTACTTCACCATCGTCACCTTGTCAACCTCATTGGTTATTGTGCTGATGGTGATCAGAGACTTTTGGTTTATGAATACATGCAGCTGGGATCTTTGGACGACCATCTTCATGGTTTGTGCATTTGAATTAAATCGTTATTTTTGCATGTCTAAATTACAATTACTGGAGGTTGGCTCACAATGCATTTTTGCAGATCCTTCACCTGACAAAAAACGACTTGACTGGAATACAAGAATGAAAATAGCTGCTGGCGCAGCAAAAGGACTGGAGTATTTACATGATAAAGCTAGCCCCCCTGTGATATATCGTGATTTAAAATGCTCCAATATCTTGCTTGGTGAGGGTTATCATCCCAAGCTATCTGATTTTGGCTTGGCCAAACTTGGGCCTGTTGGTGATAATACCCATGTATCTACAAGAGTCATGGGTACATATGGATATTGTGCCCCAGAGTACGCAATGACAGGACAGTTAACTCTGAAATCCGATGTCTATAGCTTTGGTGTTGTCCTCTTAGAGATAATTACTGGCAGGAAAGCAGTCGAAAATTCAAAAACTGCAGGAGAGCACACCCTTGTTGCCTGGGTAAGTAAGTAATCATAATTTGTGAATAATCTCTAAGTTTTTCTTTCCCTTTTTACCGATAAGTATTAATTGTAGAAAACTACCAAGTCTTAATAATATCAGGTAAAATAATAGTATGGATCTCATTTAGTCGTAGCCTGCAGAAGTTTTGCTGGTCAACTTGAATTACTTAACAGGGTGGCCTCACTTTAGCAACTGGCCTATCTGGTTGTAACAGTATAATTACTTTCAGTGTTAGATAGGAGGATCACTCACACAATCATATGATTGGGTCAAACCTAACAGGAATCAAGCGGTGGTTACTTAACATGATTGGAACTATTTTGCATAAGTTGTCTCAAGTAGCAGTTTACTACTTAGTTCAAATTAATGAAAATCCAAAATCGCACCTATACTTTGCACAACTGTTTAATCCATATAAAATGTTCTTGAGATAGTTTTCAAGGAGTGACTATTTGATATCCTGAAATTCAAATTTTAATTTATTTTCGATGATCATTCTTTTGGAGATGTTTTAAAAGCTGAAAATGGGCCGATAACCCAAGTGGTAGTAGAGCATCATTATATAATTTTCCACATGTTTCATCTTTTGATCCTTAGCTTCATTACTGATGATTTGAATTTCATTTTTTTGACTAGTTCCCATTTTGTTGAAAATATTGTCCATAATATTTGTTTGACAGGCACCATTTTTCTCACCAGTAAACCTAATAATTTGTATAATGAAGGAACAAATAATTATATCTAATAAGTAAAAGGTTTAAATTTTAGTTTATATGCTCATTGGTCATTCATATATTAAACGTAGATTGCAAACTGTGCTAGATTACTCTATCAGACTGACATTCTGGTAATATGTAATCTAGTACTATGTGGGTTATATGCGAGTCGGGTGACTTAGATAATTTGTTGAGTTTGCAGCAGTCAGCTGTTATCAAAACTAGCAACACAGCCTGTTTTAACCAGACATAGTTTTAGAATGATTTTCAGATATAAGTTGGTTTTCACTTTTCCATATAACTTGAAACCTTGTAATTATCTTGATTTGGGGTTCAATTTGATACCATGCCTCGGACCTAATTAACGACAAGAAACTATGAAAAAGAACTCCTTTGTTGTTACTGTATGTCTTGTGTTTTTTATTGTTCTTATATCTAGTTGTCATCTGCTAATAGTTTTTAGAAATATGGATCATACCTGTAATCAGGCAAGACCTTTGTTCAAAGATAGGAGGAAGTTCTCACAGATTGCTGATCCAATGCTCCAAGGTCAATATCCTGTTCGGGGCTTGTATCAAGCTCTGGCTGTTGCAGCAATGTGTGTTCAGGAGCAGCCCAATATGCGTCCTGTGATAGCTGATGTCGTCACAGCTTTAAGTTATCTTGCTTCACAAAAATTTGACCCCGAGACGCAGCCACTTCAAAGCTCACACTGGTCACCTCCAACTCCTCCAAGAACAAAAAGAGACGGTGACAAGAGACAAAATTATGTAGGTGGGTGTGAAAGAAGAAACTAGAATGTTATTTTAAAAACACGCTATAATTGGTGTCAATTTCGTGGATTTCCTCCTATAATAACAAGTAGATTGGCTAGGCAAACTTTTGCGGTTGCTACTTCTCAAATGTTGATTCAGGCATCTTGAAGTGCATACGTAGCCGAGGACTTCAAATTTGGGTTACAATTCCTTGGCACATTATATCTATATTTGTTGTTGTATAGGTAAAGCCAGCTTGTGCATATCTATATATATGCCTTGATCCTAGGCCTTTGGTTTTCCGTGTATGGCGAGAGCTCTATAATTTATTTTAAATTGACATTTTTGAAATATGTAATTCTATCTATATATATACTCTATATACTTTTAAAGTGAAACTTTATTTGTGCCTAGTGTTATTAATAATCCACTCGGTAGTAATCAACAGAGAGAGAGGATGACCTGTAGAAGGAGTGAATAGCGTTTATGTAAACAGAGCTCTTATTTATGCAATTTTGAATTATTTTGGCTGGCTAAGTTATGCTGCTGTTATATGCAATTTTGAATATTTTGGCCGGCTAGGTTACGTTGTTATGTCACTCGGTGCTTGATCCCTTTTCTGTTAAGCGAGACGGGAGTGGTTAGTATGAAATTAATTTTGGTTAATTGATCAATATAATGTTGACACGCAGGTAGGTCGGGAGGTTATTTTTCTTTCTGCGTGTCATTATTAGTTAAGTGACAAATTTACTATGAAATTAATTTCATGATAACCGGATCCAAAACTAACCTGTGACTATTACATAAAAGAATCTATGTTCACACAAAAGCAATGCAACCATTTTTGTAGTAAAAGAATACGATCCAACTAAGATCATGTTATTAGGTACCACAATGTAATCATATCACATTTCAATTGGGCATGTAATTTTTTAAACTTTCACAGATTTATCACATCAAAACATGGTGCATTCAAGAGAAACTTAGGAAGTCAAAGGAGACCACTAGGTCAACCTCTTGATCATTTTTAAATAAGAAAACAATTACTAGGTCACATAATCCAGGGGGTTAAATGCAAGTAACGTAGATAATTACTGTGCACTAATTTGGATCCATTTATGAAAACCTAAAGTTAATTTTCCTATATTAATTTAAATTAGGGATTCTTCGTCTTATAGGACATAAAAGTTAAGTTATATTCTACGTAGACAAGAATACAAATTTACCCTAGTTGCTACCTTTTTTTGGGCAAAATTTAGAACAAGTATATACTCCCCTTCATTCGTTTAGAGAATTATTTTTATTATTTAATATAAATGATTTTTTAGAATTTTAAGTGAGAATTGATTAATTTTTAATATTAAGCCAAGTAATAAATATAATATAATTTTAGTTCTCTCACTATTTTTTTTGTCCAATAAATAAGACTCTCTTTTTCCAATATAAGAACAATAATATATAGACAATTGATAGTATTATATTTAATGTTATACAATTATTTTCTTAGTTATATTATTAAGGAAGAGTAGAATGCAGCCAAAAAATGAGTCCCTGATTAGTGGAAAAATTTAGAATATAAGTTTAAAATGTTAATCCACAATAGGAAGTCACGAGGGCATGCAAATAATATATATTAGACCCCCATTGGGGGCTAGTAATATCCAATTATTCACGGCTTAATCAAAGCAATATTTCTCTAAACACTTTAATTCCCATTTATAATATAATCCATGAACCATTAAGATACTTACTAACTAAGGGAATTTAATTGCCAACAAAATTAATCAAAAACCGCCACGGAGACGGAGAACCAGGTGGAGTGTTGACTTTCTGAATATTATAATCCGCCAGAGTGCGCCCGTCCTCCAGCTGCTTCCCAGCAAAAATCAGCCTCTGTTGATCGGGAGGAATACCCGGCTTTCACATTATCAATCGTGTCGGAACTCTCCACCTCAAGGTTGATGCTCTTCCCGGTCAACGTCTCGACAAATATTTGCATCCCTCCCCTCAGCCGGAGGACCAAATGCAGAGTCGATTCCTTCTGAATGTTGTAATCGGCAAGAGTCCGGCCATCCTCAAGCTGCTTTCCGGCGAAAATCAGCCTCTGTTGATCAGGAGGTATTCCCTCCTTGTCCTGAATCTTCGCCTTAACATTGTCTATTGTATCGGAACTCTCGACCTCCAACGTGATCGTCTTTCCGGTCAAGGTTTTGACAAAGATCAGCATGCCGCCGCGTAGACGAAGGACGAGATGGAGCGTTGACTCCTTCTGAATGTTGTAATCCGCCAGAGTCCTGCCGTCTTCCAGCTGTTTACCGGCGAAAATCAGCCTCTGCTGATCGGGAGGTATTCCCTCCTTGTCCTGAATCTTCGTCTTAACATTGTCTATTGTATCGGAACTCTCGACCTCCAACGTGATCGTCTTTCCGGTCAGTGTTTTGACAAAGATCAGCATACCGCCGCGGAGACGGAGTACAAGATGAAGGGTGGACTCCTTCTGAATGTTGTAGTCGGCAAGGGTTCTGCCGTCCTCGAGTTGCTTTCCGGCGAAGATGAGGCGCTGCTGATCGGGCGGAATCCCTTCCTTATCCTGGATTTTGGCCTTGACGTTATCGATCGTATCGGAACTCTCGACATCAAGAGTTACGGTCTTACCTGTTAGGGTTTTAACAAAGATCTGCATTATGATTAAGAACGCTATATATGAAAAAGAATATTTAGAGATGAGATATAAGTATATTATGATTGAATATGGAGAAAGAGTTTGAGAGGCCCTGTATTTATAGGAGGGGAAGATTTCAACATTGGGAAGGAAACTTGTACCGCACGACCAGAGTCGGTGATAATTAGGATTTGGTTATCGTTGTTCTAGAAATTTCTGGAGCCAATGCCAATTCTACTCAAATAAATCAAATTTTTTATTTTTATTTTCAAGTACTCGTCCTCCATTTAATTCCAAAAAATAAAATAAAAAATCCGATGCAAGTTCTACGAGCCTCATACTTTATTATTTTAATTTAAACATTGAGGATATGTTTGAAATTTAAAACATACCCGAGTAATAAATAATAATAAATTTCAAAAACTTACAATTATAAGTCTGTTTATATTTTATCCAATTAGAGATGCTCACCAACCCTACGTGGGCGGCCTACGTGCATAGTGATTTATTATGTTAATTATTAAATATTGGATAAATATTTAATTAGGATATTTAGATAATAATTGTAGTTATTAAATTATTAAATATTTATTTAAATAATAAATTTGTTATATTGTATATTTTAGGCTCCGTTGATCAATTAATAAGTTAATATTTTAATGGAGTGTAGATTTATTTATTTATAATTATGAGAAAATAATTATTTTGATTTTATTAAAGTTTATTATGGAATTCTATATTACTATTTATATTGACAAAATTTATTTGAAATTTTAATCTAAATAAAACTCTGACACTCAAGATTTAGTAAGTCTTATGATGATTAGTTAGTAATGAATCTACTATAATTTTTTAACTAATTTAGCCGTTATTGTGTTTCAAAAAAATCACATATATTAATTCTAATACAATTATTTGGTAAATTTTCAAGTTATAATGAATTTAATTTAGTTAGGACGAAATATCAATATAATTAATTCGCGAGTCGCGTGATATGTTAAGAGATAAACTAATATCTTAATAAAATTATCTTACATAAAGTTTGTGAAAATATATCATGTTACATAAATTTGCAACAAAAAAATATTGTAATAAGTTTGATAGAATAAAAAAATAAAAAATATTTTAGAAGTTCCTTTTCTTATCAAAGATATGAAAAAAAGGCACTTTTCTTTTTCCTAACAGGTTGGTTTCGTTTTGAATATGTTATAAATTTGGGTGGTATTTAATTGTTAGTACTTATATTAATTTGAATAGGAAATAAAAAAGCTAAATTAAACTTAAAATTTGTAGAACCAAGTTTGTGTTTTTAGTTATATAGTTGATAGTTGATGTATTATTTTGATTATAAACAAATGATACATTTATTTTGACATTTCTTTTATTCTTACCACATGTCATAATAACTACATTTACCAAAAACAGGTTAGGTATATATTTGAAAAAATTAAATCTCCCATAAAAATATTTATTCAACAAATGTACCTCCAAACTTTAGATTGATGGAATAGTATTTTATTTTATTATAAAAAAATAATTGTTTTTAGAAGTATATATATTTAGAATTATATTTAAAAAATTGTTAAATCCACGCCGCAACAAAAGCGTCTCTTATAGAAACTTTCAAGTTTTAATTGCAAGTTACTCCCTCCGTCCCAAATTAATTGCTCAGTTTTGACTTTTTAAAGTTAAATTGACCATTTTTAAAACTAATTTTTTTACTATTTTTGCTAAAATATAGGTGAAGAGATTATAACCAAAAGAAAGTATATACAATTTATTACTGTTGAACTACTCGGTAGTAAAAGTACAGTAATACGTGTGGTTGCATAGTAGCACACGGTATTGATTATTAATGTTTATGTGAGAAGTCACTCAGTTTGATTCAATTATTGTCAGTTAATAATATGAATTATTTAGCGATAATGACGTTTTGTTTTATTCGTATTATTAACGTAATAAAACAGAAACATCTTTTTATATAAAACAGAATACTTTATTAAAGTTATTCTATAAATAGAATATATTATAATTTATTTAAAAGATTTTTCTTTAAATATGGACCGTCAGATTAAAGTAATCAATCTGGACCGTTCATGGATTAGTTACTATGCATTCTATTTTTCTATAAATAGCAGCTTATTCCTTCATTATTTCTTACGAATTCACTGAACTCTAGAGAGAGAAACTATAGAGAGAAACTATAGAGAGAGAGAAGAAGAAGAGTATTCTGCTACTTAACTACTTCCTTATTTCAGCTCTTCTTTAAAACGGTAAGGGGTGTTATTCTTTCTTATTCATGAAGAGAACTGTTGTTATTCCATTTTTTATTATTCTGTTGGAATAACTTGTATACGCGGTCTACCCTATACTTGGTGACATTCTTCTATTATTCTGTTGGAACATCCTGTCTGTGTGTTTTACACCGGACCTGGTTCCGTTTTTATTATTATTCTGTTGGAACATCCTGTCTGTATGTTTTACACCGAAACTGGTTCCGTCTTGTTATTATTCTGTTGGAACATCCTATCTGTGTGTTTTACACCGGACCTGGTTCCATTATTTATTATTCTGTTGGAACATCCTGTCTGTGTGTTTTACACCGGACCTTGTTCCATTATTTATTATTCTGTTGGAATATCCTGTCTGTGCGTTTACGTCGGACCTGGTTCCATTATTTATTATTCTGTTGGAATAACCTGTCTGTACGGTCTATCGCATGCCAGGTGATTTCTTTTGTTATTCCATTCTTTATTATACTCAGTTGGTTAAGTTTTGACTTCTATACTCAATGAAATTAGTAGAATATCCTTGATAATTGCGGTTCATCCAGTATCTTTTCATGAAAATATTATTCTAAGCATTCTTGAATTTTACTCCACAGAGCAGTATCATGTTGACAATTTGGACGTTGTTAATTCTTGGATAAATTAATTCTTGAACTTGTTTTATTGAATTCTTATATCATTGTCATCATCCTCATGTTTATAAAATGTTAAAAGTCATCTGTGACCTGTAGTGCATAGATGGACTTGGTATGATTATGACCAGGGATTATTCGGTATAATCATGACCGTAATGTTACAAATGATGTGGTAAAAGTCCTCATTGGCCCGTAGTGCATTGATGGACAGTTGTTGGCATGATCATGACCATTAATGAATATACGAATATCCTTGGCCGTAGTGCAGGGGTGATTCGATGATGTGGATTATTTTATTAAGCTGAGTCCCAGCGATAATAGTGTTGAAAAACCTTTTAAATCATAAAGATAGTAGAGTTTATTTTCTACTTGACTCTTTTAATGGATTGCTTGTTCCGCTGTAGTTAAACTTGATGTCTATTATATTTTATGAGTTTAACATTGTTGAAGGCTAATGATAATTTATTCTGCATTATCTTAGTCATAATATTTCTTACTGGGCTAGTTGAGCTCACCCTTTCTTTCACTGTTTTCTTCAGGAAATGAGAACGTAGCTGGGGCAAGTCGGGGAACGGAGTGATGGTCCGAATGATAGTATTAGTTAGTAGTCCTCACTATTCTATGTAATGGTGTGTTAATAAATGTAACGAGGACTCCTTTTGAGTATGAATACTCTCTAGAAGATAATATTTGTATTCAAACTCACAGTTTATGTTTTGTCGTATTGTACACGACAGTTGTATTAGTAAGTTGTATTTGTATTCTGTACTATGTATCTGACGACCCAAGATGGGTGATGTATACCTAATTTTGGGGCGTCACAGTTGGTATCAGAGCTTAGGGATATGATCCCTGGCTAAGATGTGAGAATAGAACTAGGAGGGGAGAGACGGGGAATTCCTTCGCTAGTATGACCTACCTAAGTTTATTTGCATGGTATTTAATTGGTCGGTCATAATATAAGGATAATATATGACATATCAATTAACTTTTATTTTGTGGCAGTATCTGAAAATGGCATCTGAGAATGTTGAGAATAGCAATGGAGCCCAGGTGATTATTGATTCACCACATATCAATAATCAGGATAATGTTCATCAGGAAGGTGACAATCCTCATGCAAACAACAACACTGACCAGATGATGAATGATGGAATGTTCAGAGGTTTTATGCAATTCATGCAACAACAGGTGAAAGCGGCTCCTGTCCACAACGTAGGGGGAAATACTGGAAACTCTCAGGCGGTCACCGCTAAGCAGTTTAAGGAGCTGGGACCACCGGAGTTTAAGGGAGAACCCAAACCACTTGTATCTGAAACATGGATAAAGCAGATCACCAAAATATTTGATGTCTTGGGTTGCTCCGAGGAGCAAAAAGTTCCCTTTGCCGCCTTTATGTTGCGAGGAGAGGCAGATTACTGGTGGGAATCGATAAAGCGTACTCAACCTGTCGCACTGAAGATGTCTTGGGAGAAGTTTCAAGAGCTGTTTAACGACAAATACTTTCCCGAGAGTATTCGTCACATGAAGGAGGTGGACTTCATCAAATTGGAGCAGAATAATATGACCGTGTCGCAGTACGAGGCAAAATTTTCGGAGTTATCCCGGTTTGCGTCCCACCTGGTGGATAATGAAGAAAGAATGACGCGGATGTTTTTAAGAGGTTTGAAGCCGGAGATACGTCAACACCTTGTTTCTCATAAACTGTGTTTGTATTCAGATGTTGTAAATAGGGCTCAGTTGGTGGAGCGCGATAACGAGACAACGCAACCAAAAGAGAGCAGCCGGCAAAATGATAATACCAGTGAAAGCAGTCATCGAAGCGGTGACAACAAGCGTGGAGGGAATCAACAGGCCAGAAATGGTAACCACTTCGGTGGTAATCAGGGTCAAAACAATAAGAATGAGCATTTCAAGAAGAGGAGATTCAACAATGATGGAAAGACGTCAGCACCAGCACCTGTCGTTAAGGAAGGAGAACGACCACCTATCATATGTTTCAAATGCGGAGGGGAGGGGCACATCAGTCCAAACTGCGCGATGCCATCCAAAGCATGTTATAATTGTGGAAGAGAATGTCATTTAGCCCGATTTTGTCGTTTACCGAAGACAAATTCAGCTAGGATGGAGGCACCAAAGGCCGTCCCAGAAAAGTCAAAACCGGTTGTGCAAGGGAGAGCGTTTGTTGTGAACTCCCAGAAAGCAAGGAACCCGAATGAGGTCATCCCGGGTAAGCTTATCATAAACTCTAACGAATTCTATACTTTATTTGATACCGGTTCTACCCATTCTTTTATTTCTCCTACTTGCGCTCATCGATTAAATTTGATTCCGGAGAAATTAGACTTTGACTTAGCAGTTGAAACCCCATTGGGAGAAACCTTCATTACATCCACGGTTTATAAGTCTTGTTTGGTTCAAGTTGGTACCCACACATTACCTGTCGATCTTATTTCATTAAAAATACTTGCATTTGACGTGATTCTAGGGATTGATTGGTTAACTACTCATCATGCAAAAATTGATTATTTTCGTAAGGTTGTTAGCTTTCATACTCCTAATCGACCTATTATGCGAATTCAAGCAACCAAACCATTAAAATCAATCGCTGTCATCTCAAGCCATAAAGCTATTCGTTTATTGAAAAACGGATGTCAAGCTTTCTTAGCTCATGCCACAGATCTAAACAAAAATACGTCAGCTTTGAATGATATTTCTGTTGTTAATAAATTTCCTGACGTATTTCCCGAAGAACTTCCTGGCCTACCCCCAGAGCGTGAAATTAAATTTTGTATCGACCTTGAACCCGGTACAAAACCCATTTCCAAAGCCCCATATCGAATGGCTCCTATTGAACTTCATGAGTTAAAGACCCAACTGCAGGAATTGTTAGACATTGGTTTTATTCGTCCTAGTACTTCTCCTTGGGGTGCTCCTGTTCTGTTCGTGAAGAAGAAAGATGGGAGTATGCGACTTTGTATTGATTATCGGGAGTTGAATCATGTCACTATCAAAAATAGGTACTCATTGCCACGTATTGATGACCTGTTTGACCAGTTGCAAGGAGCACAATTCTTTTCAAAGATCGATCTTCGTTCTGGATATCATCAGCTGAAGGTTAGAACTGAGGATATTCCAAAGACTGCCTTCAGAACTCGGTATGGGCATTATGAATTCTTAGTTATGTCTTTTGGATTGACTAATGCTCCTGCTGCCTTCATGGATATGATTAACAGGGTATTCAAGGAATATTTGGATTACTTTGTGGTCGTCTTTATCGATGACATCCTTGTTTATTCCAAAAGCCGTGAAGATCATGAGCAACACTTGAGGTTGGTACTCCAAAAGCTTCGTGAATACAAATTTTATGCCAAGTTGAAGAAATACGAGTTCTGGCTGGAAGAGGTAGCATTCCTTGGGCACGTAGTATCAAGTCGTGGAATATCGGTTGTGTAACGACCCCAAAATAGGTCCATTCCACCCAACCCATTCTGAGTCGTCAAATACATGGTACAGAAAACAACTACAACTTTATTACAACAATTGTCGTGCAAAATACAACAACACATATGCTGTGAGTTTGGATACAAATATATATCAAATGTGACTCATGTTCCAACCGTGGACATCACCTCACAATAACACCTTACATAAAGGTATAGTCAAAAACTGTTTTAGAAATTAGAATCTTTGGGAAGTGCTCAAGGAAACCTTCGTACATGGGAGGCCACGCGTCTAGGTTATGATAGATATCATATGGCCACAGAATTATCCTTGGTTGACCCAATAGACCCCAAAGAAAAACGAAAAGATTACTATCATATTCTTCCCAATGGTGAGTCTTCTCTTGACTTATCATTATCTCCACTGTCTCTAATTGAGAATTATACTTCAAACAAACACCAAGATTATATAGGTAGTGCCCATAGATATACTCAGCAAGTGGATGAGCACAACCCTATCCTATGATGACACGAGGTTGTATGTCATTAGACATCTTGTATGATAGTGACAAAACACCCTTCCAACGTTGGGTTCGCCTCACCCTATTTTCTTCACCAAATATAACTACTAAATGATGACCACCGTTCTATTTCCTTGTTACCCCCGCTCGACCCAGCTACACTCTTATTACCTGAAAGGAATTGTGAAGCAAAAGGGTGAGAACAACTAGCTCAGTAAAGAATATCATGACTAAAGATAATTAAATTATCAATAGCCTTCATCAATAATAAATCAGAGATTTAGAACATATGGTAAATGATAAAAATTTCAACCATAGTTGCAGCGGAACGAGCAATCCATTAGAAGAGTCAAATAGACCATAAAGTCTATTATCTCCTCCATGTTAAAAATCCACCAACAATGTTTTATCCCTGTAACATCAATCAACCATTTTGGTCCACAATCATATGAATAACTCATAATCATAACTGTAGTTCTAAATTCCTCTTCTCATCCAGGACGAAGATAATTTTCATCACCTATCTTTACCTGAAACATCAAAGATCATGGTTACACCAAATCACATTTTCTGTTCATAATCATACTAATAACTTCATCTTTGCACTACGTCCAAAGATATTCATTTGTATCACCAGTTAGTCATGTTTATCTCAACATCTGTTCATCTTTGCACTACTGGCCAAAGATATTCAACAACATGTCATCTTTGCACTACAGGCCAAAGATATTCATTAACAATTCATCTTTGCACTACAGGCCAAAGATATTCATCAATATTTCATCTTTGCACTACAGGCCAAAGATATTAATATCTCAAAGAAATATATAATCATTTCAGAATTTATATAAACAATAATTATAACCATGTTGATCAATTCACCTTTGCACTTAAGCTAAAGATATTCACTTATAAATTCAATGGTCATGATCATACCAGTCACAATTCAACTTTGCACTACAGGCCAAAGAGAACCCTAGTCATGATCATACCAATAATCTACCCATCTTTACACTCTAGTGAAGGAGAATTTTAACATCAGGGTTATAAAAATGTTATATATGATAATAAAATCAATATAATCAATACATAGTTTTAATCTCAAGAGTAATATTCATAACTCAACTATAATTTGGTTAGAAAAAAGAAACCAATTTTTTTATCGTGAATAGTAACTCGTGAATAGTAACCCATGAATAGTAACTCGTGAATAGTAACTCATAAATAGTAAACTCGACACAAAAAGGTAGAAATTCCACAATAAAATTTATACCAGTATTTCGGTATAATGATATTGAAAGAATAATATTTCTTAAGCTTATAAACAATTTATTTTAAATTGTTTACACTTTACTAAATAATGCATTTAATCATTCTAAAATACCAAACTCATAAGATTTTATCACCAATAATCAAAACCCTCATCAAAAATCTGCATATACCTCATATAGGATTCTCAAGCCATAAAATCCTATTTTCCAATTTTCTTACTTCACATAACATATTTAATTCATTTACTCATAACTAGTCCATTTTCATGAAAAATACCAAATCAATTCCAAAAATATTTCTTTTCTGGGATTTAGCATAATATAGTCCCATAGTGAACATATATTTTTTTCAGAATTTTTAAAAGTCATTTACTATTTTTCATATGGCCAAAATAGCCGAATATTTAGACATTTATCAAAAATTATACTTTTGTCTAAAAATTCTGAAATTTACAGAGTATACTTCTATCATATACATGTACTCCCAATAAAAATTTCATCAATTTTGGAGTTAACCACAAGGAATTATAAACTGTTACTTCTAAAATAGTCTTTTCTCATAAAATTCATAACTCTCAATCTATACATCCAAAAATCACCATTTTTGGACACAATCAAGAAAACTCATCAAAATATCATTTCAAATTTTTCCAGAATTTTTGAAGATCAGAAAAATTACGAAACTGAAAATCATAACAACCCTTAAAATCCCTTAATATCCCTTACAATTCCTTACTATCCCTTACCTCAAAAGAGCAGTACTTCTGACTGGATATCGGATATGATGCTGAAGGAAACTTGCACTAATGAATAGCAACTCACCAAGTATCTAAAAACTCACAAAATATGCTTCATAATATAGAGAGAGAAAGAGAGAAAGCTTATGTTTCTGGTGTGATTTTCAATTCTAACTTAGCCCTCTATTTATAGGAAAATTTTGGTAGGTTTGACCTGCAACCTGATGGCTTTACCTGCTACTATTCCCACCCACCACATTTGAAATATAATTCAGCACATTTCTTCACCAACCACAAGTGGGGCCCACCAATTCTAGAATTTTCCATCAAAATGATAAACTTCGAAAATTCAACAATTTCTGAACCAGTCATCTCGTAAAATTCATAATAAATCATACGTTCATTTTTAACGGTTCAAAATTTGTGGGCATATACTCAACTTATATATGTATAACATATCCAAAAATTACCACGATCCAACGGTCGGATTAAAAATTATAACCCCCGCAAAATATCTCAAAAACCCTGATTTTTAATACCTCCATTCCGACAAAAATACGGATAAAAATCTCAACATTAACTCCTTCATTTTTTAACCACAAAAATATATCCCTCATTTATATCCACATAAAATAAATATTTTCTTATCATATGAATCAATAATTAATTATTCACAAATAATATTACAGAATCACATTTATGACAACCAGGCCGTTCCCAGGAAAGAGGGGGCTTTCCAATAAGAATTTCTCCTTACTGGCGTGCAATTAGATGACCAAACCTCTCCTTAGACAGAACTTTCTAGACATTGCCAATAATGCTATCTAATGATACTATTCAAATAATATAAATTATTGATCTGATAATGGGAAATACTGTGCAGCAACAATTATTGAACAACAATAATACAAAATTTCAACGTAGCAATTATTGAATCAATAAAATAAAATATTGAACAGTAATTACTGTAACAATTATTGAGTAGTGCCTTCTTACGTAAGAATCAATAATTTCAAAAATACTGTGCAATACCGTGTGCTACTGTCCAATAACGCGTATTACTGTATTTTAACCACCGGATATTTCAACAGTATTAACAGTAACAACTACGTCGTTATTTGTAAAAACTCAAATTTGTCGTTTTCTTCACCCGACAGTTATTCGTTATGGGGCCCACAAATAGCTGTGCCGTCGTACGAATATTCCCCGACAGAAAGAATATTCCACGACCAAACGAATATTCCCCGACAACAATGATTATTTTATAACCACTTGTGTATTTTGAAAAAAAATCATATATCACCCTTAACTTTAACATTTATCAATTTAACCATTTACTGAATAGTAATTATAAAAAAAATTGAATACTTTTATTTCATAAAATTCGGGGTCTTACAGGTTGACCCAGCAAAGATTGAAGCTAATCAAAGCTGGGAGCAACCTAAATCAGTGACCGAGGTACGTAGCTTTCTTGGTTTAGCTGGTTATTATCGAAGATTCGTGGAAGGATTTTCTCGAATCGCTACTCCATTAACTCAGCTGACTCGGAAAGATACAAAGTTCGGTTGGAGCGAAGAATGTGAGCAGAGTTTTCAGGAACTCAAGAGGAGACTCATTTCAGCACCTGTTCTAACAATACCATCTGGCTCAGAGGGATTTGTCATCTACAGTGATGCTTTGAGCAAAGGGTTGGGATGCGTTCTCATGCAACATGAAAAAGTCATAGCCTATGCATCAAGACAACTCAAGGAATATGAGAGGAATTATGTGACGCCCCCAAAATTAGGTATACATCACCCATCTTGGGTCGTCAGATACATAGTACAGAATACAAATACAACTTACTAATACAATTGTCATGTACAATACGACAAAACATAAACTGTGAGTTTGAATAGAAATATTATCTTCTAGAGAGTATTCATACTCAAAAGGAGTCCTCGTTACATTTATTAACACACCATTACATAGAATAGTGAGGACAACTAACTAATACTATCATTCGGACCATCACTCTGTTCCCCGACTTGCCCCAGCTACGTTCTCATTTCCTGAAGAGAACAGTGAAAGAAAGGGTGAGCTCAACTAGCCCAGTAAGAAATATTATGACTAAGATAATGAAGAATAAATTATCAATAGTCTTCAACAATGTTAAACTGATAAAATACAATAGACATCAAGTTTAACTGCAGCGGAATAAGCAATCCATTAGAAGAGTCAAGTAGAGAATAAAACCTACTATCTTCTATGATTTAAAAATGTTTTCATCAACTTTTATCACTAAGACTCAGCTTAATAAATAAACCACATCTTCTAATCATCCTTGTATTACGGGCCAAGGATATTCATTAAATCATCAATGATCATGACTATACCGAAAAATCTCTGGTCATAATCATACCAAAAACTGTCTATCAATGCATTACAAGCCACTGAGGACTTTTACCACACCACTTATAACATCATAGTTCATGATTATACCGAATGATCCCTGGTCATAATCATACTAAGTCCATCTATGCACGTAAGCCAAAGATGACTTTTAACATAAAATAAACATGAGGATGAAGACAATGTTATAGGAATTCAATTAAACAAGTTCAAGAATTAGTTTATCCAGGAATTAATAATATCCAAATTGTCAACATGATACTTCTTTGTAAAGTAACAGTCAGGAATGCTCAGAAGAATATTTTCATGAAAAGATACTGGATGAAACGCAAATATCAAGGATATTCCACTAATATCATGGAGTATAGAAATCAAAACTTTAACCAAATGAGTATAATAAAGAATATATGAAACTGCAAATGGATTTTCACCAGCCATGCGGTAATCCACGTATACAGATCATTTCCACAATTTAATAAGGAATGAATATAAAGGATCATTCACCATGCATGTGGCAATCCACATAGACAGGTTATTCTAACAGAATAATAAAGAATGGAATAACAGAAGGATTCACCATGCATGCGATAGAGACCGCACAGACAGGTTATTCCCAACAGAATAATAAATGCGGAATAATAAATATGGAACCAGGTCAGGTGAAATTCACACTGACAGGATATTCCGACAGAATAATAAATGCGGAATAATAAATGATGGAACCAGGTCAGGTGAAATTCACACCGACAGGATATTCCGACAAAATCGTAAAGAACGGAATAATAAAAGAATTTCACCAAGTATGCGGTACTTCGCATAAACAGGTTATTCCAACATAATAATAAAGAATGGAATAACAGAAGAAGATCACCAAGTATTGGGTAAACCGCATATACAGGTCATTCCACCAAGTATAGGGTAAACCACGCATACAGGTTATTCTAACAGAATAATAAAGAATGGAATAACATAAGGATTTCACCAAGTATAGGGTATGCCGCGTATACAGGTCATGTATAGGGTATGCCACTTTTACAGGTTATTCCAACAGAATAATAAAGAATGGAATAATAGAAGTTCTCTTCATGAATAAGAGAGAATAACACCCCTTACCATTTTAAAGAAGAACTGAAATAAAGAAGTAGTTAAGTGGCAGAATACTCTTCTTCTTTCTCTCTATAGTTTCTCTCTCAGTGAATTCGTAAGAAAATAATGAAGGAATGAGCTTCTATTTATAGGAAAATGGAATGCATAGTAACTAATCCATGAACGGTCCAGATTGATTTACTTTAATCTGACGGTCTATATTTAAAGAAAAATCTTTTAAATAAAATATAATATATTCTATTTATAGAATAACTTTAATAAAGTATTCTGTTTTATATAAAAAGATTTTATTATGCCAAACACTATGCACAATAGAATATAATATATTCTATTTATAGAATAACTTTAATAAAGTATTCTATTTTATATAAAAAGATGTTTCTGTTTTATTACGTTAATAATACGAATAAAACAAAACTTCATTATCGCTAAATAATTCATATTGTTAATTGACAATAATTGAATCAAACTGAGTGACTTCTCACATAAGCATCAATATCGTATGTTACTATGCAACCACACGTATTACTGTACTTTTACTACCGAGTAGTTCAACAGTATCAACGGTAAAACTTCCGCCGTTATTTTTAATAAAATATTTTTGTCGTTTTCTCAATCTGACAATAATTTCGTTGTGGGGTCCACCAATGATTGTACCGTCGTACGAATATTTCCCGTAAATAGTAACTCGTGAATAGTATTTCGACACAAAAAGTGTCCCAAATACTCGAGTGAACAATACTAGAGTGAATAGTAATTTGGGTGAATAGTAACTCGTGAATAGTAACTCCTGAATAGTAACTCCGACACAAAAAGTGTCTCAAATACTCGAGTGAATAATATTAGAGTGAATAGTAATTTAGATGAATAGTAACTCGTGAATAGTAACTCATGAATAGTAAGTCCGACACAAAAAGTGTCCTAAATACTCGAGTGAATAATACTAGAGTGAATAGTAATTTGGGTGAATAGTAACTTATGAATAGTAATTCGTGAATAGTAACTCATGAATAGTAACTCCGACACAAAAAGTGTCTCAAATACTCGAATGAATAATACTAGAGTGAATAGTAATTTAGATGAATAGTAACTCGTGAATAGTAACTCGTGAATAGTAAGTCCGACACAAAAAGTGTCCTAAATACTCGAGTGAACAATACTAGAGTGAATAGTAATTTAGGTGAATAGTAACTTGTGAATAGTAATTCATGAATAGTAACTCATGAATAGTACTCTGACACAAAAAGTGTCCCAAATACTCGACTGAACGATACTAGAGTGAATAGTAATTTGGGTGAATAGTAACTCGTGAATAGTAATTCGTGAATAGTGACCATGTATTTTATGACAACTTGTTTACTTTAAAAAAAAAATTCACATATCACCCTTAACTTTAACCTTTTATCAATTTAACCATTTACCAAAATAGAAAAATTGAATACTTTTATCTCATAAAATTCGGGGTCTCACAATCTCCCCTCCTTATGGAATTTCGCCCTCGAAATTAACGTACGTACCTGATATTCGAAGAGATGAGAATACCTTACTTTCTTTTCGGATTGTACCTTTCCGGATAATTCCGCTCTATCATGATTTTTCTATTTCTCATCTCCTGTATTTCGAATATCATTCTAGAATATACCTTCAAAACAAAGGTTAATCGACATACCACAATTTATCTACTTATTAAGTAAACAATTTCAGCTTAGGTAAGTCACACCCTAGCGAAGTATATTACTCGTCTTCTAGACTAATATCTCCGTCAGTGACCATATCCCTGTAACATCAATCAATAATTTCTGTCCACAATCATATGAATAACACATAATCATAATTGTGATTCTGAATTACTTTTTGCACCCAGGAAGAAGAAAATTTACATCACCTATCTTCACCTGAAACATCAAAAATCATGGTTATACCAAATCACAATTCCTGCTCATAATCATACTAATAAATTTATCTTTGCACTACGGCTAAAGATTTACAACTGTATAACCAATAATCAACAGTTAATCTTCGCACTACAGGCCAAGGATATACAACTGTAAAATCAATAATGCTGAGACTCAGCTTAATAGTATCACGACCACGAATTATTCATGCACTACGTGCCAAAGATAATCGTGTTTTCAATTACGGTCATGATTATACCAAACAATCCCTGGTCATAATCATACCAAATCCATCTATGCACGTAAGCCACAGATGACTTTTACCACATCTATGAATTAATATTTCTTTGCTGAGACTCATCTCAATAATTAATCCACATCATCGAATCATCCCTGCACTACAGGCCAAGGATATTCTTTAGTATCACGACCACGAATTATCCATGCACTACGTGCCAAAGATAATCGTGTTTTCAATTACGATAATGATTATACCGAACAATCTCTGGTAATAATCATACCAAGTCCATCTATGCACGTAAGCCACAGATGACTTTTACCACATCTATGAATTAATATTTCACTGCTGAGACTCAGCTCAATAATTAATCCACATCATCGAATCATCCCTGCACTACAGGTCAAGGATATTCTTTAGTATCACGACCACGAATTATCCATGCACCACGTGCCAAAGATAATCGTGTTTTCAATTACGGTAATGATTATACCGAACAATCCCTGGTCATAATCATACCAAGTCCATCTATGCACGTAAGCCACATATGACTTTTACCACATCTATGAATTAATATTTCACTGCTGAGACTCAGCTCAAAAATTAATCCACATCATCGAATCACCCTTGCACTCCGGCTAAGGATATTCTTTAGTATCACGACCACGAATTATGCATGCACTACGGCTAAAGATAATCGTGTTTTCATCAACGGTCTTGATCATGCCATAAAATAATTAGTCTTTGCACTACGGCCAAAGAGAATCCATAGCCATAATCATACCAAAAACTGTCCATCAATGCATTACGGGCCAATGAGGACTTTTTCCACATCATTTATAACATTACGGTCATGATTATACCGAATAATCCCTGGTCATAATCATACCAAGTCCATCTGTGCACTACAGGCCACAGATGACTTTCAACAAAATATAAACATGAGAATGAGGTATTGACGTATATAGGGTTTCAAACCTCTTAGAAACTTTCGCGTCATTCGCTCCTCATTATCGACCAAATGGGATGCAAACCGGGATAACTCCGTAAACTTAACCTCGTACTGCGATATGGTCATATTATTTTGCTCCAATGCTTATCTCAACATTGTTAGATGCCATTTTCAAACACTGCCACAAAACAAGGGTTAATTAACATATCACATATTATCCCTATACTCTGACCGACCAATTAAATACCAAATAAACTTAGGTAGGTCATACTAGCGAAGGAATTCCCCGTCTCTCCCCTCCTAGTTCTTATCTTTCATCTCAGCCAGGGATCATATCCCTAAGCTTTGATACCAACTGTGACGCCCCCAAAATTAGGTATACATCACCCATCTTGGGTCGTCAGATACATAGTACAGAATACAAATACAACTTACTAATACAACTGTCGTGTACAATACGACAAAATATAAACTGTGAGTTTGAATACAAATATTATCTTCTAGAGAGTATTCATACTCAAAAGGAGTCATCGTTACATTTATTAATACACCATTACATAGAATAGTGAGGACTACTAACTAATACTATCATTCGGACCATCACTCCGTTCCCCGACTTGCCCCAGCTACGTTCTCATTTCCTGAAGAGAACAGTGAAAGAAAGGGTGAGCTCAACTAGCCCAGTAAGAAATATTATGACTAAGATAATGAAGAATAAATTATCAATAGTCTTCAACAATGTTAAACTGATAAAATACAATAGACATCAAGTTTAACTGCAGCGGAATAAGCAATCCATTAGAAGAGTCAAGTAGAGAATAAAACCTACTATCTTCTATGATTTAAAAATGTTTTCATCAACTTTTATCACTAAGACTCAGCTTAATAAATAAACCACATCTTCTAATCATCCTTGTATTACGGGCCAAGGATATTCATTAAATCATCAATGATCATGACTATACCGAAAAATCCCTGGTCATAATCATACCAAAAACTGTCTATCAATGCATTACAAGCCACTGAGGACTTTTACCACACCACTTATAACATCATAGTTCATGATTATACCGAATGATCCCTGGTCATAATCATACTAAGTCCATCTATGCACGTAAGCCAAAGATGACTTTTAACATAAAATAAGCATGAGGATGAAGACAATGTTATAGGAATTCAATTAAACAAGTTCAAGAATTAGTTTATCCAGGAATTAATAATATCCAAATTGTCAACATGATACTTCTTTGTAAAGTAACAGTCAGGAATGCTCAGAAGAATATTTTCATGAAAAGATACTGGATGAAACGCAAATATCAAGGATATTCCACTAATATCATGGAGTATAGAAATCAAAACTTTAACCAAATGAGTATAATAAAGAATATATGAAACTGCAAATGAATTTTCACCAGCCATGCGGTAATCCACGTATACAGATCATTTCCACAATTTAATAAGGAATGAATATAAAGGATCATTCACCATGCATGTGGCAATCCACATAGACAGGTTATTCTAACAGAATAATAAAGAATGGAATAACAGAAGTTCTCTTCATGAATAAGAGAGAATAACACCCCTTACCATTTTAAAGAAGAACTGAAATAAAGAAGTAGTTAAGTGGCAGAATACTCTTCTTCTTTCTCTCTATAGTTTCTCTCTCAGTGAATTCGTAAGAAAATAATGAAGGAATGAGCTTCTATTTATAGGAAAATGGAATGCATAGTAACTAATCCATGAACGGTCCAGATTGATTTACTTTAATCTGACGGTCCATATTTAAAGAAAAATCTTTTAAATAAAATATAATATATTCTATTTATAGAATAACTTTAATAAAGTATTCTGTTTTATATAAAAAGATTTTACTATGCAAAACACTATGCACAATAGAATATAATATATTCTATTTATAGAATAACTTTAATAAAGTATTCTATTTTATATAAAAAGATGTTTCTGTTTTATTACGTTAATAATACGAATAAAACAAAACTTCATTATCGCTAAATAATTCATATTGTTAATTGACAATAATTGAATCAAACTGAGTGACTTCTCACATAAGCATCAATATCGTATGCTACTATGCAACCACACGTATTACTGTACTTTTACTACCGAGTAGTTCAACAGTATCAACGGAAAAACTTCCGTCGTTATTTTTAATAAAATATTTTTGTCGTTTTCTCAATCTGACAATAATTTCGTTGTGGGGTCCACCAATGATTGTACCGTCGTACGAATATTTCCGTAAATAGTAACTCGTGAATAGTATTTCGACACAAAAAGTGTCCCAAATACTCGAGTGAACAATACTAGAGTAAATAATAATTTGGGTGAATAGTAACCCGTAAATAGTAACTCGTGAATAGTAACTCCTGAATAGTAACTCCGACACAAAAAGTGTCTCAAATACTCGAGTGAATAATACTAGAGTGAATAGTAATTTAGATAAATAGTAACTCGTGAATAGTAACTCATGAATAGTAAGTCCGACACAAAAAGTGTCCTAAATACTCGAGTGAACAATACTAGAGTGAATAGTAATTTGGGTGAATAGTAACTTGTGAATAGTAATTCGTGAATAGTAACTCATGAATAGTAAGTTCGACACAAAAAGTATCATAAATACTCGAGTGAACAATACTAGAGTGAATAGTAATTTGGGTGAATAGTAACTTCTGAATAGTAATTCGTGAATAGTAACTCATGAATAGTACTCTGACACAAAAAGTGTCTCAAATACTCGAGTGAACGATACTAGAGTGAATAGTAATTTGGGTGAATAGTAACCCGTGAATAATAATTCGTGAATAGTGACCATGTATTTTATGACAACTTGTTTACTTTAAAAAAAAAAATCACATATCACCCTTAACTTTAACCTTTTATCAATTTAACCATTTACCAAAATAGAAAAATTGAATACTTTTATTTCATAAAATTCGGGGTCTCACAAATTATCCTACTCATGATCTAGAGTTGGCAGCTGTTGTCTTTGCACTTAAAATTTGGAGGCATTACTTGTATGGGGAGAAGGTGGAGATCTTTACGGATCATAAAAGCCTCAAATATTTCTTCACTCAAAAGGAACTCAACATGCGACAACGACGTTGGCTTGAACTGTTGAAAGATTATGATCATACCATTCAATATCATCCTGGAAAAGCGAACGTGGTAGCTGACGCATTGAGTAGAAGATCATATGCAAGTACGAGTGCGATATTGTCAACACAAAGGCCCATTTTGTGTGATTTGTAAAGGATGAAGATAGAGTTAAAGACTCCAGGGACCCATGTGATGATGGCAAATATACGAGTAGAACCGACTTTAATCGATAAAGTTAAAGCTGCTCAAGCTACAGACCTGGAGCTGATGCTACAGACCTGGAGCTGATGCATATGAGGAAGAAAGTGCAAGAAGGTGCTATGCCGGAAGCAAGAATCGATGAAGAAAGAATACTTCAAGTCAACTCCAGACTTTGTGTTCCTAACAACCCTGATTTAAAGTATGAAATCATGATGGAGGCGCACAACACACCGTTTGTAATCCATTCTGGAAGTACCAAAATGTATCATGATCTTCGTCATACATTTTGGTGGAGCAATATGAAGAGAGAGATAGCGTTGTTTATCTCAAGGTGTCTAACTTGTCAACGAGTCAAAGCGGAGCATCAAGTACCAAAAGGTCCATTGCAACCACTTGAAATTCCAGAATGGAAGTGGGAGCACATTACCATGGATTTCGTTACCGGTCTTCCTAGGGTTTCTCAAGGTATTGATGCGATTTGGGTCATTATTGATAGATTGACCAAGTCTGCTCATTTCTTACCGATACGAGAAATTTATACACATGAACGTCTTGCTCGTATGTACATAAATGAGATTGTAAGACTGCATGGTATGCCAGTATCCATAGTTTCTGACCGAGACCCAAGATTCACTTCACGATTTTGGGTTAGTTTACAAAAAGCTATGGGCACGGAGTTACGATTTAGTTCAGCATATCATCCTCAGACGGACGGACAATCAGAGAGGACTATTCAAACTCTTGAAGATCTATTAAGACTCTGTGTCTTTGACTTCAAGGGAAGTTGGGACAAGTTCTTACCATTGGTGGAGTTTTCCTACAACAACAGTTATCAAGCAAGTATTGGCATGGCTCCATTCGAAGCATTGTATGGAAGAAAATGTCGTTCTCCAGTATGCTGGGATGAGGTGGGTGAAGCAACGTTGTTGGGACCGGAGTTGGTACGTATGACTACAGAAAAGATTTAAACGATCCGACAACGTATAAAAACCTCACAAGATCGACAAAAGAGTTATGCTGATCTTCATCGAAAGGACGTGGAATTTGATGTAGGAGATCATGTGTTCTTACGTGTTGCTCCATGGAAAGGAGTTACGAGATTTGGAAAGAGAGGAAAGCTCAATCCTCGATTCATCGGTCCATTCTTAATCCTCGATCGAGTAGGAACTGTGGCTTATAGACTCGCTTTACCACCAAGTATGTCTCGTGTTCATAACGTTTTTCATATATCCATGTTACGCAAATATGTGGAAGACCCGAACCACATTATTGAGTTAGAACCGGACGAAATAGCGGAGGATTTGACGTATGAAGAAGTTCCTGTTCAAATCTTGGATAAGAAGGAACATATTATACGCTCCAAGGTTATACCTCAAGTCAAAGTTTTGTGGAGAAACCACGATGTTGAGGAAATGACTTGGGAGTTAGAATCTGAAATAAAATCAAGGTATCCTTATCTCTTCGACATACCAGGTACGTACCCTAATTTCGAGGGCGAAATTTCATAAGAAGGGGAGGTTGTAAGACCCCAACTTTTATAAATAAAGATGAATTTTCTATAAATATCATTTTTGAATATTATGGAGTTAATTTGATATAATGTTATAGTTGTGGGTAATATTTATAAATTTTGCAAAGTACGAAAGTTGTTATATAATATTCGATTGGTCAGAAAATATTCGTTTTAACAGGGAATATTCGTACAACGACACAATCATTGGTGGACCCCACAACGGAATTATTGTCGGATTAAGAAAACGACAAAAATATTTTATTAAAAATAACGGCGGAAGTTTTACCATTGTTACTATTGAACTACTCGGTAGTAAAAGTACAGTAATACGTGTGGTTGCATAGTAGCACACGGTATTGATTATTAATGCTTATGTGAGAAGTCACTCAGTTTGATTCAATTATTGTCAGTTAATAATATGAATTATTTAGCGATAATGACGTTTTGTTTTATTCGTATTATTAACGTAATAAAGCATAAACATCTTTTTATATAAAACAGAATACTTTATTAAAGTTATTCTATAAATAGAATATATTATATTTTATTTAAAAGATTTTTCTTTAAATATGGACCGTCAGATTAAAGTAATTAATCTGGACCGTTCATGGATTAGTTACTATGCATTCTATTTTTCTATAAATAGCAGCTCATTCCTTCATTATTTCTTACGAATTCACTGAACTCTAGAGAGAGAAACTATAGAGAGAAACTATAGAGAGAGAGAAGAAGAGTATTCTGCTACTTAACTATTTCCTTATTTCAGCTCATCTTTAAAACGGTAAGGGGTGTTATTCTTTCTTATTCATGAAGAGAACTGTTGTTATTCCATTTCTTATTATTCTGTTGGAATAACCTGTATACGCGGATCTACCCTATACTTGTTGGAATAACCTGTATACGCGGATCTACCCTATACTTGGTGACATTCTTCATTATTCTGTTGGAACATCATGTCTGTGTGTTTTACACCGGACCTGGTTCCGTTTTTATTATTATTCTGTTGGAACATCCTGTCTGTGTGTTTTACACCGGACCTGATTCCGTTTTTATTATTCTGTTGGAACATCCTGTCTGTGTGTTTTACACCGGACCTGGTTTCGTCTTGTTATTATTCTGTTGGAACATCCTGTCTGTATGTTTTACACCAGACCTGGTTCTATTATTTATTATTCTGTTGGAACATCCTGTCTGTGTGTTTTACACCGGACCTGGTTCCATTATTTATTATTCTGTCGGAATATTCTGTCTGTGCGTTTACGCCGGACCTGGTTCCATTATTTATTATTCTGTTGGAATAACCTGTCTGTGCGGTCTATCGCATGCATGGTGATTTCTTTTGTTATTCCATTCTTTATTATACTCAGTTGGTTAAGTTTTGACTTCTATACTCCATGAAATTTGTGGAATATCCTTGATAATTGCGTTTCATCCAGTATCTTTTCATGAAAATATTCTTCTAAGCATTCTTGAATTTTACTCCACAAAGCAGTATCATGTTGACAATTTGGACGTTGTTAATTCTTGGATAAATTAATTCTTGAACTTGTTTTATTGAATTCTTATATCATTGTCATCATCCTCATGTTTATAAAATATTGAAAGTCATCTGTGGCCTGTAGTGCATAGATGGACTTGGTATGATTATGACCAGGAATTATTCGGTATAATCATGACCGTAATGTTACAAATGATGTGGTAAAAGTCCTCATTGGCCCGTAGTGCATTGATGGACAGTTGTTGGTATGATCATGACCATTAATGAATACACGAATATCCTTGGCCGTAGTGCAGGGGTGATTCGATGATGTGGATTATTTTATTAAGCTGAGTCACAGCGATAACAGTGTTGAAAAACCTTTTAAATCATAAAAGATAGTAGAGTTTATTTTCTACTTGACTCTTTTAATGGATTGCTTGTTCCGCTGCAGTTAAACTTGATGTCTATTATATTTTATCAGTTTAACATTGTTGAAGGCTAATGATAATTTATTCTGCATTATCTTAGTCATAATATTTCTTACTGGGCTAGTTGAGCTCACCCTTTCTTTCACTGTTCTCTTCAGGAAATGAGAACGTAGCTGGGGCAAGTCGGGGAACGGAGTGATGGTCCGAATGATAGTATTAGTTAGTAGTCCTCACTATTCTATGTAATGGTGTGTTAATAAATATAACGAGGACTCCTTTTGAGTATGAATACTCTCTAGAAGATAATATTTGTATTCAAACTCACAGTTTATGTTTTGTCGTATTGTACACGACAGTTGTATTAGTAAGTTGTATTTGTATTCTGTACTATGTATCTGACGACCAAAGATGGGTGATGTATACCTAATTTTGGGGGCGTCACAATCTAGCCTAGCCTAGCCGTAGGATGACCCTCCCTATTTCTCCAAGTCGTAGGATGAAATATATCTTTATAATTAAAGGAAATTGATATTTTTATAAAAAAATTGTCGTTATAGACTCTATAACGTTGATTTTTACCATCGTTATATCTCTATAGCGACACTTTTCATGTGAAAATTTTAAAAAGTCATAGAAATATCAATTTTCTAAGTAAATTGTACATAATAATGTAGGTTCTCAAAATAAATATGATGCTGGACAATTTTATCAACACATTTTTGTCAATTCACTCTCGAGATTGTGAAATGGCTTTTTTAAAGGCACGTAGGATTTCATTTCATTTTCTATTAGTTGTTTTTGGTTTACCTTTCCTTGGAGCAATCATCGTGTGCATAGCATGAACTCATAATATTCGTGCATATGGCATGTTTCGTTTGGGAGAAATGAAATGAGCATTACAAAAATAATACTCATTCTTACGTTTATGTTTGGGTACTTAAAAAGATGGGAATAAGCATTCCAATCATATGTTTAAAAGAATGTTTATTCCATTAACATGGTAAAAGATCGACTATTTTATTCTAATTGACAAACTTCAAAAAAACAAAAACTTAATCAATCAATAATTTGTCGTTATAACCAAACATAAAAATAAGAATGTTCATTCCCATTCCCATTCCCATATACCACTAACTAGTATTTACTTTCTAGGCCTTGGCTTTGGACTTTGGAGTGGTGTTTACTTGTTTTCATGCCACTGCAGTACGAAGAAAGGGTTTGACACCAAGCCCATACTCACAAGTCACACTCTTAAACATAATAAGTTGGCATTAATTGTAATTTGATGCAGCAAACAGTGTTCCCGTAAAATTATTTACTTTTTTGAACGCAAAATATCAAATACATCTCCATCCGTGTGCCAGATTATATAAAGCTATGATTTAGACAGCATGACATAAGGTATGGTCATAAATCCCACTTATTTATTACAAAGTTTCAATCCCAGTTAATAACCACTACACACTCACTTTTAAGTCTACACAGCTTCTTGACTGCATCACACGACTAAGCAACCATGAGCTCATTTATTTAGTATGGACTATGCAGTATTTCCAACAACCCCATCATATTCACTTCTGAGCCTGCAATGAAAAATAGAGGTGTTATTTATTTTATTTTTTTAATTTCTCACAAGCAAACAAAACCAGAGATAATTATGCTCTTGTAATTGGGTACGAGAGACTACCAAATAGCGGTTTCTGTAGCGTTCAACGATCTCCTGGGGATCAGATTTTGTCTGTGTGTAAGCATCAATCTTGTTTAGTTCCTGCATGCCCAGGATTCGAGAATGAGAAACATCCTCATTTAAATTGATAACACCAACAACATGGAGACTCAAATCTCATTTCATTCTCCTGCCCAAGTACTGCTAACTTCTGGATTTACTAGAAGAAAAAGAAAGAGAATAACAAAAACAAAAGAAATGTTTTCTGCCAAAGCGTGACAGAAGCAAAACTTATTTTGATGAAATTACTAGAACCACCACCTGTTCTGGCACAAATTTTGAGAGCTTCAAACCAAAGGCAAGGTATATCAATCACAGACTCCCTCTGAATCTAGACATACATGCTAATGGAACAATATGATACAGCACTTCAATCACTAGTTAAAACATGTAATCAGCTTCCACATATGGCTACAGAAATACTTCCGTTTTATTTTACATTAAAAATGTCCCAGGGACGAGATTAATATACTCCACTTCAAGCAGATAGTAGCCACCAATTGCATAAAAGACCTTTAGAGGTCACGATGAACAAAATCAATAACCAAACAGCATGCAATTCACCTTATCAAAGGCCACTTTCGGTATTACTTTTGAACCAGCAGATAAAGGGCATCTGTGTTCAATAGATACGTCCAACAGAGAATCTTATCAAGTGATATATTTGGTATTTTCCCATGAGAATTAAATTAGTGTACTATACCTCAAACCATGTTGCTAGTTTAGGCCTGCCTGAAAAGATATTGTACTTAAACACCTCTTCTAAGAAGATCTGAAACCTTTCAAAGTGCGGAGCATAGGCAATGTCCACCTGAACATGACAGATTCATTCAAGATGAGGAATTAGTCAATTACAGGGACAAAGACGCACATAATTTCTCTGCATACACAAAAGTGTACCAAGTAACATGCAAGTCGTATTAACGAGGAGTATAAAAAAAGCAATCAAAATCCCTTACATGACTGAGTTGGCCGAGGAAGAAAGGCCCATCATCAAATTTATTAAGAGCTGTTTCTAAATAATCAAAAGCACCACCTGATGCAGGAATCAGATTTTGTTTTAAAATTTAAATTTGTACATAGGACTACTAGATGCTTTGCTACTCCCTTCATCCCAAAGAATACTTAGACTCCCAATATGGGATTGAGGGAGATATGATACTGAATGAGAAGTAAAAACTCTCACCAGCCTCTTTCACAGGGTCTCCTTTAAATGAAGTAGATACTGTTGCAGTCCATTTGTCAGTATAGGATATCAACTCTTCAGCGAACTCTCTTTTGGCGGGATCCTGCATTATTTAACATGATTAATCAAATCCCAAGTATTGGAACATGGAGTGATTAAGAATGAAAAAATACTTCTCCACTGAGGCACCAAATTCACATCTTACATTGGGTAGAAGTGTAGGCCCTTCAAAGTGACTGTCTAAATATTTAAGCAAATCCAGGCTCTCCCCTGTAACTTTGTTGTCGTGTTCCAGTGCTGGCACCTATTTAGAAATACAAATTTGAAAAAAGAAAAGAAAAAAAGAAGAGAGAACTTAGAAACAGGGATGGAAGATGTCCTCTCCTCTCATCTCAACTAGGTATCAATAGTACAAATGTTATCCTTGAGCCTGTAATGGACTCATCCCTCTGATGAGCACTAAATGCAATTTTAGCCAGTTTTACCAATGGAAATTGGTCATGCTACCCCACATCATGCTTTGGAGTGGAAACACATCTAATGCCTAGATACAGACAAATCTTAAGTGGAGAAGACATAATGATCCAGCTTTCAAAAAAATTCATACAGCCAACATTTTTCTCTCTCTTTGTGGGTTAATGAGACCCACATGTATCGCAGCCAGTTCAAAAGTACTGATAAGCTTTCAAAATTTCTGTCTTACCGTTTCACCTTATCAAATGATTTGCACGGGATCCCTATTGATTTTGGCACTAGATGTGAGGTGTTGGTATATCAATTCTCAAACAACTTCATCAAAGTACTTAAAGATGTATGTTTACAAATTAACAGGAGATGCATAATCTGTCCTTACCTTATTCTTTGGGTAAACTTTCCCCTTGTACCAGGTGGGCCTGTTTTGAAGGTTTATAGGAACCAATTTGATCTTTTCTTGCAAACCCTGCATTTCCAAATTTAAGGAACAATCAACTACTCCAACTTTCTTTCAAGCGCTTGAACAAGCGTAATATCCTCGCATACTGGTGATGCATGTCAAACATTAACCTAAACAGAAATTCAAAATTGGCGCATATAACACTAATGTATAGTTTTTTAGCTCAAAAAATACTGAAAAATGTAAAAGATCTTTTGAATGGGACACCACCTCAAGTCCAATCAATCCTAATAAATTGGTGTGAAAGACAATATCAGTACAATCTGAAAAATTACTAAACAAACTAAGAGTCCAGAGTTAATAGCAGGTACCGAATGATGGATTAGCTATGTTTACTAATATTCAAACAGTATTCCAAACCTCTAACTTGTAAACTGTTTGGAAGAAGTATCATATAGTATAATCAGTGTTTCTAATGCGAACAAAAACAAGACAAAAGCAATATATAGTGACAGAGGAGTAAGTAAGAACAGAAAACCTTCAAATTCCTGGCGATCCACACACGCTGCGCAAACGGGCATAAGTAATTGATATACAACCTTCAAGCAAATACAGCCAACAACCAAACGTAATGATCATATATAATGAACGAATTACCTAGTGAAAATATACTCATATATGTAGTGTAGAGATGGAGAAAATACCTAGTGGTTCCATCGAAGAGAGGAGGTGGTTCAGACGTAGAATCCAAAGGCAATGGATGAACTTCTTGCACAATTCTGCAATGAAACATTGAGAATTTGGCATCGCCATCACCAGTATTAGAATAGAGTATGCGTGTAAATACGTACAGTGAAATTAGGAAGAAATTTTTGAAACACTTACGGAGCAGCCATTAAATTGTTAGTAGGAGCAAATTCGAGTTGGAGCTTTTTTGTTTAACTTTTATGATTGGATTTTGAGATTTATTTGAATGGGGTGGGACTACATTGCATTAGAGTTTGAGCTATTTGATGTCGTCAGCAGTGACGTATGTCCTTGAGTTGAACCGCGGTTCAGAATCCTAATATTATGAAATCTAGTTTGGCTTGGGTGGGATAATTAAAATAGATTTCACACTAGTCCCTCATTTTCCCCAAAAAAAAAAAAATAGCTTCATTTATTAACGCCACTTTAAAAATATTTAATATTCATTTATTTCATATAAAATAACAAAATTTATTCTAATTTTACAATGATTATAATTATATTAACTAAAATGAAATAGATTCTAAGAGATTAACAATAATAATAATAATAATAACATGCTATCAATTAATTTATAACCCTAACAATATTCATCATTTATCCCTCTTCTTAAATTTAATTAAGAGATTAAATATGTTAATAAAATATGTATTGTATTGAAGACCTCATTTGATAATTAAAAAATTAACATAAACTTTGGCAAATCATTTCAAAAAAGGAACATGTCAAACAATGAATGAGTAGTATCTAGACGTATTTATGGCATGCAATCAACAACCGCACAACATTGTAATGCATAACGTATAATACTACTGTACTATTTTATTTACTTACAGCAACTACAGATCCTTTATTCTTTAAAAAATACTACTATTTTATATGGGTTTTATTAGTTTTGGCCGTCTACTAAGGGTAGGTTTTATTACCCGAGTGTTTGTATTTAACATTAAAAGTAACGATGAATATTAATCAATTTTTAATGTTAAATATTAATAATTACAAGAATTTAACATATAATGAATTACCGTGTTTGATAAACTTGAGAATTAAGATCTGAATGATTATGATGTCCTAATAAATTAGATCATCTCTTATCTTAGCGAATAAGAGACGGTCCATTAAGAGACAATCAGATGTAAACAAACAACACCTAACTTTTTATATACCTCTAGATGTATATTATTTAAATGTAGTTAAAAGATTGATATATTGATTAAAATTAATGTATTACAATTTACAAATTACAAAAATAAATAAATAAAAATTTATACAAATCACAATGATCGTATCACTTTAATACTCTAATAATAAAAAAAAATTGATAAATGTAAATATTTTGGACTAAGATCCTCTCCATTTCGTCTCTATTCTTTGTATATTTTTTCTCATCATCATCTCACTCTTGTCAACATGATATCACATTCCAACACATTTTAAATCTGAACCCTCCATTTCATTTCATTTAAGACGGAGAGGATCCTAATTCAAACTTTTTAGCACTTAAGAGTCGCACATCCCACATCAAAAGGGCTTCAGAGTAAATAAAAGACTACTATGAAGAAGAATAAAAGTTGCACAATGGGAGAATGTAATCTCCATCGTAATTTGATCAACAGGTTCATCTGAAAAATCCTACAGCAGCATGTACACGAATGAGAGTTGATTGTTTTTCATTCAACAACTTAAAATCGGACAAAAAAGAACAAAAAACATTTCTTATATTCGTCCCCGTGGACGACTCTTCATCTACTCAGGCTTCTTCATTAGACTGAATAACACCCCAGCACTAAGAGTTGTAGCTACCACACCAAGAGATACCTCGGTTGATATATGATAACCTGCAAAGGAAATTTCAGTAATCCCGTGTTATCTATTTTTAGCCTTTAAAATTGAAGGACCAGAAGGATGAGTATATGATAACAACAGATCATTGCATTTGGAAAATACCCACCAAAGAAATCTACGATCATCTTACACCCTATAAAGCCCAGCACAACACCAATGGAGGGCTGCCCATAAAAATTGACAGGGTCAGTATAAATTCAATATAAAGATAATTACAAAAATAAATTAGATACTCCCTTCGTTCTACAAAAAGAGTCTCGTTAACAAATATTAAGTAGATATATTTGTTCCACATTAATTCTTGGAATAATATAAGTTGTGACCTTAATAGTAGTGATATGATAATGAAATTACTATGACAAATTGTCTCTGTTTTTATAATTTTTTCTAGTTATTTATGAGCTTTTTAAAAAAATAGGGAGCAAATTGAACACAATACCAACAGGCAACAACTTTTTAGCTCTTCTGAAACTTCTACTTCTTTTCCTATTTAGTAACAAGAGACTAAAACTTTTATTCCACGAGAATGATTACAGCTATGTTTATGATCTTACAAATGTGGGGCGTCTTTATATGGTCGTTAGGCCCTACATTGCTAGAATCAAATCTATGGAGGACTAAGATCACATATCTATAACATTCCTCCAAAATATCTAGGATATCTAAAAGCTTGGTTATCACATAGATAAATCTACAACATTCTATCGAAAACCCTAATATTTATAAGAAAACTCTAAAAAATATCAACTAATGTCACCAAGTGAACACCTTGTGAAAGTTTAATATGGGCAACGCGGTGTAGTCTCTTGAAAATGTGCATGTTGCGACACTAACTTAACCATATTTAACTATATCTTTAAGAAAGTAATCCTAAAGCGTATTTCATACCAAAATGACCCAAAAAATCCTACCCCTACCATACTCCATACCATGACATCTATTCCCGTTTTCATTGCACGTACCATATCCAACCGCAAACCGGGTAACATTGGTCCTATTTTTCAGGGGAAAAGTCCATTAAATTACCAGCTAGCATTGGTGCTTAATGTTCTGTACCAGAATATATTTCAGAGACAGAGCAGCTAATTCCATGAAACAACTAATATTGGGATGACAGAGCTCTTGATAGCACAAAGATCATAGAGCCTCAATTTAGCATCAGTAATTCAATACAGATCTGCAATCCTCACCTGTAAGTACTCCAAGTCTGACATGCTTTCAGAAATGAGTGTATACAGTGACCTTAATCCTACAATAGCAATAAATAAGGTTAAATACCTTGCCGGAAAAGAAAAAAGGATTAAGCTTTGATACACCATAAAGCAACTTATATGGATCTTAATTATACCATGAGATAGTTTGATCAAGGAAGAAAAAAGAGCTTTCCAGTAGAAATCTTTACCATAATTAATTAGGAAAAATAATGCACCTTAAAATGTTAAAACCCATGGTCCAAGTTTTGTTTGCTGAAAACTCGTTTCCATTAGTGGTAGTTGGAGTTTGGCAAACAAATGACCGATGTCACCTAACTGGTGGTCTCTAATCAACTCCACTTTAACATTTAAAACTTACTTCTTTATCGTAATTTGTCAGAACTTAAAGTTCATGAAAGAAAATGAAGAGATTTACCTAAAATAGCAAAGAGATTTGAAGAGAAAACAATGAAAGGATCTCGTGTAACACCAAAAACTGCTGGTATAGAGTCAACCTAAAAAAGAGAACCAAAATTAACAGTAAGCAGAATACCAAGAACTGTTTGATAATGTATGCCTGATATAGACCAGGGACGAGGAAAACCTACCGCAAATGCAATATCACTGAGTTCAATAACTGCTACTGTGAGAAGTAAAGGGGTAGCCTGCCCAAAACGTTTGACGCCTGTTAGAGATCAAGTGACAAAAAAATTAAGACAAATTAATCACTTTTTAATTCTTATGAGCTGATCGATGGCATAGGCTGGTTAACAGAAAATAATTTAACCATGTTTACATATCTAAGTATGGCTATGCCTAATACATGGCGCAGCAGTATCACTGGCGCTAGATTACCATGTTCAATTGGTAATTTAAACCCATTAAGGACTTACTTTCCACACGCCATCCTGAACTGTCAGAAACCGGTTGCCATCATAGTTAGCTGCAATATCAAGGAAGAACATAAGGAAATCAGAATCTTCTGTTTTTTTTTGGCAAGTTAAATTATATTAACCAAAGAGGCACCAGGGGCCAGTAAATCCAAATCTTGCTTCTATAAAAAAGAATACAAGCATCATCTTGTTGAAAAGGAAAATGTAAGACTATGCAACTTGATACCAGTTTCTTCAAAATTCAATCTGTTTAGCAAATGCATTATGCAACACGTTTAATAAAATTAGAATCAGAAAACAAACCAAGTTAATAGTCCACATTGCCATATTACTAATTTGTTACCCAGAGAAAATGAGGGCAAGAAAAGGATTGTCTATGAAAAGCATTACAATATCCATGTTACGATGTGTAACTCTCAGTTTAAATTTTTGACAATTAACTGAAATCACTGAGTAATATTGCAAGCAATTGATTATGTCAGTAGACCTATAGGTAACTACTGCTTAAGGTAATCTTTTAGGTTTCCAGTAACACCAAAGCAAAACCACTTCAAAATTTCATCTCATTATGCCAGACAACTTCCTTTAACTGCCTATTCCAACAGCTAAAGATAGTATTAAAAGCATTTGACTTGATTAAAGTTCAAACAAAAATCAACTTTGAGCAGCCAACCAAGGAAAAGAAATCAAATAAGAACTTGGAATATCTAATGTGAAACTTCAAAGACAAAGCATTACAAGTGACAGGAATGAATCTCTGGCATGTCTTTACTACAAAGTTGTCTGATAGATCACTATCTTCATCTTCACCTGCAAACAACTATAATATGATGAAGAAAAAGAAAGCACCATATGAGTTTCAAGGAAATAATAATTGGCAGAATTGCAAAATGGATAGAAAAGTAGAATTCATCTCAAGTTATAAAAGATACTTCCAAGTAATGCTAACAACAATCATTTTTAAAAGCAATGTAAATTTTCTGCATTTCGTATTTCCTAATAGGCAAACAAAAGAAGGCTATCCAACGTCAGGCAATGACCTGAACCAAGGTCCATAGTAACTGAATATGAACCTCAAAAAAGTTTATTAATTAATAAAATATTAATGTGGAATCAAATAATAGAAGCTAAAGCCTAAAACATTATGAAGCACACATAAAATGAATATCAGACTAGCGCTACTGACGTTTTAATCTTCCTGTAAATATAAAAATCATCAAATAAACCACTATCTTCACATGGAATTTGATGCGAGTGTGCCATTGGCCTAATGTGATATTCATATGCACGTAAAATCTAATAATGTCTTATTATGGACAGTGAAGCACCAGCTATGGGACAATCATAAAGTGACGTGTCTTGGTGTTAAATATGTAGACGGGGAGTTAAAAATGAAAAGCACTGTAGAAATACAGTCTTATTCAAGCTTTGGACCCACACACATTTGCTAGTCCTTGGCAAGGATAAGTTCATGCAATGTGTACAAAACAACCATATATAGTCCAAAAAAAATTGCAACTCTAACATCTTACATATATTATCAGTTTTGATGATTGTATTTCAAATTCCTGAAAATAAAGGGTTCACTAGTCAAGGTTGGAAACTTATCTTAGCATTCATGCACTGTTGGTTGTGATGGGAAAAGTAATACCAGGGACAAAAACAGGAAGGGATCTCATCAGGATCTCATGTACAAAGAGAAAATTATGAATATTTAAGGCTTGGTAATCTAACTACTTCTTGTTTCTCTGGTCAAACTACTCACAGCGAGCTCTTCTCTGTAGCCAGAAATTGTGTTTAATGCTTGTGCAGGAGAGCTGCTATGTGATACCAAGACTTTAGTCTTTAGATCCAAGGGTGTTGAACTATTTCATCACCTCTAACGAGAACATGCATTTTTTTCTTCTATACAAGTGCATACATAGTTCTTTACACAAGTAACAACTAGATTAACACATAATTGTCCTCTTAGAAATACTAACTTTAAAATAACTGTCTGATTGCCTATATTTCCACTTATCTGGGTATGAGACTGTTAGTAATATACGGCTATAAATGACATAATTGAGTCCGGTCTACAGGAATAAGGCCTTCAAATACTTTAGAGAATATAACCCATTGAGATAAGTAACTGCAACCAAAGTCATGGTATCATCAACTGTATGTATTCAGAAAAGAATGTCACCTTGAATGACGAGTACAGAAGTACTATTGCCAGAAGTAGGTTAACTGCCTCGAACCTCTAAAATAATAAAATGAAAAAAATATTAGAAAGGTAATAAATAAATGGAAACAGATGGAAGTTATATGAAAAAGTACGCTATATCAAATGAGGATATAAGATAAGCACATTTTCTCTTCATAATTATGAATGTCTCAATGTGTTTCATATATATGTACGTCATATTTAGAGTTACCTGAAGGGTGGCTGTTCCAAGAAGTATCACCGACAACCGAAAGATTATAGCACCGGCAATACCGTATGAAAGCACCCGATTCTGTATTCCCCAAATTTAATAAAAACTTATCAAGAAAATATGAGATGTTCATGAAAAGATGAAACTCAAAATTTTAATATTTGGATAAAAAGGAAATGAAAACATAAAACTCCGCAACGTTGCATAGAATAAATTTCAATCAGAATGGCAGACCTGATACATGTATGGCACTTTGAAGTACTTGAATATCAGAACAAAGACGAAGAGATTATCCACTGACAGACTCTGCTCTAGAAGATAACTGAAAATAACACCATAAAATGACCATTTATCTTTACAATTAGGTTGAACTCAGAGAAGTCAAACTCAGGATAAAAGTCTAGGAAAATGCAACATACATAACCTTGGTATCAAGGAATAGAGATTGAAGACACGAACTCTTACTAACATATGATCAAGGATACTCGAGACCTAGATCTAGGCATCTGTATATTTTGCCTTCCTATTCTGGTAAAATGTCCTTTCTATAGAGGGAAAATTGAGGAGAAATGCAGGTTTGAAACCTGGTTGACGTCCAACAACAGTGAGGTTGCAAGACTACCCAGCCAAAGAACATAAGCTCAAAAACTAAGAAAAATAACTCATACAATCAAAACAACATTGAAAATATCAAGCGACATAACACATACATCTCTTGAAAGAGAATCATAGGCTTTTGAGAGATTGAGAAAAGAAAGGATCAGCACATACAAACAAAAGATTGTTAACACATGCTTAAACAGAAAGATCTCCTAGATGATATAGCATCCAAAAAATATGCTCTTAAATCTTCACAAACTGCCCATAAAACTATAATAACTTGAAAAAATCATGTCACTAACATTACAATAAGAAAATAGCTCGATTAACCACATCAGTCTTATATCCTTCATATTGTTTGAGGCTTTGTAGTTGATATCTAACTACTGAAACCAAAAAGGACACTTCATAGTGCAGTCTTTCGAGAAAAAAGGCTTGGTGATGGAGCTCGGTTATTAATACTTATAATTTTTCCTGAGAAATAGTTCATAGTATTTTCAGGTACCGCGAATACTTGGCCGGTCAACCTAACGTTCTATAAAAATTCCAAAACACCCACTCATTGGAAGTTAGCACGGTCGTTTATCTCCCCCCCCCCCCCTTTTCTTTTATCCGTCAAGACCAAATAAAATAAAATAAGATAAGAAATCAACAAGTCCGATATTTTTTGAAGGGACCTCTTCATGTTTTTCAAAAAAGAAGTATCTATTTTTTAAACTTTTCAGTTTATACGAACTTAGTTTACATAAACTTGACAGTTGATATATGACTCAAGATTGCTTAATCAATAATGTACATATAGAATTTTAATGTTTTAACCCTGGATACGCATAGGTTATTTTTCTCTTCCTGCTCGACAATAATTCACAATGCAATGGCCAGGAGTATTGGTGCTCCTGAGATGAAGACCAATAGTACTATTACTTTAAACAATGGCTCCAAAAAACTATTTGAAAATGGTCATTATAACTCAAAAGAGAACCATGACCACCCAACTATGGGGTGATGAAAGCACCAATAGGACCTAGGTAAGTGAGACGCCATCCATCCATACAAAGACTTGTAAAGCTAAGAAATTGCAAGATTCTAGTCATCAGTAGAACAGATTTCTGTTTGGAAGATGTCCAATATGCATACAGTGCCCTAATTGGATGTCAAATGAAAAGGATTTACTGCATCATCTTTATAAAAATACAGAAACGACCCTTACTGAAAAGGGGACAGTATTCCCCGGAAAAGAAAAGGAAATAAAGAAGAAAAAAAGATATTTATTTGTTGCAACAGAAAATATAACATTTGAGTGAGAAAAAAAAGAAGCTCAACAGGAAAGAAATACTTCGATGTGCTAATATAGGGGATCATGCTCGTACCCAGCAAAAAACTCGGATGCCCTGCCAACTCCATCTTTCAATCCCAAACCAACACCAAATGCCACAGCTGCGCAAACCTAAAACGAGGAAGGACTTTATTGCCTCTAATCCAAAACGATATAGAATCAATGTTTATTTGGCATATAACATCATATGAGTCAGGCTGTCCTTACCCATAGGGTAACAGTTCTAACAGACGAGACATAATCAGGCCCCTGAATTATCTCTTCTGAATCACCAGCAGATTTGACAACGTGAGAGCTCTTAAATTCGTCAATGTCATCATATGACTGAGAACTGGATGTCTCTCCCACTGCAAAACCATTCACCAGCAGATCACATTTGATACAGACAATAAAGCAGCATGTTTTAAAGCAGTTCTGGTGGAATGCAGAATTAAAATAATAACACCCAAGGAAGTTGCAAAAGTCAAATACATAAAACTCATATTGCGAAAAATGGGAATCAATAAGTACTAAAATGTCTCTGATTTTGGAACATAGGGAGTATTCACAATCACCTTCCCCAAAAACTCAAAGGCAACGGAATATATGAGCCTTAAACAACTGCTAATATGAACCTACAGATATTGCCCACTTGTTCATACAACAACAACAGTAGCAATTAAGAATCAACAGTGACACCTGATGTAGAAGATTCTTCCTCCTGTTCAGTTCCTCTTGAGCAGGCAATTAGTGAATGATGCCTTCGTCGATAGCGACACCCAACTGAAACCAATATACTACCATGAAATCTCACTGGATATATGCCTATAAATATAGAATTAAACAAATTTCAGCAAATTACCTGAAGCAAATGGAGGAGAAAGTAGTTTGGTATGTTGGAATCTAACCCAATTGGGAAATTGAGTTGGTGATAAGAGTGGGAAAATCCTACGGAAACCAAGCTCAAATTTCAGGGGAGATTGGACGCAATTTTGGGCTATAGAAGCCAGTCCCATTGTGTGGACTGGAGTGTGTGTATCTGCAAACTCGTCAGAGTGAAATGGTTAGACTTTCATATTCACGAACCGATAACAAGATGATGATGATGGAATGGCACAATTGTCATTTAATTCGGTTTTTTATTTACTTTTACTTTTACTCTTACTCTTACTCCTTTGTTTCAAAATGGAGAAAACTATTTTTACCCCCTTTGGTTCAATATTTAAATTAAAAGTAGATATACGTTCTCTAATAAAAATAGTAATAATTAATATGTTGACATACAAAATAAAAGTGAATTGCGATTAACGAAAAGATATAATGAATCAGAGTAGATCAATCTTAATTTTTTCATATCACGTCTATCCAACAATATAAATAAATTAAAATTATTATTATTTTTAATTCATTAATTATTTTATCTGTCATAAAACTCTTGTTCTTACGCGCAATGTGAATAAATCGATTGCAACTATCTTTAGTATTATTCATCTTTTGAATTTTAGTAATCCTCGTTTAATTATAAAAAATAGTATTAAATATCACTACTCCTATAATTTTTATTGCTAATTTTTTTGGGACGTCAGGAATAAACCCTTGAATTCAAAATACAATATCAAAACCCCCCATCATTTTCTCACATGTACTCGCTACGATTAATGACATTTTTATCCCCAATAATAATAATAACATTTTCAGAAAGATAGTACTACTCCGATGACATTAGTAAACCTACTCTATAGTCATATTTGAATTGCTTTTGTTTTTTAGGGTGTGAATTATAGAACCAGATGTATGTATAGTACAGTTATAGAATGTAATCGTAACTAAACCATTTTGAAAGGAGTCAATAAGATTTTTTTATTTTAATAATTTTAAATTTTACACTTTCTCATTTACGCTCTGTTTTTAAATTTTGAACAGAAAAAAAAAAAGAATAGAAAACTTAAATAAAAACAGAAAAGGAAATAAAACTTGAAGTTTTCCTTTGTGTTGTTTCTGAATTTTTAATAGAAAATTTAAAATTGAGTACATGAGTTAATTTAAAATTTATTATATTAAAAGTTGAGGATAATATGGGAATTATAAAAATATTACTTATTCCAATTTCTTTTCCGTCCAAATCAGACCAATTTTGGACGAAAAACTTTGGCAGGAAAAGTTGTCAAGTTTTCTATCCATTTTTTTCCCTTACCCTTTATTAAAAAACTCAGAAATGTAAGAGTTGGAAAGAAAACTTAAATTTTCCAGTTTTTTTTTCTGTCCATTTTAAAACTCAGAAACAAAGTGTTAAAGTAAAAGATTCACAAAAACAATTTACAACTAAAGAAAAATATAATTTCATACAATTACAAATTAAAGTTAAGACTTATAGGTCTCAACCCATCTTCAAGTTAAATTTTAATTAACATGAATTCAAGGATATCACATATTAAATATTTTTTTTTTTTTTATTTTTTATTTTTTATTTTTTATTTTTTATAAATAATAGAAAATCTCTCTATAAGTGAATAGATTTATTTTAAAAGTTGTTATTTTTGTATGTCTAGTAAGCTACACAACAGTGGTACTCCCTCCGTTCCTTAATATAGGTCGTTTTAGACATATGCACAATAATTAATAAAATGAATGAAAAAATATCCTTCACCTCACTTATTGGGATAAGGAAAGAAAGACTTAAGAGTAGAGGAGTAGTATAGGATAATGATAAATATGGATCAAAAATTAGGTGGAGTAATAAGGGATAATTTGGAAAAAATAATAATCAATTCTCCTAGATAACCACAAACGACGAATAATTAAGAATAACAAAAAAAGTCTAAAACGACCTACATATAGGAATGGAGGGAGTAATATTTAACTTCTTGTTATTAATGCTACATAACTGATTCACATCTTTTAAAAGCTTACGAGTATAATAAAAAGAGTAGTGCTACAGACACAAACTATTTTATAAATTGCTGATGTGACATACTCCACCTCAGCGTATTGATCAACAAATTATTTTAATGTAGTTCGGTCCCACACAATATATTGAGGTGAAGTATGTCACATCAGCAGTTTATAAAATATTTGTGTCTGTAGCAATATTCTAATATAGTAGTGTTACAGACATAAATTATTTTATAAATATTTTACAAACTGCTAATGTGGCATATTCTACCTCAGCATATTAATCAACAAATTGTTTCAATGTAGTCTTCGGTCTCACACAATATGCTGAGGTGGAGTATGCCACATCAGCAGTTTGTAAAATATTTATAAAATAATTTATGTCTCTAGCATTATTCTTGACTATATAAGACAAGAATAATGCTAGAATATGAAATGAAATCAAGGTTATACTTCAAGTCAAAGTTTTGTGGAGGAACCACGATGTTGAGGAAATGACCTAGGAGTTAGAATCTGAAATGAAATCAAGATATCCTTACCTCTTCGATATATCATGTACGTACCCTAATTTCCAGGGCAAAATTTTATAATAAGGGGAGGTTGTAAGACCCCAAATTTTTTATAAAGATGAGTTTTCTATAAATATTATTTTTAAATATTATGGAATAAATTTGATATAATGTTATAGTTATGGGTAATATTTATAAATTTTACAAAGTACGCAAGTTGTTGTATAATATTCGATTGGTTGGGGAATATTCGTTTTAACAGAGAATATTCGTACGACAACACAATCATTAGTGGACCCCACAACGGAATTATTGTCGGATTGAGAAAACGACAAAAATACTTTATAAAAATAGCGACGAAAATTTTACCGTTAACTGTTGAAACACCCGGTGTTAAAAGTACAGTAATACGCGTGGTGGCATAGTAGCACACGATATTGATTATTGATGCTTACGTAAGAAGTCATTCAGTTGTGTTCAATTATTGTTACAGTAATTGCTGCATAGTATCTTACGTTATTTGATTTAATTATTGCCAATATTTTATAATCAATAATTGAGATGACAAAGTTATTAATATTATTATTTTCAATATTAACGATGTCTAGAAGTTCTGTCAAGGAGAGGTTTGGTCACCTAATTGTGCGCCAATAGGGAGAAATCCTTATTGGAAAGCCCCATCTTTCTTGGGAACGACCTGGTCGATTAATATTGTGAATTATAATAATGATGATAAATGTTGTTAATTATGTTGAGGTGTCTTTTTATGAAGTCACGGAGGTTTATATATATATATATATATATATATATAATTTTGGTTTATTAGTATTAGTAATGTAATAAAACAAAAAAGCTTTTTATATAAAACAAAATACTTTTATAAAGTTATTTGTTTTATTAGATTTTAAATTGAATATATTATATTTTATTATGCATAGTGCCTGCATAGTATTTGCATAGTAAAAACTTTTTATATAAAACAGAATACTTTTTATAAAATTTTGTTTTATTTGATTATAAATAGAATATATTATATTTTATTGCATGGTGCAACATAGTATCCTTTCTATTTTCCTATAAATAGGATGTTTAGTTAAAATTGAAAATCACACCAGAAGTTCAGAGAATTATTCTATAATCTTGAGCGTATTTATTTAGAGTTTTAAGAAGCTTTGAGCGTAGTGCAAATTTTCTTCAAGAATATTCTCGTCCTACCAGTCGGAATACTATTCTTTTATGGTAAGGGGTGTTATTTCTTTCGTATTCATGAAGAGAACTCTGTTGAAATAACCTGTTTATGCGAAGTACCGCATACATGGTGAAATTCTTCTAATATTCTGTTATTTATTATTCTGTCGGAATATCATGTCTGTGCGTTTACGACGGACCTGGTTCTATTATTTATTATTCTGTCAGAATATCTTGTCTGTACGTTTACGTCGGACCTGATTCCATTATTTATTATTCTGTCGGAATATCCTGTCTGTGCGTTTACGCCGGACCTGGTTCTATTATTTATTATTTTATCGGAATAACCTGTCTGTGCGGTCTATCGCATGATTGGTGAATTATTTTGTTATTCCATTCTTTATTATACTCATTTGGTTAAAGTTTTAGCTTTTATACCCCATGAAATTAGTGAAATGTCTTTGATATTTGCACTTCATCCAGTATCTTTTCATAAAAATATTCTTCTGGGCATTCTTAAATTTTACTCTACAAAGCAGTATCATGTTGACAATTTGGACGTTGTTGGTTCCTGGATAAATTAATTCTTGAACTTGTTTTATTGAATTCTTATATCATTGCCATCATCCTCATGTTTATATTTTGTTGAAAGTCATCTGTAGCATGTAGTGCATAGATGGACTTGGTATGATTATAACCAAGGATTATTCGGTGTAATCATGACCGTAATATTACAAATGATACGGTAAAAGTCCTCATTGGCCCGTAGTGCATTGATGGATATTTGTTGGCATGATCATGACCATTGATGAATACACGAATATCCGTGGCCCATAGTGCATGGATAATTTGAGGTTGTGATACTAATGAATATCCTTGGTCGTAGTGCAGGGATGATGTGAATTATTTATTAAGCTGAGTCTCAGCGATAAAAGTAATGAAAAACTTTTTAAATCATAAAAGATAGTAGATTTTATTTTCTACTTGATTTTTTTAATGGATAGCTTGTTTCGCTGCAGTTAAACCTGATGTTTGTTATATTTTATCAGTTTAACACTGTTGAAGGCTAACGATAATTTATTATGCATTATCTTAGTCATAATATTTTTTACTGGGCTAATTGAGCTCACCCGTTTGCTTTCATTGTTCTCTTCAGTAAATGAAAACGTAGCGGGGACTAGTCGGGGAACGGAGTGACGGTTCAGATGATAGCATTAGTAGTACTCACTATTCTATAAAATAGTGTGAAAATAAATGTATTGAGGACTTATTTTGAGTTTGAATACTGTTTAGAAGAAAGTGTTGTATTAAAACTCACTGCTTATGTTTTGTCGTATTTTGCACGAAAGTTGTATAATTAAGTTTTATTTGTATTTTGTACTATGTATTTGACGACTCAGAATAGGTGATGTATACTTATTTTGGGAGCGTCATAGTTGGTATCAAAACTTAGGGATATGATCCCTGGTTGAGATGTGAGATAAAAACTAGGAGGGGAGAAACAGATAATTCTTTCTCTAGTATGACCTACCTAAATTTATTTGGTATTTAATTGGTTGGTCAGAGTATATGGATATTATGTTACATGTCAATTAACCTTTGTTTTGTGTCAGTATCTGAAAATGACATCCGAGAATATTGAGAATAGCAATAGAGCAAAGGAGACCGTTGCGGTTCCACATATCAATAATCAGGATAATGTACATCAGGAAGGCGACAATCATCATGCAAACAACAACATTGACCAAATATTGAATGATGTAATGTTCAGAGGCTTTATGCAATTCATGCAACATCAGGCGAGAGCGGCTCCTGTCCAAAATGTAGGTGAAAACACTGAAAACTCTCGGACGGTCACCGCTAAGCAGTTCAAATAGCTGGGACCACCGGAGTTTATTGGAGAGCCAAAACCACTTAAGGCGGAAACGTGGATCAAGCAGATCACCAATATATTTGATGTCTTGGGATGCGGCGAGGAGCAAAAGGTTCCCTTTGCCACCTTTATGTTGGGAGGAGAGGCAGATTACTGGTGGGAATCGGTAAAGCGTACTCAACCTGCCGCATTGAAGATGTCTTGGGAGAAGTTTCAAGAACTGTTCAATGACAAGTACTTTTCCGAAAGTATTCATCACATAAAGGAGGTAGAGTTCATCAAGTTGGAGCAGAATAATATGACCGTGTCGCAGTACGAAGCTAAGTTTGCCGAGTTGTCCCGGTTTGCGTCCCACTTGGTTGATAATGAGGAAAGAATGACGCGGATGTTTTTAAGAGGTTTGAAGCTGGAGATACGTCAATATCTTATTTCTCATAAATTGTGTTTGTATTCAGATGTTGTAAATAGGGCTCAGTTATTGGAGTGTGATAACGAGTCAACGCAACCAAGAGAAAGCAGCCGGCATAATGAAAATACCAGTGGTAACAGCTATCGAAGTGATGACAACAAACGTGGAGTGAATCAACATGCCAGAAATGGTAACCACTTTGGTGGTAATCATGGCCAAGGCGATAAAAGTGGACATTTCAAGAAGAAGAGATTTAACAATGATGGAAAGACGTCAGCACCAACACCCGTTGTTAAGGAAGGAGAACGACCACCTATAATATGCTTCAAATACGGAAGGGAGGGACATATCAGTCCAAACTGCGCGATGCCATCCAAAACGTGTTATAATTATGGAAGAGAAGGTCACCTAGCCCGATTTTGTCGTGCACTGAAGACAAGTCCAGTTGGAACGGTGACACAAAATACCGTCCCAGACAAGTCAAAACCAGTAGTTCAAGTGAGAGCGTTTGTTGTGACCTCCCAGAAAGTAAGGAAACCGAACGAGATCATCACGGGTAAGCTTATCATAAACTATAGCGAAGTCTATACCTTATTTGATACCGGTTCTACCCATTCTTTTATTTCTCCTACTTGTGCTCAACGATTAAATTTGACTCAAGATAAATTAAACTTTGACTTATCTGTGGAAACTCTGTTGGGAGAAACCTTAATTACATCCACTGTTTATAAGTCTTGTTTGGTTCAAATCGGTACCCTCACATTACCTGTCGATCTTATTTCATTGAAAATACTTGCATTTGATGTGATTCTAGGGATTGATTGGTTAACTATTCGTCATGCTAAAAATGATTATTTTCGTAAAGTTGTTAGCTTTCAAATTCCTAATCAACCTATTATACGAATTCAAGCTACCAAACCATTAAAATCAATCACGGTCATCTCAAGCCATAAAGTTATTCGTTTATTGAAAAACGGATGTCAAGCTTTCTTAGCTCATGTCACAGATCTAAACAAAAATACGTCAGTTTTGAATGATATTTCTATTGTTAATAAATTTCCTGACGTATTCCTTGAAGAACTTCCTTGCCTGCCCCAGAGCGTAAAATTGAATTTTGTATAGACCTTGAACCCGGTACAAAACCCATTTCCAAAACCCCATATCGGATGGCTCCTATTGAACTTCAGGAGTTAAAGACCCAATTATAGGAATTGTTAGACATCGATTTTATTTGACCTAATACTTCTCCTTGGGGTGCTCCTGTTCTATTCGGGAAGAAGAAAGATGGAAGTATGCGACTTTGTATTGATTATCAGGAGTTGAATCATGTCACCATAAAAAATAAGTACCCGTTGCCTCGCATTAATGACCTGTTTGACCTGTTGCAAGGAGCACAATTATTTTCAAAGATCGATCTTCGTTCTGCATATCATCAGTTGAAGGTTAGAACTGAGGATTTTCCAAAGACTGCCTTCAGAACTCGGTACGGGCATTATGAATTTTTAGTCATGTCTTTTGGATTGACTAATGCTCCTGCTGCCTTCATGGATATGATAAACCGAGTATTCAAGGAATATTTGGATCACTTTGTGGTCGTCTTTATTGATGACATCCTCATATATTCCAAAAGTCGTGAAGATCATGAGCAACACTTGAGGCTGATACTCCAAAAACTTCGTGAAAATAAGCTTTATGCCAAGTTGAAGAAATGCGAGTTCTGGCTTGAAGAAGTAGCATTCCTTGGGCATGTAGTATCAAGTCATGGAATATCTGTTGACCCGGCAAAGATTGAAGCTATTTAAAGCTGGGAGCAACCTAAATCAGTGACCGAAGTACGTAGCTTTCTCGGCTTAGCTGGTTATTATCGGAGATTCGTGGAAGGATTTTCTCGAATCGCTACTCCACTAACTCAGCTGACTCGGAAAGATACAAAATTCGGTTGGAGCGAGGAATGTGAGAATAGTTTTCAAGAACTCAAAAGAAGACTCATTTCAGTACCTGTTCTGACCATACCATCTAGCTCGGGGGGATTTGTCATATACAGTGATGCTTCGGGCAAAGGGTTAGGATGTGTTCTCATGCAATATGGGAAAATCATATTCTATGTGTGACGCCCCCAAAATTAGGTATACATCACCCATCTTGGGTCGTCAGATACATAGTATAGAATACAAATACAACTTACTAATACAACTGTCGTGTACAATACGACAAAACATAAACTGTGAGTTTGAATACAAATATTATTTTCTAGAGAGTATTCATACTCAAAAGGAGTCCTCATTACATTTATTAACACACTATTACATAGAATAGTGAGCACTACTAACTAATACTATCATTCGGACCATCACTCCGTTCTCCAACTTACCCCAGCTACGTTCTCATTTCCTGAAGAGAACAGTGAAAGAAAGCGTGAGCTCAACTAGCCCAGTAAGAAATATTATGACTAAGATAATGCAGAATAAATTATCATTAGCCTTCAACAATGTTAAACTAATAAAATATAATAGACATCAAGTTTAACTGCAGCGGAACAAGCAATCCATTAAAAGAGTCAAGTAGAAAATAAACTCTACTATCTTTTATGATTTAAAAGGTTTTTCAACACTGTTATCGCTGGGACTCAGCTTAATAAAATAATTCACATCATCGAATCACACCTGCACTACGGCCAAGGATATTCGTGTATTCATTAATGGGCATGATCATGCCAACAACTATCCATCAATGTACTACGGGCCAATAAGGACTTTTACCACATCATTTGTAACATTGCGGTCATGATTATACCGAATAATTCCTGGTCATAATCATACCAAGTCCATCTATGCACTACAGGCCACAGATGACTTTCAACATTTTATAAACATGAGGATGATGACAATGATATAAGAATTCAATAAAACAAGTAAAAGAATTAATTTATCCAAGAATTAACAACGTCCAAATTGTCAACATGATACTGCTTTGTGGAGTAAAATTCAAGAATGCTTAGAAGAATATTTTCATGAAAAGATACTGGATGAAAAGTAATTATCAAGGATATTCCACAAATTTCATGGAGTATAGAAGTCAAAACTTAACCAACTAAGTATAATAAAGAATGGAATAACAAAAGAAATCACCATGCATGCGATAGACCGCACAGACAGGTTATTCCAACAGAATAATAAATAATGGAACCAGGTCCGGCGTAAACGCACAGACAGGATATTCCGACAGAATAATAAATAATGGAACCAGGTCCGGTGTAAAACACACAAACAGGATGTTCCAACAGAATAATAACAAAGACGGAACCAGGTCCGGTGTAAAACACACAGACAGGATGTTCCAACAGAATAATAATAAAAACGGAACCAGGTCCGGTGTAAAACACACAGACAGAATGTTCCAACAGAATAATAGAAAAATGTCACCAAGTATAGGGTAGACCGCGTATACAGGTTATTCCAACAGAATAATAAGAAATGGAATAACAACAGTTCTCTTCATGAATAAGAAAGAATAACACCCCTTACCGTTTTAAAGAAGAGCTGAAATAAGGAAGTAGTTAAGTAGCAGAATACTCTTATTCTCTCTCTCTATAATTTCTCTCTATAGTTTCTCTCTCTAGAGTTCAGTGAATTCGTAAGAAATAATGAAGGAATGAGCTGCTATTTATAGAAAAATAAAATGCATAGTAACTAATCCATGAACGGTCCAGATTGATTACTTTAATCTGACGGTCCATATTTAAAGAAAAATCTTTTAAATAAAATATAATATATTCTATTTATAGAATAACTTTAATAAAGTATTCTGTTTTATATAAAAAGATGTTTCTGTTTTATTACGTTAATAATACGAATAAAACAAAACGTCATTATCGCTAAATAATTCATATTATTAACTGACAATAATTGAATCAAACTGAGTGACTTCTCACATAAGCATTAATAATCAATACCGTGTGCTACTATGCAACCACACGTATTACTGTACTTTTACTACCGAGTAGTTCAACAGTAACAATGGTAAAATTTCCGCCGTTATTTTTAATAAAATATTTTTGTCGTTTTTCTTTCAATCCGACAATAATTCCGTTGTGGGGTCCACCAATGATTGTGTCGTTGTACGAATATTTCCTGTTAAAACGAATATTCCCCGACCTATCGAATATTATATAACAACTTGCGTACTTTGTAAAATTTATAAATATTACCCACAACTATAACATTATATCAAATTAACTCCATAATATTTAAAAATGATATTTATAGAAAATTCATCTTTATTTATAAAAGTTGGGGTCTTACACTATGCCTCTCGACAACTCAAAGAATATGGGAGGAATTATCCTACTCATGATCTAGAGTTGGCAGCAGTCGTTTTTGCACTAAAGATTTGGATGCATTACTTGTATGGGGAGAAAGTGGAGATCTTTACGGATCATAAAAGCCTCAAATATTTCTTCACCCAAAAGGAACTTAACATGCGGCAACGACGTTGGCTTGAACTATTGAAAGATTATGATCATACCCTCCAATACCATCCTGAAAAAGTGAACGTGATAGCTGACGCATTGAGTAGAAGATCATATGCGGGTACGAGTGCGATATTGTCAACGCAAAGGCCCATTTTGTGTGATTTGCAAAGGATGGAGATGGAGTTAAAGACTCCGGGGGCCCATGTGATGATGGAGAATATACTAGTAGAACCGACTTTAATTGATAAAGTTAAAGCTGCTCAAGCTACAGACCTGGAGCTGATGCGTATGAGGAAGAAAGTGCAAGAAGGTGCTATGCCGGAAGCAAAAATCGATGAGGAAGGAATATTTCGAGTCAACTCCATACTTTGTGTTCCTAATGACCCTGATTTAAAGTATAACATCATGATGGAGACACACAACACATCGTTTGCAATCCATCCTGGGAGTACCAAAATGTATCATGATCTTCGACATACATTTTGGTGGGGCAATATGAAGAGAGAGATATCGCTGTTTATCTCAAGGTGTCTAACGTTTTAACGAGTCAAGGCGCAGCATCAAGTACCAAAAGGTCCATTGCAACCACTTGAAATTTCAGAATGGAAGTGGGAGCACATTATCATGGATTTCATTATCGGTCTTCCCAAGGTTTCTCAAGGCATAGATGCGATTTAGGTCATTGTTGATAAATTAACTAAGTCGGCTCATTTCTTACCTATACGAGAAACTTATACACTTGAACGTCTTGCTCGTATGTACATAAATAAGATTATAAGATGGCATGGTATGCCAGTATCCATAATTTCTGATCAAGACCCAAGATTCACTTCACGATTTTGGATTAGTTTGCAGAATGCTATGGGCACGGATTTACGGTTTAGTTCGGCATATCATCCTCAAACGGACGGGCAGTCGGAGAGGACTATTCAAACTCTTGAAGATCTATTAAGACTCTGTGTCCTTGATTTCAAGGGAAGTTGGGACAAGTTCTTATCATTGGTGAAATTTTCCTACAACAATAGCTATTAAGCAAGTATTAGCATGGATCCATTCGAAGCGTTGTATGGAATAAAGTGTCGTTCTCCAATATGCTGAGATGAGGTGGGTGAAGCAACGTTGTTGGGACCGGAGTTGGTACGTATGACTACGGAAAAGATTCAAACGATCCGACAACGTATAAAAATATCAAGATCGACAAAAGAGTTATGCTGATCTTCATCGAAAGGACGTGAAATTCGATATTGGAGATCATGTGTTGTTACGTGTTGCTCCATAGAAAGGAGTTACGAGATTTGGAAAGAGAGGAAAGCTCAATCCTCGATTCATTGGCCCATTTTTAAACCTCGATCGAGTAGGAACTGTGGCTTATAGACTCGCTTTACCGCCAAGTATGTCTCGTTTTCATAACGTTTTTCACATATCTATGTTACGTAAATATGTGAAAGACCTGCACCACATTATTGAGTTAGAACCGGACGAAATAGCGGAAGATTTAACGTATGTAGAGGTTCCTGTTAAAATCTTGGATAAGAAGGATCATGTTCTACGTTCCAAGGTTATACCTCAAGTCAAAATTTTGTGGAGGAACCACGATGTTGAGGAAATGACCTGGGAGTTAGAATCTGAAATAAAATCAAAGTATCCTTACCTCTTCGATATATCAGGTACGTACCCTAATTTCGAGGGCAAACTTTCATAAGAAGGGGAGGTTGTAAGACCCCAATTTTTTTAAAAAGATGAGTTTTCTATAAATATCATTTTTAAATATTATGGAATGAATTTGATATAATGTTATAGTTGTGGGTAATATTTATAAATTTTATAAAGTACGCAAGTTGTTGTATAATATTCGATTGGTCGGAGAATATTCGTTTTAACAGAGAATATTCGTACAACGGTACAATCATTGGTGGACCCCACAACGAAATTATTATCGGATTGAGAAAACGACAAAAATACTTTATAAAAATAGCGGCAGAAGTTTTACCGTTAACTGTTGAAACACCCGGTGTTAAAAGTACAGTAATACGCGTGGTGGCATAGTAGCACACGGTATTGATTATTGATGCTTACGTAAGAAGTCACTCAGTTTTGTTCAATTATTGTTAGAGTAATTGCTTCATAATATCTCGTGTTATTTAATTCAATTGTTGTCAATATTTTATAATCAATAATTGAAACGACAAAGTTATTAATATTATTATTTGCAATATTAACGATGTCTAGAAGTTCTGTCAAGGAGAGGTTTGGTCACCTAATTGCGCGTCAATAGGGAGAAATTCTTATTGGAAAACCCCCTCTTTCTTGGGACCGACCTGGTCGATTAATATTGTGAATTATAATAATGATGATAAATGTTGTTAATTATGTTGAGGTGTCTTTTTATAAAGTCACGAAGGTTTATATATATATATATATATATATATATATATATATATATTGGTTTATTAGTATTAGTGATGTAATAAAACAGAAAAGCGTTTTATATAAAACAGAATACTTTTATAAAGTTATCTGTTTTATTAGACTATAAATAGAATATATTATATTCTATTATGCATAGTATTTTGCATAGTAAAATATTTTTATATAAAACAGAATATTTTTATAAAGTTATTTGTTTTATTAGATTTTAAATAGAATATATTATATTTTATTATGCATAGTGCCTGCATAATATTTGCATAGTAAAAACTTTTTATATAAAACAGAATACTTTTTATAAAGTTTTGTTTTATTTGATTATAAATAGAATATATTATATTTTATTGTATAGTGCAACATAGTATCCTTTCTATTTTCCTATAAATAGGATGTTTAGTTAGAATTGAAAATCACACCAGAAGTTTAGAGAATTATTCTATAATCTTGAGCGTATTTATTTAGAGTTTTAAGAAGCTTTGAGCGTAGTGCAAGTTTTCTTCAAGAATATTCTCGCCCTACCAGTCGGAATACTCTTCTTTTACGGTAAGGGGTGTTATTTTTTTCGTATTCATAAAGAGAACTTCTGTTATTCAATTCCTTATTATTCTGTTGGAATAACCTGTTAATGCGAAGTACCGCATACATGGTAAAATTCTTCTAATATTTCGTTCTTTATTATTCTGTCAGAATATCATGTCTGTCCGTTTACGCCGGACCTGGTTCCATTATTTTTATTTTGTCGGAATGTCCTGTCTGTACTTTTACGCCGGACCTGGTTCCATTTGTGACGCCCCCAAAATAGGTCCAATCCATCCAACTCATTCTGAGTCGCCAAATACATGGTACAGAAAATAACTACAGCTTTATTATTACAATTGTCGTGCAAAATACGACAACACATATACTGTGAGTTTAAATACAAATATTGTCATCTAGACAGTATTCATACTCAATTAAGTCCTCATTATACTTATTGATACACTATTTTACAAAATAGTGAGGACTACTAAAACAACTGTCTTGAACCATCATTCCACACCCCGACTAGTACTCGCTACATTCTCGCCTCCTGAGAAGAAAAATGGAACAACAAGGAAAAGGGTGAGCTCAACTAGCCCAGTAAAGAATATTATGGCTAAGATAATATACAACAAATTATCCTTAGTCTTCAACAGGGAAAAATCTAATAGAATACAATAGACAACAAGTTTTAAATCAACAACTGTAGCGGAAACATCAATTCATTAGAAGAGTTGAGTAGAGAATGCAAACTACTATCTTCTATATATGAATTTAAAAGTTCATCGTCGATATTTTATCCCTGTAACATCAATCAATATATATCTGGAATCAAATATTCATCTTTGCACTACAGGCCAAAGATATTCATCAGTTGGTCATGTTCACCTCAACACCTGTTCATTTTTGCACTACGGGCCAAATATATTCATCATAAAATCATCAATCTTTGCACTACAGGCCAAAGATATTCAGTAACATCATCATTTAGAACTGAGGATGATGAAAAATATGTTAGAGAAAACGAATCCAGTGAAACAAAAGAGTAAATATTAAGGATTCGTATTTCAGCTATTCCATGTCCAAAAATACCTCATAAACAATCATAGTGAAGTAAAATTCAAGAATGATCAAAATATGGATACAATCAAAGCTAGTATCCAGAATAGATATTTGGACAAAAAGAAGAAAATTTCATTTTTCGGTGAATAGTAACTCGTGAATAGTAACTCTTAAATAGTAACTCGTGAATAGTAACCCCGACATGAAAAGTTCCAAATTTGATAAAAAGTTCAGATCAATACTTCGACATAATGATATTGAAGAAAATAATATCATTTAAGAAGAAATAACATCCCTTACCGCAGCAAAAACAGTACTTCTAGTTGAAACACCGGATATAGGTTATGACTTGAACTTGCACCGTATAGCAATACTCAAAGTATTAGAATACTCACAAGAATACGCTCACTAATATAGAGAGAGAAAGAGAGAGAGAAACTTGTGTTTTTGGTGTGATTTTCAATTCTAACCTAAGCACCCTATTTATAGGAAAATGCTTAGAACACCAAAGCAGAAAATTGAATATAATAATATTATATTTATAAAATTGTCAAGCCCACCTTGGGAGATCTGAATTCAGCCCATTCTTATCACATGTTAGCTCACTTAAATGCCAAAAAACGTTTTTCTTCAAAATAATAAATAAAACTTCCAAAAATCAATTATTTCGGAACTTCAGAACTTCAATAATTCATAATAAATAGCCCTTTTATCAGAAAATTTGAATCTCGCTAATTTTTATAGGAAATTCAATTCTCTACAACTTTGCAGAAGAAAGTTTTTCCAAATTCCAAACAGAAGTTGACCGAAATTCACAAACGGACGATTTTACAGTCAATAATAAATTTTCGGTCAAGAATTGTGTCCACCAACACACAAAATATGTGTTAATTATTTAATGCCACAAAAATATTCTTCCTCCTCATATACTCATATATCCCACATTCATTGTAAAAATATCACCATCAATATATTATTAAAATAATATATTTAAATGAATTATTTTATCAGAAAAAGATAAAATATTAATTTTCAACAATTGTCACATTAAAAATTTTCTCCATCTATATCCACATAAAATCACTATTTTCCTCATCATATAAATCAATAATTAATTATACACAAATAATATTACAGAACCACAGTACTGGCAACCAGGTCGTTCCCAGGAAAGAGGGGGCTTTCCAATAAGGATCTCTCCTTACTGGCACGCAATTAGATGACCAAACCTCTTCTTAGACAGAACTTTCTAGACATTACCAATAATATTATCTAATAATATTATTCAGATAATATGAATTATTGTTCCGATAATAGAAAATACTGTGTAGTGACAATTATTAAAACAACAGTAATATAAAATATCAACGCAGCAATTATTGAATCAATAAAATACAATATTGAACAGTAATTACTGTAACAATTATTGAGTAATGCCTTCTTACGTAAAAATCAATAATTGGTGCAATACCGTGTGCTACTGTGTAACAACGCGTATTACTGTGTTTTAACCACCGGTATTCTAACAGTATTAACGGTAACAACTACGCCGTTATTTATAAACAACTTGTTTTTGTCGTTTTCTTCATCCAATCACTTTCTGTTATGGGGCCCACACAAGGCTGCGCCGTCGTACGAATATTCCCCGACAACAAGAATATTTCACGACCAAACAAATATTCCCTGACAATAATGAATATTTTATAACCACTTGCTTATTTAAAATATTTGCGCGTTTTACCCATAACTAACCACATTAATCAAATCAACCCTTACTATTTCAGAATAATAAATAGAGAAAATTAAATTTCATTTATTAATAATTTGGGGTCTTACACTATTATTTATTATTCTGTCGGAATATCCTGTCTGTGCGTTTACGCCGGACCTGGTTCAATTATTTATTATTTTGTCGGAATATCCTGTCTGTGCGTTTACGCTGGACCTGGTTCTATTATTTATTATTTTATCGGAATAACCTGTCTGTGCGGTCTATCGCATGATTGGTGAATTATTTTGTTATACCATTCTTTATTATACTCAGTTGGTTAAAGTTTTGACTTTTATACTCCATGAAATTAGTGAAATACCTTGGATATTTGCGCTTCATCCAGTATCTTTTTGTGGAAATATTCTTCTGAGCATTCTTAAATTTTACTCTACAAAGCAGTATCATGTTGACAATTTGGACGTTGTTGGTTCCTGGATAAATTAATTCTTGAACTTATTTTATTGAATTCTTATATCATTGTCATCATCCTCATGTTTATATTTTGTTGAAAGTCATCTGTGGCATGTAGTGCATAGATGGACTTGGTATGATTATAACCAGGGATTATTCGGTGTAATCATGACCGTAATGTTACAAATGATGTGGTAAAAGTCCTCATTGGCCCGTAGTGCATCGATGGACAGTTGTTGGCATGATCATGACCATTGATTAATACACGAATATCATTGGCCCGTAGTCCATGGATAATTTGTGGTTGTGATACTAATGAATATCCTTGGCCGTAGTGCAGGGATGATGTGGATTATTTATTAAGCTGAGTCTCAGCGATAAAAGTAATGAAAAACTTTTTAAATCATAAAAGATAGTAGATTTTATTCTCTACTTGACTCTTTTAATGGATAGCTTGTTCCGCTGCAGTTAAACTTGATGTTTGTTATATTTTATCAGTTTAACACTGTTGAAGGCTAACGATAATTTATTCTGCATTATCTTAGTCATAATATTTCTTACTGGGCTAGTTGAGCTCACCCTTTTGCTTTCATTGCTCTATTCAGGAAATGAGAACGTAGCGGGGACTAGTCGAGAAACGGAGTGACTGTTCAGATGATAATATTAGTAGTCCTCACTATTTTATGAAATAGTGTGAAAATAAATGTATCGAGTACTTATTTTGAGTTTAAATGCTGTTTAGAAGAAAGTGTTGTATTAAAACTCACAGCTTATATTTTGTCGTATTTTACACGACAGTTGTATAATTAAGTTTTATTTGTATTTTGTACCATGTATTTGACGACTCAGAATAGGTGATGTATACCTATTTTGGGGGCGTCACAAGAATGATGCTACAGGCACAAACTATTTTATAAATATTTTACAAACTGCTGATGTGGCATACTCCACCTCAACATATTGATTAACAAATTGCTTCAATATAGTTTTCGGCCCCACACAATATGCTGAGGTGGAGTATGTCAAATCAACAGTTTATAAAATATTTGTAGAATAGTTTGTGTCTCTAGCATTATTCATATGACAATATACTCACCCCGTTTTTTTAGAATTTCAAGTAAGTATTAATAATTACTTAATTTCTAATATTATTCTAAGTATTAAATATAATTTTGGTTCTCTCACTATTTTTTTTTCAATAAACAATATTCTTTTTTTAATGTAAGAATAAAATTGATAATTAATATCATATTTAATACTATACAATTACTTATATTACATTAAGAGAGGGATGGAGTGCGGTTTATTTACTAAATACATTTGGGACGGTTTACTCCTCTTCACTTTCCCCAATCGCATAAACATGGAACGCCTCATCTTCTGTGCCCTAATCCCCACCCAAATCCAAACCCAAACCCAATCTCCGCCACCTCGAGCTCAGACGGGGTAACATCCGTCAAAAAGAGTGGCAAGACGTTGTTAACTCCGTTAACGCCCGTTACGGCCACACCAAGAAAACCTTACGTACTGATGTTCAGTGTAAGAACTAGATTGACACTTCGAAAAAGAAATACAAGACTGAAAAGGATAGGGTTTCTGAATCTAATTGAACCGTACCTAATTCGTAGTCGTTTTTCTCTTGGCTTGATGTTTTGATTGGACCTGGTTTGATGAAGCCCTCGTTTTCGTCGGTTTTGGTTGTTGCTTTGTCGTATCAGGAACTAGCGCCGCTTGATGTTGGCAGGTGGAGGGGATGAAGAAGTTGGCAAGGGCGATTGGGAGGTTCGGAAAGATATATGAGAGAATGGAAGGGGAGAAACAACGGCATATAATTGAATTTTATAAATGTGTTTGTTTATAATCAGACTTGTACTGATATGGATCATCCTGAACAACATATTATTGTGAGTTTTGATGTTTGTGAAGAAAAGTTTAATATCATTGAAATGCCTGTTGATTTACTTTCCATTTAGAGTATGATTTCATGGAATGTGATGGACGTTTGCGTTTAGTTGATTACCAAAGGATTATAGGATTGAATTACCTTCATCCTCCAATACCCAAATATCCAAATTATTTCCTTCTATAATCCTTTGGTAATTAACTAAACGCAAACGTCCATCACATTCTATGAAATCATACTCTAAATGGAAAGTAAAATCAAAAGACAATTCAATGATATTAAACTTTTCTTCATAAACATCAAAACTCACAATAATATGTTGTTCAGGATTATTAGACCTGGTAAACGGGCCCAAAGCCCGCGGACCGGCCTGCCAAAAAGCGGGCTTTGGGCCGTATTTTTTCGGCTCACAGAAAACCAGGCCTTTTTGACCCGACTCGTTGAAAGCTCGGCCCGGCCCGACCCGTTCACTTGAAGCCCAAAAAAAAGTCAAAAAATAGGCATAAAACACCCTCGGCCCGCAGCCTGGCCCGGCTTGCCCTTGAACCTGCGGGCTTTGGGCTTACATTTTTTGGTCCGCGAAAAATCGGGCCGTTTTGGCCCGACCCGTCAGAGGCCCGGTCCGTTTGGGCCGGCCCGGTCCGTTTGACAGGCGTAAGGATGATCCATATCAGTACAAGTTTGATAATAAATAAACACATTTATAAAATTCAATTATATGCCGTTGTTTCTCCCCTTCCATTCTCTCATATATCTCTCCGAACCTCCCAATCGCCATTGCCAACTTCTTCATCCCCTCCACCTGCCAACATTAATCGGCGCTGGTTCCTGATACGACAAAGCAACAACCAAAGCCGACGAAAACGAGGGCTTCATCAAACCAGATCCAATCAAAACATCAAGCCAAGAGAAAAACGACCACGAATTAGGTATGGTTCCATTAGATTCAGAAACCCTAGCCTTTTCAGTCTTGTATTTCTTTTTCGAAGTGTCAATCTAGTTCTTACACTGAACATCAGTACGTAATGTTTTCTTGGTGTGGCCGTGACGGGCGTTAACGGAGTTAACAACGTCTTGCCAGTCTTTTTGACGGAGGTTACCCCGTCTGAGCTCGAGGTGGCGGAGATTGGGTTTGGGTTTGGGTTTGGGTTTGGGTGGGGATTAGGGCACAGAAGATGAGGCGTTCCATGTTTATGCGATTGGGGAAAGTGAAGAGGAGTAAATCGCCCCAAATGTATTTAGTAAATAAACCGTACTCCCTCCCTCTCTAAATATAATACACTTAATATAATATAAGTAATTGTATAGTATTAAATATGATATTAATTATCTATTTTATTTTTACATCAAAAAAAGAAAGTTGTTTATTGGGAAAAAAAATAGTGAGAGAACCAAAAATATATTTAATACTTAGAATAATATTAGAAATTAAGCAATTATTAATACTTACTTAAAATTCTTAAATGACTTATATTAAGGGATAAAAATATTGTTATAGAATGACTTATATTAAAAAACGGGGTGAGTATATTGTTATATGAATAATGCTAGAGACACAAACTATTCTACAAATATTTTATAAACTGTTGATGTGACATACTCTACCTCAGCATATTGTGTGGGGCCGAAAACTATATTGAAACAATTTGTTAATCACTATGCTGAGGTGGAGTATGCCACATCAGCAGTTTGTAAAATATTTCTAAAATAGTTTGTGTCTGTAGCATCACTCTTGTCATATATAGTCAAGAATAATGCTAGAGACACAAATTATTTGACAAATATTTTATAAATTACTGATGTGGCATACTCCACCTCAGCATATTATGTGGGACCGAAGACTATATTGAAATAATTTGTTGATTAATACGCTGAGGTGGAGTATACCACATCAGCAGTTTATAAAATATTTATAAAATAATTTATGTCTGTAGCACTACTATACAACATATTTTTAGGTGACACGTCAAATACTCGGATGTTTTTTTTATCAAAAAAGTTATTTGAAAACACATTTATTTATTTAAGTGTACTTAGAGTATATTATTATAAAATTTTAAAAATTAGGATAACATGTAAAGGCAGAAATGAATTTAACTCTTTATTAAAATCCTAATGTAACCCATACTAAGCCCATACAACCTCTGGGCTTAACTATCGCATTACCGACCGGCAAAGAGATATTTCTATCTATTCCAATCCCAATATCCCAATACACCAAAGAACTGTCTCAACTATTCGTTCTTCTCACGCGGTCTCTAATCTCTCCCTCTCTCTTCTCTAAGCAATGGCGACGACGACTGGCGTACAGAAAGAAGACTACCCCGGAAAAACCCTAAAACAACATGAACCATCAGATCCTTCTCCTCCTCATCCAATCGAAGCCCCTGACGGCAATACTTCACCCGATGCCGACGCCCATCCTCCCAAGGAAAGCGGCGTCGACAAGGAATCGACGGTCACTGCTGGAGATTTGACGGCTAACGACGACAACAGCGGGTCGGCTACTGATACTCAGAAGAAGATCCGCCGAGCAGAGCGCTTCGGTATGCCTGTGCAGCTCTCTGAACAGGAGAAGCGAAATTCTCGTGCTGAGAGGTACCATGGTCTCTCTCTCTCTATATATATATATTAGTAATTTTCTACTCCTTAGTTAGGGTTAGGGTTTGTTTACGATATAATTTTTGCGTTTTCATTCCATGCCTTTTACTGGTTTTATGCTTTGTTAGGGATTATCGTTGATTGTGCACTAATGTAGATTTATGTTATCTATTATGTGAAGCAATTTGATACCTGCTCACCTTTCCTTTCCCCAAGACCAAAGATTGATAATTATGTTTGATGTTTTGTTTGGAAAAGTTTGGGGGTCATGTTGTTCATTATCAACTTTGGAATTGATATCAGGAATATTTGTTGGGTGTAGTTTTTGGAACTCTTCCATGCAGGCATACACTGTACTAGAAAAAAGATTTGGGGGCATCACTATATCAAATCTTGCCAAACCAATCACGATTCTTATGTTTTGTTAACTTGTACGTCACTAGATTGTTAAATTTGAATAAATGGGCAATGTAATTTGACAAAATTTTATTGTAAGCATCTCTTTCTTCATGGAATGACGGAAAGTACTTTCCAAATTCTTATTGTTTTTTTTTTCAATATCATGGAATAGACAATTAATGTATTTTTCATATTCTAGAGCATGCTAATTTCATCTCTTTTTTACTAATAAGTATATCAGCTGTATTTCACATTGCAATTGGTGATTTATTCAACTTTATTTTACAAACTAAATTTTATTTGCACGGTTATAGGTTGCTATACGACTGTATTTGACAAATTGTCCTATGTTTTGTAGGTTTGGCACTGGGGCTGGCTTGCATGGATCAGATGCGATAAAGAAATCCGAGGAGCATAAAAGGAAGGCCCGAGCAGAGAGGTTTCATTTTTAAGATTGTCGTATTGTTCTTAATATTATATCATTTGTCATGCAAAGGGTTTATGACAATTTATTTTCCTTGATCCTAGATTTGGGTTGGAGCAATCTGTACCGGTTGCCGAGGAAGAGAAGAAGAAGGCTAGGCTTGCTAGGTTTGCCCCAGTTTCGCAAATAGATTCAGTAGAAGAAGATAAAAAGAAAGCTAGGGCACTCAGGTTTGTATTTTAGAAATATATTTGAGTTCTCTTTGTTGTGTCACGTTAGGGAAATGGTTTAGTACCAGGTTTGTTGACTTATAGGAGTAAAGACATGCATTCATGTTAGACATCAAATCTAATGTTTGCAACCTTATTTCTGCAGGTTTTCAGAGACGTCGAGTTCTCTGCCACAAGCTAATGGTAAAGGAATTGAGCCGGTAGGTCATTGTTCATTGTGTTACTTCCTTGCATATTGCTGATATGGTTCTTGTAATCGTGTATTAATTTTGCAATTAATATCTTTGTTTTACATAGAAGGCAGCTATCACGGGCAAGGCAGGTGGAGGCGCCTGAAAAACAATCGTCTTTGTTTTATGGTAAAAACTGCTTTGAAAAGTAATGCTATTGCAATAATTATGCCCTTACATATCAGCCTTTGGTGATTTAAATAGACCTTTCTTCACTATTTTTTTTTCTTATGTAGGTTAAAGTTTTTGTATTTTGTGATTTCCCCAGCGGCTTCTAAATTTATGACATAAATTACTGGATGTGGCACTCTTTTCCTACAAGGCAGAATGTAAGATTTGGGGAGTGTACGATACTTTATCTTGTGTCGGGCCCATTTTGTGTTAATTAACTGTATTTGTCTTAGCTTGGCCATCAGCAACCTCCTTGGTATTGACCTTATCTCAAATGACTATTAGGTATGTCGAAAATATTGAAATTGCTGCAGAGTTTATGGTACATAGCCACCCTCATGTATTGACATGCAGTATTACATCATACTTTCAAGATCCAGTTCGAGTTGGCAACAATTAGTTAGCATATAACTTTAGCTGTAACATCTTATGATCTACAATTTTCATTGTTAAAAATTGCCATATTGCTCCATGTAAAGTCCCTTATCTAATGCACTCCACCAATTGGAACTTTACCATCTGATATATTTCTAGAATAGAAAAGGTAGTGATGTTGTTAAACTAACATTTGAAACAAACCCTTCAAATCAGTAATTGGAAAGAAAAAAAATAAAAAAATTGAAGCATATTTGCATAATTGTGTTTCTGATTACTATGAGGCACTAGACATAGATTAAGAGTTTGTTAATTGTTTACTTTTATGCGGTTGTTATATAAGTTCACGGTAGGTTTCATTGGCGTCTGAGTAACAACTAATTTTTGACATCAAGAGTTGTGGATCATTTGATGTTTAATTTTAGTACCAACCAAATTCTCAATAATAATTGTCTTGATCTTTAATGAGATGTACTGCTTGTTCTTTGTTGCCGGCCCAACTTGATTTTGAAAGACTCGACAAAGTGAGGGTGTTGGCATTAGTGTAAAGTTGTCAAGAAAGGTTTACGGCAGGTGAGGCTTGACAATGTTTATATTTTGCTGACCGGGGCTCTGTGAATTAATATTTTTCTCAGTGTTTTCGACATTCTCAGTATAAGGTCATTTGAGGTAAGTTGATTCCTAGGTTGTGGTTGTTGATTGGCTTTGGTCATGGTAGGTATGTTTATAGGGCGCACAGACTGGAATGGAGAATTTGTTTATAACATTTTGTATCGAATTTTGAGGGCAGAGAGGATAAAAACTCAAACTTTCATGTCTATGTAAATTTTAATGACCATGTAAGCTGGTTGGGGTATCATTTTAGTTTATTTTTTGTTATTTTCCTGCTTTGTTGCATTTACTTGTTTTATCTAGTTGTGTATATATTATGTTTCAATCATTAATATGTCCCATACCTTCTGTTGTAAATCATTAATATGCTCAATTCATTTTGGTATGATCTGAAGTAGGTGTTCACCTTGAATCCTGGATAAGGTGACAAATATCTTGGTATTTGAGGAAGGTTTGGTTTTTAATCATGTATTACACACGTATTTCTGTTGATTTGCGTTGAGGTGTTTGACAGACTTTTTCTCAAGAATTTTTCAAACAATAAAATTTACTCTCTATAAGACTAATAAATGTGTACAAGGCAAGTATGTATGATGCTTGGTTAATAATTAAGTTCAAGTTCCCATATGCTTCTATTGCTATTTTGTTTGTACTGAACCATATGGGGGTTGTTTTCGAGTGAGAAAGAGTTGGAATATCATTAAGACATACTTGTAAAACATCATAGTTGTGGGTTTTGGGGTGGGGTGGGGTAACTGGTTTCTCCGTATATTTAAAATATATATCATACAAAGAGTTTGGTTATGCTATTACTTTATTACTTTATCTACTAGTTTAATATTTGTCTTCCTATTTTATCAAATATAATGCCCTCGCGTTAAGTGCACATCAGGGACTAGTATGTATGTATTAAGATACGAACGTCAATTTTAGTGCCCTCTGTTTCTCTTCACATTTGGGTGTTGGAGTTTAGCTGCACGTGGTTTAAGAAATTCCAAAAAAAGTTTGGACTGCAGTTCAATTTTATCCCTTTTCTAAATTTGTGTGCTCAAGGGAGGAGCAAATATTTGGTATCACTATGATACCATGTCATTTCTATCGCATAATGTATAATATATAAATAGGAAACTGAATTTTTTTCTCATGTACATTTATGAGATACGAAATGATCTGTACTTAAAAAATAATTTACTTGTGTTGTACACCATTTAATAACATGACACGTCATGTAGGTAGGTAGGTAGGTAGGTAGGTAAATTTAGGAGAAATTAAATTATTTAAACACTATTATTCTTAATATTAATATACTCTTACTTTAAAAACTAGGACATCCAACAGTGATGGTCCAAGTATGACAATCCAAATTACGAGGAAAACTGGTCTAGCAGTGTATGTAATCCATTTACCAAAAAGATGGAAATCAAGAATCTGGTGTATAGATATGGTGACGACCACACAAAAGAATCAATGCTGCATATGTGGAAACTACCAAACCATGGTTCTGGTTCAGAATTTGTTGACTACGACTTAGTAGGGGGGGGGGGGGCGGCGGGCAACTCCTCCACCTGCTGCCGCTCTTATGGAACATAGAGAGGGTATCCTCCTATTCATGATAGGGGGATCTAGAAATACAACTACGACGGTGATGTCATCATGGAAATGTCTCCTCACTCCTTTATCAATCTTCTTCAGGTCGGAGTATCTCATTTCTCTTTTTTTGGCTGCTACTCGAAGTGCAGCTTTAACAAGTCTCCCCCCAATTCCCTGCAAAGAGATTATTAATATGGAGAATTTATATGTTTGTTTGTTTTGGCATTGATTGGATTGATCTCTTCTTAATTAGGAAAGCATCTTCAAGTGATTCTAGGAATTAAGTTTTTTATGCAGTAGAAGATAATAGAATGTGTGTGTAGACAATTACATTTCGGGGGTAACCGTGGACAATATCAACAGCCTCTTGGTTGCTAAGATGCTCCCATAAACCGTCGGATGCAAATATGAGAAATTGATCCTTGGAGTTGAGTTTGTGTATCAAGATTGATGGCTCTGGACTGAGAATTGGCTTTATAAAGGGCTCAGGCAGTCTAAACTTGGCCAATAGAGGCTCCCTGTTGAATTCAGCCTTCTTCAGATAGGCATCCCCAATGGATCTTGAAATCTGCAACACAATTGCTTTTATTTATAATCAGGAAATATGATTGTTCGTTTGTTCTTTCTTTCTTTCTTTCTTATCAGGAACACACACACACACTAGGTGACATTTGGCATGCTTATGGTACTAGTTAGAGCACAAGTGATTTATCAGCTGCCACGTAAATGGGCATTTGAAAACCTTGTAGTAACGTAATTAGCAGTAGAATGAGATCAATCACATAAAGAATAAATGTTGGAGAAGGGAAGAAAATTACCTGTATGATACCCTTGACACGCCAAACCTTATGTTTTAGAACCACAATTTGTGAATCATCTGGATGCATTGAACGGAGCTCGTCTCTTACAGATTCAATGCTTGCATTGTGCTCTGTTGATAACTGTATTGCGGTGACACCTCTATCTGCTCTCCCTAATACCACTCGAGAATCTCCAGCATTGGCAACATACAAGAGTCCATTGCATATTATCCCAACCAAACAGCATGTTCCCACTGATGCAAGTTGTGGCTTAACATGCCATTGCTCTCTTACGACAGACAGAAATTGCTCTTCTGTGGCCATGAAAGCCTTTTTTATTACACTTGCAGATACCTCTTGGTGTTCAGAGGCAAATTCTGAAACAAAACATGAATTCAGAAGGAGCTAGTGAGGCTACAAGGGGCAGGGGTAGACTGAAATTAACTTGGATACAAGTTATAGGTAGACCAAAACTAACTTTGCATACAACATATAAATAAATATACGTGCAATAGAAAATAACTGAGAATCTGGCTATTGATACAACATAGTGTAACAAAATGATTCATCTAGCCGACCTAATTAATTTGGACATAAGGCTTAGTTGAGTCACCTAGATGAATCATTTTCCTCTGCTTGGAATTATATTTAAAGGTTTGGCCAGGCAACTTCTCCATTTTGGACCATTCTTGCTAATTTGGATACTAGGAACCTTTGGAATGTCTTCGCTCCCTAAATTTCTTTGGTCCATAATTGTTGAATTGGATAGGGAGCTTCTCAATCTTAGAAAAGATTCAAACTGTGCTATCAATTTGTCTTTGGTTTCATACATTGGATGAAAGGATGACATCAATTGAACTCGAATCTAACAGTAATCAATTTTTATTTACATAATGTGAACGCTCACATGCTCTTAACTTATGCAGGGGGTGGGGGTGGGGGTGGGGGTGGGGGTGGGGGTTGGGGAAGGTTATCATGTTCAGATTGATACACTCCTTGACTTAACAAATACTATACCATAGCATCTAGACAATGAAACGTTAAAATAAGCAAATTTGAACTATTAATAATAGCCTAGATTTCTTTGATTGGCATCAGGAGAAGCATCTTCCCAAGAGAAGGAAAATAATATATAAAAAGTTGTTATTGTATAAGCAAGAGTATTGCATATCTAAATTATGATCTGCATGCTCTCCTAATATTAAGTTTGTTATTTTGGTAGGTTATATGACTATATTTGTCAGTACACTTTTGTGCTTTAGATCACAACTAACGAGAGAGCCCAAGCAGATGGAAGATTCATGAGTGTACTTAAGTTTGACGGATTAAATGTTTTCCAAGTTCCATTGTATTAAGCTCATTACTAACACTGCACGAAGCTCATCTCCAAGAATGCTTTAGATTTGCATCAATAATGCAAAAGATAATTGTCGAATGCAATACGCAATTGCCAATATAGAACTTGTGCCTGAATTAGTCAAGTTCTTATTACTGGATACTAATTACATAAACTAACACCATTCAAGATCATATAATAAACTATTGGGACTATACAACAATCAAATTTAAATAGAAACTCAAATTATAGGAGAACATACTCTTAAGATTGGGGAACAGGGTGTCATTGACGAATTGGGCTGTCTCTGGTCCTCCATGTCCATCATAGACCCCGACGAATGTTCCAAAGGGGCCAGAATTTAGAGAACTCAAAGGTCCTGATACAAGTTGGCTTTGATCTTCTAGCAAATTGTTTGCTTGAATTACTGCCATTGAAAACTCTCCACTTACATGGGTTCCTAAATCTTTATGCCACATCATTCCATCAATGCGACCATAAGGATCTCCACCTTGGCTGCCTCCGTCACCCTCAACAGATGGTTTCCAACAAGGTTTAACCATATTTTTAATATCCACCCAATTGCAAATATATCATAACAATGTATTCTTCAAACTATGAATTGAATCACAAAAACTAACCCAAATAAACCCAATATATAAATCATCCAAAAGACCCTGCAAACAATACATTCATCAAATCTAGCCTCAACTCCAGTTTTTGTTTATGTTCCAAACCTGCAACTCCGATTCCTGACACTATATACCCACCAGCACTACAAGACCCTGACAACATTAATAAGTAACAAAACTACAAAAAAAAGAAAAGAAAAAAAGAAGACCAAATGGGTATGGGCAAAATCAAACCAGAAATGTCTCTCAAGACAAGAAAGCAATAGTTTTTATATGAGTTCAAAAAATATGGAGCTCTGCTGGTGTTGCTGCTGCATACCTTGAACCTGAGTTTAATGCGTGTGGTGGTGGACCTTCCTATTCCATGGGTTGTATCACCTCTCAGTAACAGGCTTAACTGTGAAAATCCATATAGATTTGATCGTGAGAGAGTTTGTTCATGGATCAGAGAAATAAAGAGAGATCAAAAGGGATAAGGGAAAAAGGGTTTTGGAATTTTTTGGGCAGAAAATCTTTTGAATTGGTGTCAGATGAGATCTTAGATGATGGGTTGATGACGGAAATAAAAAATACTCCCCCTTTTTCTTTTCTTTAAAAACTACAAGTTCTCTGACAGCTTACTTCTTTTCTTTTCTATTCTATGAACCGGATTCCTATCTTTCTCTCTTCTTTAATTTATTGTCTCTGGCTTCTTTGTTTGTTTCTGTGGGTGTTTAGGGTTTGTGATTTACATATGGCTAACTACTACTACTACTACTACTACTACTACTACTATATTATATCCTTCCACCATTTTGTAGGGCATTGATACTTGATAGTGAGGTTTCTGCAGTGGGATTTATACAAAAGAAGGGATTTTAAAATTTAAATAAATTAACCCGGCCCCTAGGGGTACGGCAAAACATTGGAGAAAGTTACTCGTATTCTTCTAAAGCTTTATTTTGGTCCCCAAAAATGCCATTTTCAAAGAAGAATGGGGGACCAGACCAAATTAGCTCATCACATTCCTACCTTAATATGGAAAATGATCTCACATTCTTCTGCTTATTTCCATGTCATGTGAAAGTTGGCACCCTAACAATCAAAGAAGAGAAGCAAAACTAAATGAAAAAGTCTAGGGGGACCGGCTATTTCCGACCGGGGTAGTGACCGGCCGGAATTTTTTTTTTTTTACTTTTGATTACAAAATAATTAATGTGATTTATTGGAACTGAAATTTTTATAAAATGCAGTGATTTAGGCGTCCGTTTGGATACACGTAACAAACAGGTTATACAGTCTGTACAACCCTGTTTGTTACGTGTATCCAAACGGACGCCTAAATCACTGCATTTTATAAAAATTTCAGTTCCAATAAATCACATTAATTATTTTGTAATCAAAAGCAAAAAAAAAAAAAAAAAAAAAAAAATTCCGGCCGGTCACTACCCCGGTCGGAAAACGCCGGTCGGCGATATGCCTATACCCCAAACACGCACAAGTTATTTTTATTATCCCCACGCCACGGCCACGCCACGGCGTAGGAACTACACAGCCTATTATTTTGGTTAAACCCTTTATGGTATGGTTAAACGCAGTGTTATGGGCTGAATGTAAGTCCAATCACAGACCAACAAACAACACGTTAGTCTAATCCACTTGTCTAGTAGAGAAGGATAGACCCCCATCCTTTGTTTTGTCTGTGTCTATTTTGAAATTCCAAGCTTAAGGTGCATTTGAGGCCTCAATACAAAAGCTTTTCTGCTGCATTAAGTGTGTGACAAACTGACAATCGGACAACGTATAATATCTCATGTTTCTTTATGGATCTCAATAACGAATGGATACCTAAAAAACAAAACCATTTTACCATTCTAGACTATGTAAGTTTAGAATAAAATCCAACTTGTTTGCAACCTAAATTTTATTTTAAATTAAACGCACCCTACCTACACATTTAGCAGCGAGAAAACAATATGCACACACTATATCATTTTTCAGTTATTTATTGTCTAAAAGTCTTATTACGTTATTCAAATATGGTCTAAACACTAAGATTTTAAACGATTATTTTTAATATATATGCGTTTATATTATAGTTTTAAAATAATTGTTTAAATGTTAGTTTTTAGACCACAGTACTCCTATTTTAATGACCGTAGCCGTAAAAATTTGTCAAAAAATGGTGTTGAGGGTTGTGTTATGCTAACAGTACAAGTGTCTTTTAATTCCACAAGGTCTTCTCTCACATAAGAATGAACTTCGCTTACTATTCATGTGAAAAGAACATTGTGAAGTTAATATTTTTACTTAATAAAATATTAATTCCCTAAAAAAAAATTATGAAGTTGGTAGGGGGGTTGCAATAAATTTCATCATTAAATAATAAATACACGTACTTTTATATTATTAAGAGTGAGGATGACGTTCAGATCAATTGCTATTATGGAACTATTCCAATTCAAAATCAATTCAAATTTTAGAAAATAGAACAGGAACAAGCATAATATGCCCAACTCAAACATACTAGCACTAGTCTAGTGTAGTAGTAAAAAATTATTACTAATCCAACGCTGCTGGCTGCTGGCTGCTGTATTAACAATTCATAATGAATCAGTCCAACAACTTACTGTATTTATTACTAAAATCACTCCATTCTCTTTCACATCTATATGAATCACCAGTGCAAAAACCAAGAAATAGAAAAATATTGATTTATTTATCTACTAAAACCCAACTCTAATCATATGTCTTCTCTACATTGAAATTTGAAGTCTTTCCTTCATATGCCTTAGAGAATCAAGAACATCTTTAACACTAGCATTATCGCTAGCTGGATTATTGTTAGCAGTTTGTGTTGTTACTGGAATATCAACCAGAACTAATGCCATCGAATTATCAACGCAACTTTCATCCCAGTCTTGATAATTTTCTCCATTAATCTCCTCGCCCTCAACTGAAGATTTTGACCTAAAAAGAATGAAACAAGACATCAATAATTAATTCAACCCACAAAATTAATGGATTTTGCAGCAAATTGGCTTGACACACCTATGATCATCTCTCACCGGCTCATTTACGATTTGGGTACATTGAGAATCATTGGATTTTTCAGACATGAGTTTATCTGATCCACTCTTTCCATTTGAAGGCACAATGTAGCTTTCACTAATTGTATTGGTAAGTGGTAACATTATGCTTCAAGATTTCTGATAATGGGGACTCTGTCTCTTTCACCGGCTCTTCAATTTCACATTTTGTGGAGTTTCTGATTTGCGTATTAATGGGTTGTTCCTTGTCATCTTTTGGGGGTTTTGGATATGAAGAAGAAGAAGAAGAAGATGAGGCTGTGGATGATGATGATACAGAGCTGAATTCACTCTTCTCCATAGAGCTTGACTGCTCTGATGATGATTCATCTGAAACAACAAACACATACGACATATTCATGGAATCCAGCTTCTTTATTAGTGATTTCAGCCTCTTTTCGGCTCTGTTCCTCGATTTTACCTCTTTTCTCAACTGGTTCTCTAATTCAATCAGCTGTAAGGTTAAAGAGATAGAGAGGAGATGCGACAAGGAGTAAATTTTCTTGAAAATTTTGAAAATACAAGAATTTGAAATCAAAATCTAATTACAGGACAAAAATAATATAAATCAGTGGAGTTGCATACAGACCTTGTTGCCCATTTGCATTGCCTCTTCATTAGCAACCCTTGATGCCCCTCTTTCTGCAAGCAGTCTCCCTCTTAAACACTCCAAAGTCTTCAATCCATCCTCTCTTTCCATTTTCTTATCACTGACACAAAAACCCATTGCAGCAAGTAATGTGAAAATTAGCTACACAAATCAAAATACATGGAGATGGAGAGAGAAGAAAGAAAACCCACAAGTTTTGTTGCTACATTACCCCCAGTTATCATCTTTCTGCTGACTTGTTTGTCCTCTATGCAAATTATTCATCTTTATCTTCACTAATCTAAAATGGGTTTGATCCCAAAGAACCCACTTTGTTTAGCTACACCTGTCTGTCTTAGATCAGCTATTAAACAATGTGGAACTAAATAGTAAATATTGTGAAAATTAGTATACATACCAACAAGTGCAATATATATATATATATATATATATATATATATATATATATATGAAATTTTTTTCCAAGGAATCAAAAAAGGCAAATCGACTATAGCAACAGTTCATCCGTCACTAATTCACAAAAAAATCAATTTTTTTAACTATAGCGATTGTACGAACCATCGCCATAGTCGTGACGTTGACTTTCTATACTATATCGACTGTTTGAACCGTCGCTATAGTCGATTTGGAGAAGGGTTCCATATATATATATATATATGAGTTCCATTCATAATAATATGTTGTTAAAAGTACTATTCAAACAATTATATCTAACACCGTTTATGGATTAAAAAGAGTGGACCATGTCGTTAGAAGGAGTAGGGACATGTCTAATCTTTCTGGCAACTCGAGAAATTATTGCGGTGCCTTCTAATTTAAAATTCATAGCGACAGAGACAAAATGTTATCGTTTTGCCATATCGCTAAATGTTCTAATGGCAGGTTAAAACAGATCTGATTGATGGATAACAATATGTTGTTGGAATAGTTTGTTTTTTTTAATACCGAGAAGAAGAGAGAAAGAAGAGGAAAGAGTCATAGTCCTTTGTAAATTTAACAAAGTGCGAGGATTTTTAAAGTTTTTACCGGTGCAATCACGTAAAATTGTTGAAAGAGTTTGCACCAACTGTTGTAAACTCTTTACAAAAGTTGGTGTATTGACTTTTTTATATTTATACAACTTAGAGCACACATTATTCGTGTGATTATGTTTATGACTTGTTGTAATTCTAATCTCAAATAAATTTGTTGCATGTTTATTGGAATAATATTTTTAGCAACCGGCTGCTACAGGTAAAATCAACTGCTATGGAATAGTATTTTTTGGAGAGAATTTATGTTTACGGAGGATGAAAAGATAGTAAGCTACTTATGAGCTCTAGCTCAGTTGGCGTAATATGCCTATTGTAAAATAAAATATCATACGTTTAAACCAAACCACATCTGTTTATGTTATTTTTACATTGAAACTAAATATATTTATGTTATTTTTACATTGAATCGTAATCGATTAAAATTGATATTTTCACAAATAAATATGATAATTCTATAAAACCTTCTCTCACACTATTGTTTTCACTTTGGGTGAATCTCGTGTAATAATAATAATAGAATACTCTACAACTTCATTTTTATTCAACATTGGCCGAAGATCATCATTTTAAAAATTTTAGCACACATGTCGTAAGACGCAATATTTGAATTAAATTTAGTATATGATCGGGTCGGATACATACAAATAAAAGTTTGGACCCATTTGAGGATGACGGACCACCATGGTATCTCAATGCATCACGTGTTCAATTTTTATTTTTACAATAAATTTGTATTAAATCGTTTCTTAAGGAAGCAATTTTGTGTTTTTTGTAAGTGACCTTGAATCACAACTTTTTTGGATCCATATTTATCCCTTCTCCAAAAATTTACTCATTATTTTATTTCCTCATATTAATTGACGGATTATTCTATGAGTTTTATTATATATATATATTGATAAATTTATGTCCACAATAAATAAATATCCAAATAAAAATTATGATGATTACATCATAATTTTTATAATCCTTTCTTAATTTATTAGTATATAGTTATATGTTAGTCGCAATGGTCATATATTTGTTGACATTTAAATTATTTCCCAATTTCTTTTGATCATATCGTTCCCAAATGACACAGGACCCCAGTTTGGGTGTTTACATTGTGAAGTAGGCAGTAGGCTTAGGGTTTGGTGCCCTTCACCATCCCATCATGTACCCAATAATGAATGTTGTTATGTTCCTCATAAATCTCAAGCATTCCCCAAATTTATTTCCTCTTTTTGCCAAGGAATTCATCAAAATGCAATATAAATTGTAGTAGTACTAATTAATATAAATCAAGAAGATAATAAATTAAATTAAATTATATGTATTGGTTTGATTTATAATATGTACGTAAAAATTAAAATATTAAATAGAATTAACAGAAATTAGAAATAAGGTTAATTAACCAAGAGGATCTAACTCAATTGTCGGTCGGTATAAATTTTTTAATTTATTTATTTATTACCAACAAATTCTAATATTGGAATCTAATTTTGAATGGGATCATCAAAAATATTATGTACGTGTAAAATTATAAACATTTATTTTTTAAAACTAAATTAAGTCTATTATTGAGTATGACCAAAGTAATCTATAAGTATAATGAATGAATGATAGCCTAAATTGAGGGCATATACTTTTATCTATTTAACATCTGTCAATTGTTTGTCTCGCCTACTTCGTAATACTTTCTGAGGATTTTTAAACGTTTTTCTTATGTATATTAATATGATTTTTTTTTTATTTTTGATAGGGAAAAAAAAGTAGCTATATTTATTTTTATTTTTTAAAATTCTATATAATGGGTAACTGATAGTATGAAAAAAAAAATCTTATGCAAATGTGCTATTTAAATTTGAATTGACATTGTTTATTCTATTTTATTATAGAGTATGAATTAACTTTTTAACCCGTGCAAGCCATGTGTTTGTCTTAGTTAATATTTACGAATATCATATGTATCAATTAATCTTTAGAAAAAATAAATAAATAATAAGTGCCTTATCTGATTTAAAATATTATAAAGATTTATTGAGTATGATAATAAATATTCTTTTTATTTGAGTTCAAAATGACATCCAAACTTTTTCTAAAAAAGTGTGAGATTTTCTAATAAAATATTTAAACAATGAAAGTGGAGTGAAATGACTAAACTCTCCAACTTTCTTTGAGGTCATAAGACATTGATACAAAAATAAATGCTAAATTAAAATAGTTTAATAACATTAAAGTGGGATAATTGGTAAATTAAGATAAAAATTAACTTAATAGCATTAAATGCTAAATTGGAATGAAAGTGTACCAAAAATTGCAGATACCAAAATTTAGTGAGCTTTTATATTCTTTAGTAGATTTTAGCAATATATTTCTATATTGCAATGGAATGAAATTATGACAGTGGTACGACCCAATCCATGTTTATCACGACAAAATTGGGGGTTCAAGTGTGTCAAATTAGTAAAAAAATAAAATAAAAAATTATGATAGTGGTACAAAATCCAAGTATTTGGCCCAAGACTAAAATTAATATGGTCATAAAATTATTTTCTTGGTACATGGAACAAAATCCAGTGCGACCCATCATCATATACATTAATTACAGCTAATAGGGTGGTTTGATACCACCCACACCCAGTTATTGCCTATTGGTAACTAATACTATATATGTGATGAATAATTAATTAATTCTATCGTCACTTCCACTTTGATTTCATATAAAATCCAACAACACTTGGATATCGAAACGATGAATAAAGGAAAATAATATATATCTTCAGATTAGAAAATTACGATTTTTATTACAAATAGACACACTTACAAATACAAAATTACGATTTTTATTTGTGTGTATGGTTAATAATAGTTGCAGAGCAGAGCAGAGCAGAGCAGAGTTGGGTAATTGTCCCTTTCAGCAAACTATCGAATTTTCCCAGTCCCTCAAAATCCCTTGACATTAACCACACAATTAGATAGTCCACATAATCCGATTCCCTACAATTCTTTCATCAAAACCACTAGTTTTATTTTCCCCCTAAACATTCAACCCATATTTTGCATGCTCATAACCACCCTAATTAATTCTAAATTATATTTTTCATTGCTCACTAAACATCCATCTACCCGTACGTTGCAATCTATGCATGATCAGCTGCTACTCCATATCCATGGAGCTTTGCATCAGGGGAGTATATATGATCATTGGACTAATTCATCATCAAAATAAAATAAAAAAGCAACAAACAGTGGAAGAATCGGAAGCTCGATCAGTATTTGCTAACTTTGAATTATTTATATTTCTACATTGTTGGATTTATCAGATCATCAAGTGTTTAGGGTGTACTACGCACTACACCATGGCCAACAGTACTACTACTCTAGCTAGCTAGCTAGCTAGCTAATTAAGTAATCAAGTGTTTTAGAGACCAATCACTGCCGGTACCCATCTCTACCAGCACCTCCCACAGCCGTTCAATCTCGCCCAAGACATCGTCAGTCGGTAGCCGATACCGGCAGCAAGGGCATGTGTTGGTGTTCCTCAGCCAAGGCAATATACACACCCAATGAAACAAATGATTGCATGGCAATTCACACACATCTCTCCCTTCTCTCATTAACTCCTTACATATCACGCATTCCTTACCACCTCCACTCACTTCCACCAAAGGCAGCGCCACCACCACCGCCACCGAAGCTGCCACCTCCCTCCTCTCTTCCCCACCACCACCACAATCCATCACACTAACAAACCTAAGGCACTTTGTCAACAGCTCGATAAACTTGATCAAAACTTCACTATTTGAAACACTAATACCAGATAATGATAATATGGTATCATGAACATAATAATTACAAAGAGTTAGACGCCATTTACTTGGTGCTGTTTCAAGTGCTTTTGGATCCTGTTGGCGGAGTTCGCAAAAGAGGAGGAGGAGCAAAACAGCATCAAGGTCACGGAGCTTGATGGCAGTGGCGGGGTACGACAGAGCACTAGAGGTTTTTGTGTGCATGAAGTGGCTGAGGTGGGTTAGGTTGGACAAGAGGTGGCGGGCAATAAGTTGGGACTTGTGATGAAGAGAGAGGGAGTGGAGGTGGTGGAGGGTGAGGGAGAAGAGAGTAGGGGAGGAGAGGAGGGAGGCGACACGACGGTGGTGGCTGTGGAAGAGGGAGGAAATGGAGGTGATCAGATCTGAGAGTTGGGGAGGAGTTAAAGTGGACAGTGCGGCCATGATCACAGTTTCAGTGTAGTATTGGTTTTCCATCGTGGGATCATGTGCAAGAGAAGGAAGGATTTCACTTGATTCTGGGGAAGAGTTTTGGGAAAGTGTGGGCTCTTCTTATAGGTCTTTGTTGACCAAGTTTTTGTGCACGATAGATAGTTCCTTCTACTTTAACTTTGTGCGTAATTTTCCTTTTTGTTATATATAATATAATAGTCACAGCTATTTCCCAAAATGAGGTAATTTTAACTAATAAGAAAAATAACGAAATTATCATTAATGATATTGACACTATCCTTAAAACTACATCATTTGGAAGTTGTCAAAACCAACTATTAGCCACAGAAATCAGGCCAAAGATTTCTCGAAAAACACACATACAAACATGAAATATATAATAGAGCATAGGATTGGAATGTAACTTCTATCTAAAAATAAAACAATGTTTGTTTTGTCACTCCTGTTACTGCGACTTGAGAAAATAGTCCCCAATATAATAAGAGACTAAGAGGGGAGGAAGGAAGAGGTTGGGTTTCATAGTCCCCAACTCCCCCCCCCCCCCCCCCCGTATAATTAGTCCAGAGAACGAATAATCCCACTTAATCCAGACTTGAAAAACAAATGTAATTAAAGTATAAATTACTTGATGGCCCTTAACTTTTCTAATAACAAATGTGGAAGTAATATATATATTTCTGGGACCCAATTTGATAATATGTTAGCGAGGAACTTTATCCTCACCCAAAATAGTAACTTGATCGCATCAATTTCTGGATGATAATAACAGACGGATAAACAAATGAACATAACATGATATGTGAAAAAACCAACCATTGGAATAATATGTAAAAGTGGAAGGACCGGAAAGCAAAGATGATGGTAGTAGATAAATTATTGTGATTGCATGAGCAACCTATGGGTATTGGGTGGTGGAGTAGAATGGAAGGGAGTGGCTGGGAAATGGGAATGTTGGGGAATTTGTCCACAAGCATGTGTCTAGTTCTGCCATGTCTGGCAATCTTTTCTTTACATTATCATATAAGGTTAATAAGGCAAACAGAAGAGAAAAAAGAAAAGAACAATTTGGCCCATGCATGATGGACCGACTCGTATCTACTTCTTTTGTCCCCATACTAATAATAATGCAGCAGATGGTGAAAGATATCACTCAGAATCAATCTGCGCTTATCAAGCTCTTTTGTTACCCTTTTTACTTACATTCCCACCCTCATCTCTGGTTATCTTTTTTGGGGTTTGAGCACAGTGGAGTTTCAAGATGGTAAATGAGTGTGAATGTGTATTGACTTTTATCCTTATACAAACAAGATTTTTTTTAATTTTATACACACCGATGGCCACATGGTTTGTGGACCAGTGCAAACTATTGCTTCGGATAACAAAGAGAACTTGGGTTCTGATGCAGGATAAAAAAAATAAAAAGATACAAGACCATGGAAAAATAAAATAATGTCTATCCTGCATAACAATAAATTATTTTTGGTCAAAAATCGGTTGACCCACTGATCGAATGATTCGACAGTTAAAACCGGTTAATTGACCCATGGAATCATTTTTAATTATTTTTTGGGTACTAATTTCTTTCAATATTAAAATTAACCACTTTTAGTAATATTATAACTCAATTTTATTATGTTTTAGTTTATAAAAAATGAGATTTTTTAAAATTTTATTAATTACTAATAATATATTTTTATATATTTAATGACGTCACTGAGTCAGTAACGTTTCGACCATCGGTACCTTTTCTGGTTAAATGACCGGTCCGGGTCTCCTCCAACTATAAAGTTATCAAGTTGTACATAAGAGCAAGTCGAATGTTTTGTACCTAATATGCTTGACTGGAGGTTGATTTCAGTTGCTCTGGACCATACAATGTTAGTACCTGGTAAATGTCTCTCCAGAAAATTCTTGTTTTTAACCTCCAGCGGAAATGGAAAACAATATTATATTTACAGGTCACTAAACACTATAACGTATACAAAAGATATATTCGCTCCGTTCTTTAATATAGGTAATTTTAAAAAAATATTTTTGTTCCTAAATATAAGTCGTTTGAAAATTTTAAATGAGCATTAATTGTTTAATTTCCAGTATTATCCTAAGTAATAAATATAACTTTTGTTTTTCACTATTATTTGTCCAATAAATAACATTCTCTTTTTCTAATATAAGGGCACTATAGACAATTGATAATATATTTAATGTTTTATAATTATTTCTTTAATACTTATACACAATTTTAAAACTACCTATATTAAGTAAAGGAGAGAGAAAAACATTAACAGCGGTTCCTTTTCTTCTTACCTATTTGATAGCTGATGTATGCCCAGGGCCAAACAGCATTCCAAATGTCTGGACCAGCGAGAGGCATGGCACTTCGGGGTGATTCTGCAGTACGTGGGACTGTGAGAATGTCCCATTCATTGGCAACCAGACTAGTTAAGCAGAAACTTGCAAATCATCATTAGATGTACAAACTTATGTCACATTATCCAGATGTTCAAAGTCATCACGTAGGTTATGAGTCTTCTATGGAGAGCTTTAGACGTGTTAACGCCAAGATCTTTTGTCACGTCCCAATTACGTCAGACGTCCTGATCCTGCACAGTAAACACAGTCAGCTCCAAAAGTTTGACGGCTGGACCGTTGGGGGATAACTCAGGCGTGAGAGTCAGTATTGGTGTTCACAAGGTTAACAATGGAGAATAAAATATCTAGTGTATTGAGAGATATAATCCCACTGTACATCCCGCTGGCCGGATATAATCCCATCCACATTAATGTTTTTCAGACTTTTGGTCAATAGCCACCCCTTTTCATCATTACAAGTCAAAGACTTAGATATTAAAAGATCTAATGGACCAACCCATTGACCCGGTCCAATATTAAGGAGATATAATGTGAAAATTAAGCCCAATAACTTCAAGACCCAATAGGAGAGACCCAATAGACTAATTGAATAATTAAGCCCAATCCATAAAGCCCAATATGAGAAATATCATGACCCAACATTGCCCCCTAGTTTTTTATTAAACAGAATTTTTTAATAGAAAACTATAAATGGTCTATGATAAGGGGTAACTAAGACATACCCGATTTGGTCCATAAGATAAAACAGAGGATGGCCGGATGTCCAACGTAAAAGGCCCAAACAGTTAAGGATTAAATTTGAAAAAGATGAGCTGAAAACTGGAAGTCCAAACGAGAGGCCCAATTCGATAAAATATCTAAGGATTGACCCGGACGCTTCCCATTCGAATTCTTATCATTGCCAGAAATTAAATGTGCCGCCTTCGTAATTCGTGTAACCGTCAGTATAAAAAGTACACTTTACCAAATTTGACAGTTTCATCTACTAATTTGAATTTCGGACCTTTGAACTTTCTTCTCCTCTCTAGAACTTTTCTTCCCCTCCCTGCAAAATACGATCAATGGCAGTCTCTGACACCAACCAAAATTCTCCAATTCGAGCGACCCCCCTCACTACAGTCTTACCTAACCCTGGCATCCATGAGGGAGCTTCGAGTTCTAATCCTCCAGCCAAGAAACCCAGCACAGACCCGCCTCCAAAAATCCCTCTTACTCCCTCCGAGTATTTCGTAAGTAAGGAATGCTTTTCGCATGCCAACACACCATCTGCTGTCACCGAAATAGAGCTGAGGAAGATTCGGACCCGTTGTCACATCCCAGACACTCATTTGGTGAGAGCTCCTAAGTTTGAACAGAGGATGTACCAACGACCTGAAGGGTGGACAGCAGTTTCCGTGACCATTCTCGAGAAATGAGTTAGGTTCCCCCTCCATAGGTTTCTAGTGACCCTCTTGGGTTTTATTGGCGTTGGGTTCGCTCAATTAGTGCCGAACTCATATATTCATATCTTAGCTTTTATAGCTTTTTGCCACGAGGTGGGAGTCGAGCCTACTCTCGATTTCTTCTTCACTGTATACAAGATCGGTCAATCCCGAGAGAAGGGATTCAAAGCTATAAGCAAGCAAGTACCGAAGACAGGAGAGAAATTCGAAAGACGCTCGCTGGTAAACACTCCTTCGAGCAATAGGGGATGACACGAGAAGTGGTTTTTCGTCAAAGGACCAGAGATCGCCACTTTGCCTAATTGGACTACTGACGAGAAGGTTTCTGCTGACTTCGGAGATGTTTCTGAAGAACGCATTGTGGAAATGGTAGGGCTCTTTGATAATTTTCCGAGGGAAGAATGGAATTACGGGCTTCTTTCTAAGCAGACGTGGCTATACGACCATAAATGTAAGTATTAATTTATCTTACGAATACTTGAAAACTGATGTGACATGGGTTTTGATGTGAAGCTGTGAATTTTTTGCAGTAACTTTGATCAAACCGTCATCTTCGGAGGTAAAGGAGTTGGAAGATTTTATGTCTGGAAAGTCTGCAGAAACTGTGGCCGAGCCTCCACGACAGGAATCCCCATCTGAAGGCAACCCACCCCCTGAAACACAAGCCACCGAAATACACACTGTCGAACCTCAGACCTTGACCCAGATGACGACGAACCCCTTCTCCGGGAAGAAATCCTCCGGCCTCGCCGAAAGATGAGAGCCGTCCGAAGACCTCGGCCAATTATCATCCCGTCAGGCTCCGAGGCCCTTTCTGAAACAGAACCAATTATCAACCCAATACCCCCTACCACTGATCCAATACCGCCAACTGTTGACCCAATACCACCGGTCGTTGACCCAACCCCACCAGTCGTCAACCCAAAACCACCTCGAGGAAGCTTATTAGATTTACCCGCAAATGCTCGGAATCAGCTTCTTCGAGCGAAGAAGTTAAGAGCGAAGATTACCCCTCTGACTCCCGATGAGCTAAGGGTGCCCTCTTTGAGTGTTCTCCCCTCAGTAACCCCAGTGGAGATTCGGACTATTAATGAAGGAGAACGAACTGAACCCGCTGCAACACCATCTCGAAAGAGAAAACAACCTTCTGATAGTGGCCCGTCCCCAGCTCGATCCCCCTCTCCTGAAAATATATACATGGATCCTTCCCCAATTCGCGACCCGCCTATGCCTTCCCCTCCGAGGCCTTCATCACAAAATTTCCATCATGAAGCCACCGGAGCACCGACTTTGTGGCCTCGGTTCAATGCCAATTTTCCCTTCCAGCTTTTCGATGCCTTTGTTCAGGAAACCGATGACCGTCGATTTGACAACCATACAAACGGGAATTTTCTGGACGAAGGCATGAGCTATTTGGCGAAAGTAAGTGATAGCTTTCTTGGATACATATTTCTTTTCTCGTTTCAAGTGTTTAAAATTGACTGGATACTGTTGAATATATGCAGGCAAATGCAGACACATAAATGCCGAATCCGACGAGGAGACTCTGAGAAGGGAGAACAACATGTTGAGGGCTTCATTGGCTAGGGAGAGGGATGAACACGCAGTTGTCCAACATGCCAATGAAGGTCTTCAGCGGGAACTGACTCAGACCAAGGAGGATATGAGGGGAACCCATGACGTGTTGGTCTCGGTCAGAGAAGAGCTGAGGATGTCAAAGACTAGTGAACGAAAGTTGGCTGATATGAACGTCAAATTCTTAGCGGAGACCGAAGCTTTAAAGGCTACCAATGAGGGGCTTGTTGCAGCCAATCAAGGTTTGACAATACGAGTCGACGGTCTTCAGGTGCAGATTCGAGAGGAAAAAGAAAAACATTCTTCTAAACGTCGAAAGCTTCGTCGTAAGCTGAAGGCTTTAAGGGGACAAAGTCCTCCCTTAACTGATGAGTTGCGCAAACAAATTCAGACTGAATACCGGGCATCCGAGGAGTTGAATGCAGAAATACTTCGGGTATATTCAGATGGATACGAATTTTGCCAAAGTCGAGGCAAGGAGAAATTGGTTGCAACCCAATTGGATCCGGCCTTGCTTGACTCCGAAGATGAAGGTGCAACCTGAGTTTAACGTTGCTTTATTCTAGTCTTCAACTTTTGTGGAATTGTCTTTAGAAAATTTATCGTAAAGAATTTTTATTTCTGTTTAGATAAACTTGTCTAAATATTAATGAAATTTTAATTTTCTTTATCATGACTTCTGTGCAATTACTTCTTATCAGCGTTTAAATGTCAATCAATTTTGAAAAATGTATAAGCTCTTTACAAGTTGAGAATCAGATAAGGCATATAATAGTTGAGTTAAGAGACAAAATGAACTGAACTCAACACTTGAACAAAATAAAGTAGTGTATACTTATCATTTCCGAAGTGTAAGATGGATCATGTATGAGGTGAATTCGGCTGATCCTCCTTGCACCATCAAGATCTTGTTTACCACTCGGGGTAGAACAAGTATATAGGGACATTTTGCTTACCACTCGGGGTAGATCAATTTTAAAAGGACCATAGGATTTGTCTACCACACGGGGTAACAAATAAATAGGCTGCCATCGAATGGCCAGCGAGTCCGACCATACCCCCTTATGTAAGACCCCGAATTTTATGAAATAAAAGTATTCAATTTTTCTTATAATTACTATTCAGTAAATGGTTAAATTGATAAAAGTTAAAGTTAAGGGTGATATATGAAATTTTTTTCAAAATACGCAAGTGGTTAATTATAAAATAATCATTGTTGTCGGAGAATATTCGTTTGGTCGTGGAATATTCTTTCTGTCGGGGAATATTCGTACGACGGCGCAGCCATTTGTGGGCCCCATAACAGAATAACTGTCGGGTGAAGAAAACGACAAATTTGAGTTTTACAAATAACGGCGTAGTTGTTACCGTTAACACTGTTGGAATACCCGGTGGTTAAAATACTGTAATACGCGTTATTGCACAGTAGCACACGGTATTGCATAGTATTTTTGAAATTATTGATTCTTACGTAAGAAGACACTACTCAATAATTGTTACAGTAATTACTGTTCAATATTTTATTTTATTGATTCAATAATTGCTACGTTGAAATTTTGTATTATTGTTGTTCAATAATTGTTGCTGCACAGTATTTCCCATTATCAGATTAATAATTCATATTATTGGAATAATATTATTAGATAGCATTATTGGCAATGTCTAGAAAGTTCTGTCTAAGGAGAGGTTTGGTCATCTAATTGCGCGCTAGTAAGGAGAAATCCTTATTGGAAAGCCCCCTCTTTCCTGGGAACGGCCTGGTTGTCATAAATGTGATTCTGTAATATTATTTATGAATAATTAATTATTGATTTATATGATAAGAAAATATTTATTTTATGTGGATATAAATGAAGGATATATTTTTGTGGTTAAAAAATGAAGGAGTTAATGTTGAGGTTTTTATCCGTACTTTTGTCGGAATGGAGGTATTAAAAATCAGGGTTTTTGAGATATTTTGCGAGGGTTATAATTTTTAATCCGACCGTTGGATCGTGGTAATTTTTGGATATGTTATACATATATAAATTAAGTATATGTCCACAAATTTTGAACCGTTAAAAATGAACGTATGATTTATTATGAATTTTACGAGATGACTGGTTCAGAAATTGTTGAATTTTCAGAGTTTATCATTTTGGTGGAAAATTCTAGAATTGGTGGGCCCCACTTGTGGTTGGTGAAGAAATGTGCTGAATTATATTTCAAATGTGGTGGGTGGGAATAGTAGCAGGTAAAGCCATCAGGTTGCAGGTCAAACCTACCAAAATTTTCCTATAAATAGAGGGCTAAGTTAGAATTGAAAATCACACCAGAAACATAAGCTTTCTCTCTTTCTCTCTCTATATTATGAAGCATATTTTGTGAGTATTTAGATACTTTGAGAGTTGCTATTCAGTGCAAGTTTCCTTCGGCTTTGCATTCCAGTCAGAAATACTGCACTTTTGAAGTAAGGGATAGTAAGGGATAGTAAGGGATTGTAAGGGATAGTAAGAGATTTTAAGGGTTGTTATGATTTTCAGTTTTGTAATTTTTCTGAACTTCAAAAATTCTGGAAAAATTTGAAATGATATTTTGATGAGTTTTCTTGATTGTGTCCAAAAATGGTGATTTTTGGATGTATAGATTGAGAGTTATGAATTTTACGGGAAAAGACTATTTTAAAAGTAACCGCTTATAATTCCTTGTGGTTAACTCCAAAATTGATGAAATTTTTATTGGAAGTACATGTATATGATAGAAGTATACTCTGTAAATTTCAGAATTTTTAGACAAAAGTACAATTTTTGATAAATGTCTAAATATTCGGCTATTTTGGCCATATGAAAAATAGTAAATGACTTTTAAAAATTCTGAGAAAAATATATGTTCACTATGGGACTATATTATGCTAAATCTCAGAAAAGAAATATTTTTGGAACTGATTTGGTATTTTTCATGAAAATGGTCTAGTTATGAGTAAATGAATTAAATATGTTTTGTGAAGAAAGAAAATTGGAAAATAGGATTTTATGGCTTGAGAATCCTATATGAGGTATATGCAGATTTTTGATGAGGGTTTTGGTTATTGATGATGAAATTGTAAGAGTTGGCATTTTATGATGATTAAATGCATTAATTAGTAAAGTGTAAACAATTAAAATAAATTGTTTATAAATTTAAGTAATGTTATTCTTTCAATATCATTATACCGAAATATTGGTATGGATTTTATTGTGGAATTTCTATCTTTTGTGTCGGGGTTACTATTCATGAGTTACTATTCACGATTTACTATTCATGAATTACGAATATTACTCTTGAGATTAAAACTATATGTTGATCATATTATTTTTATCATCATATATAACATTTTTATAACCCTGATGTTGAAATTCTCTTTCACTGGAGTGTAAAGATGGGTAGATTATTGGTATGATCATGACTAGGGTTCTCTTTGGCCTGTAGTGCAAAGTTGAATTGTGACTGGTATGATCATGACCATTGAATTTATAATTGAATATCTTAAGCTTAAGTGCAAAGGTGAATTGATCAACATGGTTATAATTATTGTTTATATAAATTCTGAAATGATTATATATTTCTTTGAGATATGAATATATTTGGCCTGTAGTGCAAATATGAATTGTTGATGAATATCTTTGGCATGTAGTGCAAAGATGGCCTGTTGATGAATATCTTTGGCCTGTAGTGCAAAGATGAACTGTTGATGAATATCTTTGGCCTGTAGTGCAAAGATGAACTGTTGTTGAATATCTTTGGCCCGTAGTGCAAAGATGGTTTGTTGATGAATATCTTTGGCCCATAGTGCAAAGATGGTTTGTTGATGAATATCTTTGGCCCGTAGTGCAAAGATGGATTTGTTAGTATGATTATAAACAGGAATTGTGATTTGGTATAACCATGATCTTTGATGTTTCAGGTAAAGACAGGTGATGAAAATATTCTTCGTCCTGGGTGCGAAGAAAAATTTATAGTCACAATTATGATTATGAGTTATTCATATGATTGTGGAAAGGAACTGTTGAGTGATGTTGCATGGATAAAATATTGTTGGTGGATTTTTAACATGGAGAAGATAATAGACTTTATAGTCTATTTGACTCTTCTAATGGATTGCTCGTTCTGCTGCAACTATGGTTGAAATTTTTATCATTTACCATATGTTCTAAATCTCTGATTTATTGTTGATGAAGGCTATTGATAATTGAATTATCTTTAGTCATGACATTCTTTACTGAGCTAGTTGTGCTCACCCTTTTGCTTCACAATTTCTTTCAGGTAATAAGAGTGTAGCTGGGTCGAGCGGGGGTAACAAGGGAATAGAACGGTGGTCATCATTTAGTAGTTATATTTGGTGAAGAAAATAGGGTGAGGCGAACCCAACGTTGGAAGGGTGTTTTGTTACTATCATACAAGATGTCTAATGACATACAACCTCGTGTCATCATAAGACAGGGTTGTGCTCATCCACTTGCTGAGTATATCTATGGGCACTACCTATATAATCTTGGTGTTTGTTTGAAGTATAATTCTCAATTAGAGACAGTGGAGATAATGATAAGTCAAGAGAAGACTCACCATTGGGAAGAATATGATAGTAATCTTCTCGTTTTTCTTTGGGGTCTATTGGGTCAACCAAGGATAATTCTGTGGCCATATGATATCTATCATAACCTAGACGCGTGGCCTCCCATGTACGAAGGTTTCCTTGAGCACTTCCCAAAGATTCTAATTTCTAAAACAGTTTTTGACTATACCTTTATGTAAGGTGTTATTGTGAGGTGATGTCCACGGTTGGAACATGAGTCACATTTGGTATATATTTGTATCCAAACTCACAGCATATATGTTGTTGTATTTTACACGTCAATTGTTGTAATAAAGTTGTAGTTATTTTCTGTACCATGTATTTGGCGACTCAGAATGGGTTGGATGGAATGGACCTATTTTGGGGTTGTCACACCTTACTTCGATACCCATTGATTTAGCACTCTTGGTAAAAACAATATTAAAAGGACCATAGAATTCGACTAACACACGGGGTACTGAATAAATAGGCTGCCATCGAATGGCCAGCGAGTCCGACCATACCTCCTTACTTCGGTGCCCATTGATTTACCACCCTTGGTAAAAACAATATTAAAAGGACCATAGGATTCGACTACCACACGGGGTAACGAATAAATAGGCTGTCATCGAATGGCCAGCGAGTCCGACCATACCTCCTTACTTCGGTGCCCATTGATTTACCACCCTTGGTAAAAACAATATTAAAAGGACTATAGGATTCGACTACCACACGGGGTAACGAATAAATAGGTTGCCATCGAATGGCCAGCGAGTCCGACCATACCTCCTTACTTCATTGTGAACTTAGTGCCAAATAGGAAGAATATCAGTCATGAAAAAGTGAATTTTTATTGATTCTGAACAATCATATACAGACTTCTGGCAAACTGACTCAATCTCTACTGGAAATATTTTCGAAGCCTTCCAGCATGCCAAGTGTTCTTGATTTCAGACCCATCTAATGCCTTTAATCGATAAGTTCCTGGATTTGGTACGTCGACCACCTCATACGGCCCTTCCCAGTTTGGCATCAGCTTTCCCGTGTTCTGAGGCGTAGATGCTTCGGCTTCTCTGAGGACGAAGTCCCCTACTTCAAATCTGCGAAGCTTGACTCCCTTGTTGTAATGCTTAGCTACTCTTCGTTGATAAGCTGTCAGTTTGACCAAAGCCACTTCTCTGACTTCTTCTAACAGATCCAGGTTGGCCTTCAGTCCTTCGTCGTTGTAGATTTCTTTGAATTGACTGACCCGAAGACTTGGAGATCCAATTTCGACTGGGACTAAGGCATCAGTACCATAGGCCAATCGAAAAGGTGAATCCCCTGTGGTAGTCCTCGGTGTGGTCCGATACGCCCATAGCACACTGAGCAGCTCCTCTGGCCATCTTCCTTTAGCTTCGTCCAGTCTGCACTTGATCCCGTTCAGCAGTGTTCTGTTTGTCACCTCAACTTGCCCATTCGACTGTGGATGAGCCACTGAAGTCTTCCTGTGCTGAATCTCCAATTCTTTCAGAAATCCTTCAAACTTTGATCCCACGAACTGGCGTCCATTGTTTAATATCACTACTTTAGGAATTCCAAAACGAAATACTACGGACTCCTTTTTGAACTTCAAGCACTCTTGTTCCATTATCAACCGAAGTGGCTTCGCCTCTACCCATTTGGTCATGTAATCGATAGCCACTATAACAAAACTGACCTTACCTTTGGCTTTCGGCAACGGACCCAATATATCTACCCCCCAGACAACAAAGGGTATAGGAGATAAAATCGAGTATAGCTCTTCTGGTGGTTGATGTGGGATCGGACTGTTGAGTTGACACTTTTCACACTTCTTCACGTACTCTGTAGCTTCCTTGAAGATCGTAGGCCAGTAGTATCCTTGTCGAAGTACCTTATAGGCCAAAGATTTAGCTGCCATGTGATCACCACAAATTCCTTCGTGGACTTCCCGAAGAGCATACTCAGCTTCAGACGGGACTAGACACTTCAATAATGGTGATGAAAATGCCAATCGATAAAGGTCCCCATCAATAAGAACGAAATTGGCACTCTTATACTTGATCTTCTTCGCCAGCATTTGATCCGAAGGGAGGACGCCATCTGCCAGATATTCAATATAGGGAGTCATCCAGCAGCTAGACCGCTCGATTCACATTACCGCTTCATGTTCAATACTCGGCTGCTGCAAAACCTCTAAGTAGACTGATCCATTGAAAACGACAGCATCCGTAGTGGCCAACTTTGATAACGCATCGGCAATGGAATTGTCATTGCGTTCTATGCCCTAAAACTCATAAGAGACGAAATACTGAAGCCGATCCTTCAATTCTGCCAAATACTTGATCATCCTTGTTCCACGAGCTTCATAATCTCCTGATAGTTGCTTGACGACCAACTGAGAGTCACTGTAAATGATTAGCTTCTGGACTTCTAGACTCTTCGCCAGTCGAACTCCTGCTAGCACTGCTTCATACTCGGCCTCGTTGTTCATTGCTCTGAACCCAAATCTGATGGCCTGCTGTACTTTGAAACCCTCCGGACTCGTCAAAATAATCCCTGCCCCACTGACATCCGCAGTAGAAGATCCATCTGTATACAGCGTCTAAGCATTCTGGCCATGCTGAAGAATAACAACTGCTCGATCAGACGTCTCAGCCCCTGGTAGCCCAATATCTGCTTCGGGGAACGAACATTCCACCATGAAATCGGCCAAGGCTTGACATTTGATGGCAGTTCGGGGATGATATTCAATGAAAAATTGGGACAATTCCATAGTCCATGCTGCTAATCTCCCCGAAACCTCTGGCTTGCTCATCACCTTCTTCAGTGGTTGATCCGTGTAGACAACTAGGAGTCGACCTTGAAAATATTGCCGAAACTTTCGACTAGCAATTATTAAAGCGAAGGCAAATTTTTCAATATTTGGATACCTGGTTTCAGCATCTCTCAAGACGTGACTGACATAATAAATTGGATGCTGCTTCCCACTAACCTCCCGAACCAGCACCGCTCCAACTGCCAACGAACTAGCCGCCAGAAATAAATACAAAGTCTCTGCTGGGGCAGGCTTCACCAGTAGAGGAGCCGAAGACAGATATGTCTTTATGCCTTGGAAGGCGTCTTCACACTCCGAAGTCCATTGGAATGTCTTCGCATTTTTCGGTCCCTTCAGTGTGTTGAAGAATGGTAAGCATTTCTCTGCAGATTTGGACATGAACCTCCTTAAAGCTGCAATCCTACCGGTCAGACGTTGAGCGTCTTTGAATGACTGAGGAGTCTTCATGTCTAGAATGGCCTGGATCTTCTCCGGGTTGACTTCAATGCCCCTCTGACTGACCAGATAACCCAGGAACTTCCCTGCACCGAGTCCGAAGGTACACTTTGTAGGATTGAGCCTCAACTTGTGATGGCGGACTGTCTGAAAGCATTCCTCCAGATCATCTAAATGCTTTTGAGTCATCGTGCTCTTCACGATCATATCATCTACATACACCTCCATGTTCCTTCCCAGCTGTTTCTGGAAGACAAAAATCATCATTCTCTGATAGGTGGCTCCAGCATTAATCAGGCCGAAGGTCATCTTCTTATAGGCGTACACAGAACGGTGTGTGATGAATGCTGTCTTTGGAATGTCCTCCTCGCACATAGAAATTTGGTGATAACCTGAAAAAGCATCCATAAAGCTTAGTAGTGCATACCCTGAAGTCGCATCAATAAGTTGGTCAATATGGGGTAAAGGATAGAAGTCCTTCGGATAAGCTTTATTCAGGTCGGTGTAGTCGATGCAAACCCGCCATTTCCCATTCTGCTTCTGTACCAACACTACATTTGCCATCCACTCCGGATAGTCTATCTCGAAGATGAAGTCAGCAGCTATCAACTTCGCGATCTCTTCATCAATGATCCTTTGTCGTTCAGGTGCAAAGATCCGCCTTTTCTGCCGAACTGACTTCTTTGACGGATCCACATCTAGCCGATGCTCGGCAATCTTTCGACTGATCCCGGGCATGTCATGTGGCTCCCATGCAAAGATATCCGCATAACAGCGAAGAAGTTCCATAAGATTTGTCCGAAGAGGTTCCGGTAAACCTGAACCAATCTTCACTTTCTTGTCTTTCTTTCCAAGGACCAGCTCGATCTCTTCTGTCTCTCCTGTGGGAATAACCAATGGCTCCGAACTGCTTTCAGTAAAGGGCTCGATCTCAATTGTCATGGTTTGCTTCTGCTTGCTGACCCCTACTCCTGAGGAAATGACAGCATTCCGATAACAGCGTCGGGCCAGATCCAAATCCCCTGCTATCTCTCCCACTCCATGTACCGTAGGGAACTTGATTTTAAAATGGGGGATGGAAGTCACTGCTTGGAGAGCCATCAAGGTAGGTCTTCCCATTATGGCGTTGTAAGCCGAATCTACATGCACAACATAAAATTTACATGTTATTTCTACCTGCTGAGGAGCTGTGCCGAAGACCACTGGGAGTTCAATAGTGCCTACAACTTTGACTGGATCGTTGCTAAAACCGTACAAAGGAGCCTCCTGCCCGACCTCCATCTTTCGCCCATCGAGATGCATTCTATGATAAGCATGGGCATACAGAATATCCACAGAAGACCCGTTGCCTATCATTATTCGTTTCACATCCATCGAACCCACTTGTGCCTTGATCACCAATGCTCCTTCATGGGGTTCGATGGGCTCCAAAGGATAATTCGCGTCAGTGAAGGATATGACTGTCCCCGGAAATGGTCTGTCGGCCTTCCGGGGGAGCACCCGCCACGGACATGACTGAATCTAAATATCATCTCCTCTTCTTCCCTACTACTTTCCCTGCTGTCCCACCGGTTATTACATCAACGACGTGCCTTGGCGGTGGTATTGGAGCATTTTGGACGGGTGGAACCATTTGAACCGTTTGAACAGTACGGTCCACATTCTGCTGATCTTGTTGGTCCCTCCCGGCCACATACTGAACCAGTAAACCGCTTTGAATCTTATTCTCCATAAAATCTTTCAGATTGCAACACTCATTAGTATCATGGTCTGCGGCTTGATGATAGCCACAATATTTTCGAGAGTTGCCCTGCCCTGTCCTATAATTATCACGAGGTGGCTCAAAGAATGGCTGATTCCTGATCTGGTCCAAAATCACCGACCTATCCGTATTCAGTTTGGTGTAAACCTTATTCACCTTAGGGGCGGACGCAGGTGGACGACTACTCCCCTGTCGCCATGAGTTGTTGTTCTTCTTCGAACTGCCCTCTGGCCGATCATTATACCCCCCGTCTTACTCTGATCGCCCTCAGTCTTAGGAATATCTGCCTCTTTCATTTGGTCCGAAGAAGGACGCTTCAGGCTATTCATGGCCTCTTCCACAACAATATAACCTTCTGTCTTGTCGAAAGCCTCTGCCAGGCTCTTCGGATGATGGAACATCAATTTCTTCACTAGCTTTTCAGACTTCACCAGATCTAACCCATTCTGAAATAACCCTACCGCCTGGAGATCATTTAAGTCGGACACCTGACCAACTGCTTCTCTGAACCTCTTCACATATTGGCTTAAAGATTCGTTGGTGAACTGTCTGACCTGTGCTAAAGAACCTGTAGGTTTCCCTCTTCTTCGGTTGCTCCCAAAGCGGGCATGGAACTTGTCACAGAGCTCGGTCTAAGAGAAAATTGAATCTGACGGTAAAGTTCCCATCCATTGCCTCACATCTTTTCTTAGTGTTGTGACAAACGTGTGACACTTGGCAGCATCGGTAAAGTCATAATAATCCATCAGCCGGTCGAACGCCTGGCTATGGTCATAAGGATCTCCAAATCCGTCGTAACTCTCCATCCGTGGCAGCTTCTTAGTGATGTCTGCCTTTTCCTTAAGAATGCTCGAGGAAAAAGGAGATGTCTTCTTCCCCGGGGTGTCCTTCGCTTGTTGGACCTCTGCTAACTGCTTTCTAAGCTATTTCAATTCTTTCGCCAGAAAATCTACACCTTCTGGCTGCGAGGAGACTTCTATCTCCTGGACAAACTTCTAATCCCGAACAGATTGACCTCTTCTACCTGACCCTGCTGCCTTTGTTGGACTCCTGGATCTACTCCGGCGTACAACTCTATTCTCATGACGAGAATACTCACGCTGGTGCTCTCTCCATCTGGTTTCTGGCACGATCTCCCTTGACCTACTCATTTGCCTGTCGTCGTCTCGATGCTGAGAATCAACGACCATTAGTGCCTTCTTCGAGGCCACGAGAGTTCTGCTCCACGACCTCCTTTTGTCGCGAGAACGATCCCTAGATATGTGTATAGTGTAAGACCCCGAATTTTATGAAATAAAAGTATTCAATTTTTCTTATAATTACTATTCAGTAAATGGTTAAATTGATAAATGTTAAAGTTAAGGGTGATATATGATTTTTTTTCAGAATACACATGTAGTTATAAAATAATCATTGTTGTCAGGGAATATTCGTTTGGTCGTGGAATATTCTTTCTTTCGGGAAATATTCGTACGACGGCACAGCTATTTGTGGGCCCCATAACGAATAACTGTCGGATGAAGAAAACGACAAATTTGAGTTTTTACAAATAACGACGTAGTTGTTACCGTTAACACTGTTGGAATACCCGGTGGTTAAAATACAGTAATACGCGTTATTGCACAGTAGCACACGGTATTGCATAGTATTTTTAAAATTATTGATTCTTACGTAAGAAGGCACTACTGAATAATTATCACAGTAATTACTGTTCAATATTTTATTTTATTGATTCAATAATTGCTACGTTGAAATTTTGTATTATTGTTGTTCAATAATTGTTGCTGCACAGTATTTTCCATTATCAGATCAATAATTCATATTATTTGAATAATATTATTAGATAGCATTATTGGCAATGTCTAGAAAGTTCTGTCTAAGGAGAGGTTTGGTCATCTAATTGCGCGCCAGTAAGGAGAAATTCTTATTAGAAAGCCCCCTCTTTCCTGGGAACGGCCTGGTTGTCATAAATGTGATTCTGTAATATTATTTGTGAATAATTAATTATTGATTCATATGATAAGGAAATATTTATTTTATGTGGATATAAACGAGGGATATATTTTTGTGGTTAAAAATGAAGGAGTTAATGTTGAGATTTTTATCCGTATTTTTGTCGGAATGGAGGTATTAAAAATCAGGGTTTTTGAGATATTTTGCGGGGGTTATAATTTTTAATCCGACCGTTGGATCGTGGTAATTTTTGGATATGTTATACATATATAAGTTGAGTATGTGCCCAAAAATTTTGAACCGTTAAAAATGAACGTATGATTTATTATGAATTTTACGAGATGACTGGTTCAGAAATTGTTGAATTTTTAGAGTTTATCATTTTGGTGGAAAATTCTAGAATTGGTGGGCCCCACTTGTGGTTGGTGAAGAAATGTGCTGAATTATATTTCAAATGTGGTAGGTGGGAATAGTAGCAGGTAAAGCCATCAGGTTGCAGGTCAAACCTACCAAAATTTTCCTATAAATAGAGGGCTAAGTTAGAATTGAAAATCACACCAGAAACATAAGCTTCTCTCTCTTTCTCTCTCTATATTATGAAGCATATTTTGTGAGTTTTTAGATACTTGGTGAGTTGCTATTCATCAGTGCAAGTTTCCTTCAGCATCATATCCGATATCCAGTCAGAAGTACTGCTCTTTTGAGGTAAGGGATAGTAATGGATTTTAAGGGTTGTTATGATTTTCAGTTTCGTAATTTTTCTGATCTTCAAAAATTCTGAAAAAATTTGAAATGATATTTTGATGAGTTTTATTGATTGTGTCCAAAAATGGTGATTTTTGGATGTATAGATTAAGAGTTATGAATCTTACAGGAAAAGACTATTTTAAAAGTAACCGCTTATAATTCCTTGTGGTTAACTCCAAAATTGATGAAATTTTTATTGGGAGTACATGTGTATGATAGAAGTATACTCTGTAAATTTCAGAATTTTTGGACAAAAGTACAATTTTTGATAAATGTCTAAATATTCGGTTGTTTTGGCCATATTAAAAATAGTAAATGACTTTTAAAAATTCTGAGAAAAATATATGTTCACTATGGGACTATATTATGCTAAATCCCAGAAAAAAAATATTTTTGGAACTGATTTGGTATTTTTCATGAAAATGGTCTAGTTATGAGTAAATGAATTAAATATGTTTTGTGAAGTAAAAAAATTGGAAAATAGGATTTTATGGCTTGAGAATCCTATATGAGGTATATGCAGATTTTTGATGAGGGTTTTGATTATTGATGATAAAATCTTATGAGTTTGGCATTTTAGATGATTAAATGCATTATTTAGTAAAGTGTAAACAATTTAAAATAAATTGTTTATAAGCTTAAGAAATATTATTCTTTCAATATCATTATACCGAAATATTGGTATGGATTTTATTGTAGAATTTCTACCTTTTTGTGTCGAGTTACTATTCATGAGTTACTATTCACGATTTACTATTCATGAGTTACGGATATTACTCTTGAGATTAAAACTATATGTTGATCATATTATTTTTATCATCATATATAACATTTTTATAACCCTGATGTTGAAATTCTCTTTCACTGGAGTGTAAAGATGGGTAGATTATTGGTATGATCATGACTAGGGTTCTCTTTGGCCTGTAGTGCAAAGTTGAATTGTGACTGGTATGATCATGACCATTGAATTTATAATTGAATATCTTAAGCTTAAGTGCAAAGGTGAATTGATCAACATGGTTATAATTATTGTTTATATAAATTCTGAAATGATTATATATTTCTTTGAGAGATGAATATCTTTGGCATGTAGTGCAAATATGGCCTGTTGATGAATATCTTTGGCCTGTAGTGCAAAGATGAACTGTTGTTGAATATCTTTGGCCCGTAGTGCAAAGATGGTTTGTTGATGAATATCTTTGGCCCGTAGTGCAAAGATGGATTTGTTAGTATGATTATAAACAGGAACTGTGATTTGGTATAACCATGATCTTTGATGTTTCAGGTAAAGACAGGTGATGAAAATATTTTTCGTCCTGGGTGCGAAGAAAAATTTATAGTCACAATTATGATTATGAGTTATTCATATGATTGTGGAAAGGAACTGTTGAGTGATGTTACATGGATAAAACATTGTTGGTGGATTTTTAACATGGAGAAGATAATAGACTTTATAGTCTATTTGACTCTTCTAATGGATTGCTCGTTCCGCTGCAACTATGGTTGAAATTTTTATCATTTACCATATGTTCTAAATCTCTGATTTATTATTGATGAAGGCTATTGATAATTTAATTATCTTTAGTCATGATATTCTTTACTGAGCTAGTTGTGCTCACCCTTTTGCTTCACAATTCCTTTCAGGTAATAAGAGTGTAGCTGGGTCGAGCGGGGGTAACAAGGGAATAGAACGGTGGTCATCATTTAGTAGTTATATTTGGTGAAGAAAATAGGGTGAGGCGAACCCAACGTTGGAAGGGTGTTTTGTCACTATCATACAAGATGTCTAATGACATACAACCTCGTGTCATCATAAGACAGGGTTGTGCTCATCCACTTGCTGAGTATATCTATGGGCACTACCTATATAATCTTGGTGTTTGTTTGAAGTATAATTCTCAATTAGAGACAGTGGAGATAATGATAAGTCAAGAGAAGACTCACCATTGGGAAGAATATGATAGTAATCTTCTCGTTTTTCTTTGGGGTCTATTGGGTCAACCAAGGATAATTCTGTGGCCATATGATATCTATCATAACCTAGACGCGTGGCCTCCCATGTACGAAGGTTTCCTTGAGCACTTCCCAAAAATTCTAGTTTCTAAAACAGTTTTTGACTATACCTTTATGTAAGGTGTTATTGTGAGGTGATGTCCACGGTTGGAACATGAGTCACATTTGGTATATATTTGTATCCAAACTCACAGCATATGTGTTGTTGTATTTTGCACGACAATTGTTGTAATAAAGTTGTAGTTGTTTTCTGTACCATGTATTTGACGACTCAAAATGGGTTGGGTGGAATGAACCTATTTTGGGGTTGTTACAGTTGGTATCAGAGCTATAAGTAAAGAGCCCCGAGCCTCTCGCTGGTGACTTCCTGTTGATGGGGGATGCACCGAAGCCAGACTCTCCGTAGGGGACGCCGTTCTGCGGTGGCAAACTGATAGGTATCAGTGTAAGGTGCTGACATAGGTTGGTGTCCAGAGTTACAGTTGGTATCAGAGCTTGGGGATATGATCTCTGGCGGAGATCGGGGAATACAACTAGGAGGGGAGAGATGAGTAAATCCTTCGCTAGTGTGTCCTACCTAAGCTTATTTGTTGGTCAGTCATAATATCGGGATATTATATGATATGTTAATTTGTTAAATTAACACTTGTTTTGAAGCTGTATTCTAGAATGTTATTTGAAATACAGGAGATGAGCAATGGAGAAATTATGATGACAGAGAAGATGGAATTTGAAATGAAAGGAAGGTATTCTCAACTCTTTGAAATACCAGGTACGTAAATTTCGGGGACGAAATTTCATAAGGAGGGGAGATTGTAAGACCCCGAATTTTATGAAATAAAAGTATTCAATTTTTCTTATAATTACTATTCAGTAAATGGTTAAATTGATAAATGTTAAAGTTAAGGGTGATATATGATTTTTTTTCAGAATACACATGTGGTTATAAAATAATCATTGTTGTCAGGGAATATTCGTTTGGTCGTGGAATATTCTTTCTGTCGGGGAATATTCGTACGACGGCACAGCTATTTGTGGGCCCCATAACGAATAACTGTCGGATGAAGAAAACGACAAATTTGAGTTTTTACAAATAACGACGTAGTTGTTACCGTTAACACTGTTGGAATACCCGGTGGTTAAAATACAGTAATACGCGTTATTGCACAGTAGCACACGGTATTGCACAGTATTTTTAAAATTATTGATTCTTACGTAAGAAGGCACTACTCAATAATTGTTACAGTAATTACTGTTCAATATTTTATTTTATTGATTCAATAATTGCTACGTTGAAATTTTGTATTATTGTTGTTCAATAATTGTTGCTGCACAGTATTTTCCATTATCAGATCAATAATTCATATTATTTGAATAATATTATTAGATAGCATTATTGGCAATGTCTAGAAAGTTCTGTCTAAGGAGAGGTTTGGTCATCTAATTGCGCGCCAGTAAGGAGAAATTCTTATTGGAAAGCCCCCTCTTTCCTGGGAACGGCCTGGTTGTCATAAATGTGATTCTGTAATATTATTTGTGAATAATTAATTATTGATTCATATGATAAGGAAATATTTATTTTATGTGGATATAAACGAGGGATATATTTTTGTGGTTAAAAATGAAGGAGTTAATGTTGAGATTTTTATCCGTATTTTTGTCGGAATGGAGGTATTAAAAATCAGGGTTTTTGAGATATTTTGTGGGGGTTATAATTTTTAATCCGACCGTTGGATCGTGGTAATTTTTGGATATGTTATACATATATAAGTTGAGTATATGCCCAAAAATTTTGAACCGTTAAAAATGAACGTATGATTTATTATGAATTTTACAAGATGACTGGTTCAGAAATTGTTGAATTTTTAGAGTTTATCATTTTGGTGGAAAATTCTAGAATTGGTGGGCCCCACTTGTGGTTGGTGAAGAAATGTGCTGAATTATATTTCAAATGTGGTGGGTGGGAATAGTAGCAGGTAAAGCCATCAGGTTGCAGGTCAAACCTACCAAAATTTTCCTATAAATAGAGGGCTAAGTTAGAATTGAAAATCACACCAGAAACATAAGCTCTCTCTCTCTTTCTCTCTCTATATTATGAAGCATATTTTGTGAGTTTTTAGATACTTGGTGAGTTACTATTCATTAGTGCAAGTTTCCTTCAGCATCATATCCGATATCCAGTCAGAAGTACTGCTCTTTTGAGGTAAGGGATAGTAATGGATTTTAAGGGTTGTTATGATTTTCAGTTTCGTAATTTTTCTGATCTTCAAAAATTATGAAAAAATTTGAAATGATATTTTGATGAGTTTTATTGATTGTGTCCAAAAATGGTGATTTTTGGATGTATAGATTAAGAGTTATGAATCTTACAGGAAAAGACTATTTTAAAAGTAACCGCTTATAATTCCTTGTGGTTAACTCCAAAATTGATGAAATTTTTATTGGGAGTACATGTGTATGATAGAAGTATACTCTGTAAATTTTAGAATTTTTGGACAAAAGTACAATTTTTGATAAATGTCTAAATATTCGGTGGTTTTGGCCATATGAAAAATAGTAAATGAGTTTTAAAAATTCTGAGAAAAATATATGTTCAATATGGGACTATATTATGCTAAATCCCAGAAAAAAAAATATTTTTGGAACTGATTTGGTATTTTTCATAAAAATGGACTAGTTATGAGTAAATGAATTAAATATGTTATGTGAAGTAAAAAAATTGGAAAATAGGATTTTATGGCTTGAGAATCCTATATGAGGTATATGCAGATTTTTGATGAGGGTTTTGATTATTGGTGATAAAATCTTATGAGTTTGGTATTTTAGAATGATTAAATGCATTATTTAGTAAAGTGTAAACAATTTAAAATAAATTGTTTATAAGCTTAAGAAATATTATTCTTTCAATATCATTATACCAAAATACTGGTATGGATTTTATTGTAGAATTTCTACCTTTTTGTGTCGAGTTACTATTCATGAGTTACTATTCACGATTTACTATTCATGAGTTACGGATATTACTCTTGAGATTAAAACTATATGTTGATCATATTATTTTTATCATCATATATAACATTTTTATAACCTTGATGTTGAAATTCTCTTTCACTGGAGTGTAAAGATGGGTAGATTATTGGTATGATCATGACTAGGGTTCTCTTTGGCCTGTAGTGCAAAGTTGAATTGTGACTGGTATGATCATGACCATTGAATTTATAATTGAATATCTTAAGCTTAAGTGCAAAGGTGAATTGATCAACATGGTTATAATTATTGTTTATATAAATTCTGAAATGATTATATATTTCTTTGAGAGATGAATATCTTTGGCATGTAGTGCAAATATGGCCTGTTGATGAATATCTTTGGCCTGTAGTGCAAAGATGAACTGTTGTTGAATATCTTTGGCCCGTAGTGCAAAGATGGTTTGTTGATGAATATCTTTGGCCCGTAGTGCAAAGATGGATTTGTTAGTATGATTATAAACAGGAACTGTGATTTGGTATAACCATGATCTTTGATGTTTCAGGTAAAGACAGGTGATGAAAATATTTTTCGTCCTGGGTGCGAAGAAAAATTTATAGTCACAATTATGATTATGAGTTATTCATATGATTGTGAAAAGGAACTGTTGAGTGATGTTACATGGATAAAACATTGTTGGTGAATTTTTAACATGGAGAAGATAATAGACTTTATAGTCTATTTGACTCTTCTAATGGATTGCTCGTTCCGCTGCAACTATGGTTGAAATTTTTATCATTTACCATATGTTCTAAATCTCTGATTTATTATTGATGAAGGCTATTGATAATTAAATTATCTTTAGTCATGAGATTCTTTACTGAGCTAGTTGTGCTCACCCTTTTGCTTCACAATTCCTTTCAGGTAATAAGAGTGTAGCTGGGTCGAGCGGGGGTAACAAGGGAATAGAACGGTGGTCATCATTTAGTAGTTATATTTGGTGAAGAAAATAGGGTGAAGCGAACCCAACGTTGGAAGGGTGTTTTGTCACTATCATACAAGATGTCTAATGACATACAACCTCGTGTCATCATAAGACAGGGTTGTGCTCATCCACTTGCTGAGTATATCTATGGGCACTACCTATATAATCTTGGTGTTTGTTTGAAGTATAATTCTCAATTAGAGACAGTGGAGATAATGATAAGTCAAGAGAAGACTCACCATTGGGAAGAATATGATAGTAATCTTCTCGTTTTTCTTTGGGGTCTATTGGGTCAACCAAGGATAATTCTGTGGCCATATGATATCTATCATAACCTAGACGCGTGACCTCCCATGTACGAAGGTTTCCTTGAGCACTTCCCAAAAATTCTAGTTTCTAAAACAGTTTTTGACTATACCTTTATGTAAGGTGTTATTGTGAGGTGATGTCCACGGTTGGAACATGAGTCACATTTGGTATATATTTGTATCCAAACTCACAGCATATGTGTTGTTGTATTTTGCACGACAATTGTTGTAATAAAGTTGTAGTTGTTTTCTGTACCATGTATTTGACGACTCAAAATGGGTTGGGTGGAATGGACCTATTTTGGGGTTGTTACATATAGAATGCTCCGGCTCTTTCCCCTCTCGCTGTTGCACCTCCTTATGCCTACTCCGTCTTTCGGACTGTACATGACTGGATGCTTCGTCCCTCAATTCGGCCACCCGAAGCATTTGTTCGGCTATATCTTCTCTCTGTTTTAAATGGACTTCTAAGGCCCTATCCGCTTCGTCTGCTATCCTCACCAACTTGGCAGCTCTGTCCTCCTGACCACTTCGGCGACGAGTCTTGGTCGGTGAACCTTCTGCTCGCCCTCGACTATGATCTCGATCTTTATCTGTATCAAAGACCAGCCTCCGTCTGGCTTTACCATGAATCTTCGGACGAAGATCTCCCGAATCGTACTTGGAGGCCGTACTATCGTGAGCACTTTTAGAAGGACCCAGACGATCCTTTACCGAAATACGGGGCAACGACGAGCTCACAGCCATCGCCTGCCCTTCAGGTGTTGGCATTCTACTCTTCCCCATGAACATTGACGTAGAACGACCACAATGTGTGATTGAAAAATACTCAGGACACTACAACTCAACCCTCCTTCTAGTGCCAATGTTAACGCCAATATCTTTTGCCACGTCCCAATCACGTAAGACGTCCTGATCCTGCACAGTAAATACAGTCAGCATCAAAAGTTTGACGGCTGGACCGTCGGGGGATAGCTCAGGCGTGAGAGTCAGTATCGGTATTCACAAGGTTAACAATGGAGGATAAAATATCTAGTGTATTGAGAGAGATAAAATTATCAGTTGTGTGTCTCCGTGAGCGTACCTGTTTATGAAGACTTAGTTGATAGGTTATACCCTTTTGCCCGGTTTACCGTGCCACCCACTACCGTCTGACACAGCCCTCTACTTCCCCTTGATCTCAGCCGGGCCATGCAGGTTGTCACCTTTTTTCTCCACTATACACCCCGCCGCCCGGATATAATCCCATCCACATTAATGATTTTCAGACTTTTGGTCAATATCCACCCCTTTTCATCATTACAAATCAAAGACTTAGATATTAAAAGATCTAATGGACCAACCCATTGACCCGGTCCAATATTAAGGAGATATAATGTGAGAATTAGACCCAATAACTTCAAAACTCAATAGACTAATTGAATAATTAAACCCAATCCATAAGGCCTAATATGAAAAATATCATGACCCAACAAAACGCTTAGGATTCTTCTAATCAACATATTAATAGAGTTTTGGCTACTCAATAAAGAGATGAGCCACCTAGACGAGTCCAATGGTGAAAACTTTATGCTGGAATTTTTTAGGCATCCTTAAATTGACAATCTAAGAAGCTGAGTGGCTGTTTGTTTAGGTCTTAAAACATCTGAATGACTTGTGGCAATCGGTAAGTTCAGTCTGTTTGATTTGAATAAAAATATGGTGTTAATGACTGAATCGGTAAGCCCAACTGACTGACCCGATAAGCTGCCATTTTTTATTTGAATCATCCTGAATGGATTTTTTACGCATGTTGCCCCTCTTTCACTCCAATTGATCCTGATGAATTGATCCTGATGGGTGCACGGAGCTGAAGAAGAGTGGGTTGAGCAAGAAATGCTGGCGATTGGATAATCAGGATCATCACCAGCCTACAACTGCCGCCGCCCACCTCCTGCGCTGCTGTAGCCCACCGTCCCTATAATCTTTTGTTCCCGCATCAGTTTTCATCTCCAAATAGATAATAAACCCTAAAAATCTACAAAATTGACATATCTGAGAACTAAATTTTAATCGATTCTTCTTTCTCTTTTATTTTCTAGTCAGATCGGTAACTGTGTAGTGTTCATTGAAAAAAATCGAGAAAAAAGAAGAATCGAGAAAAAATCGAGAAACGAGGATAGAGGGAAGAGGGGGTACGGGGTTTAGGGGAGGGTGATGAGAGCAGAGCCTCTTCCCATTTTACACGTTCCTTTTGTGTTCTCCATTTAATTTTAGACGCTAGTCTCTTACTTTAACACTAATTAACTTTAAAATTAAGTAAGAGAACAAATGTCAAAAATTTAAACACACAAAGAGCGCATGCAAAATAGGAACAGAGGATTCAAGGGAGTTTTTTCTACAAAAACAATATTATTTAATTTTGACTTTTATCACTTGAAAATGTTTACTTGCTGCGTAACCGTTCGGCATTAGACTTTGGATTGCATAATTAATATTGTATTAAATTTATTTTTTAGTATGCTCTTGTATACTTGTTCAATATAATTAAAATAGTAAAAAAATATTATTTAAATATTTTATACATATCAATTATTAAACAATTTTTTTCATTAACTATTCAAAATTTTGTTTTACGTTTAAATTACTTAAACATTCAGATTAATTAGTCAGGTGAAGGACAAAGCTTGCTCCAACTAATGCAACTTTAATGGACCTTGACCCCTGTGATGATATTAGAATCTTAGGAACTTCTCATTGTTCCAAAGCCTGGTAAAAAATTCTGATTTGTACTGAACTAATGATCCCTCAGATTGCCTCCATGTCATATAATCTGCTTAAGAGTCCTAAACCTTGCAAGTGCATTGTGCATATGAAGGGCCTAAAAATCATCACGTACCAATATTGCATTATTTGATTATCTGATGATCAGTTACTAACACTTTCCTCAACAAATTCGTCCATCAAGTCGTACCCTTCATCTCTCATTCTGGCAATCCCTTCCAACAATGCATGCATCTCCTCAGTTCTTTCATTAGATGCATCTTTAGCTATAAACCTTTGTAACCTTCCATGTGCTTCTATCCAACTACTGCCTGGGATCTTCTTCAACCCAAAATCATTCATCTTTTTCCTAACCTTTTCAGCTTCCTCCCATCTCCCAGCTCGTGAATATAAATTCGCCATAATTATGTAGTTTCCTGTATTTTCAGGCTCAATCTTAAACAAATGATCACAAACAAATTTCCCAAGTTCAACATCACCAGAAACTGAAGCCCCATTAAGCAATGCACCCCAAGCTTTGGCACTGGGTTCAACTGGCATTTTATTAATAAATTCTGCTGCTTCAGACAGCTTCCCAGCCCTGGATAGAACTCCAACCATGCAAGAGTAATGCTCCGCCAAGGGCTGAATGCCATATTTCGGGTGCATGGAATCAAATATTCTCCAAGCTTCATTGACAACTCCAGAATGAGCACAAGCCGCCAATACTGCAGTGAATGTAACAGGATCTGGCTGTAACCCATCGTTCAACATGTTTTCAAATAGATGAAGTACTGCATCAACATCTCCATGGGCAGCATATGCTGAGATTATTGATGTCCAAACAATCACACTCCTATCTTTTGATCGATCAAAAACCGTTTCTGCCCCATGAAGAAACCCCAATTTCGCGTAGGTGTCAATCATGGCAGTGGCGACAAAGATATTGCTATCATAACTATTTTTAATGGCATAAGCATGTATTTCTTTCCCTCCTTTTAGATTTGAAAAATACGACAATGTAGGAAGAATGCTAGAAAGTGTCACAGGATTTGGTCCCAAGCCAAATGCCTGCATCTCACGAAATAAGTCTACCGCTCCCTCGTACTGATTATTCTGTATCTGACCTGAAATCACAGCATTCCAAGTGCTCAAAACAGGGTTTTTCATTTCCCTGAAAAGATTAATGGCATTGTCAACAAAGCCATGGGCCATATACCCAGAAATGATTGCACCATATGTAATCTCATCCCTCTCACTCATCTCATCAAAAAGTTCTCTAGCATAGTCCAAGCTACCACATTTTCCATATAATGTGATAATTGAATTACAAACCCCAAGATCCATCTCAATCCCGTAATCAATCACCAATTTGTGGACTTCCATCCCTAGAACAAGATCGTTTGAATGTGCACATGCCTGCAAAATGCTGACTACAGTAACCCCATTTGGTCTTACATTATCCAAACCCAACATATCCCTATACAATCCCTTGCAATCTTCATAAAACCCTCCTTGAGAGTACCCAGCTAGCATCGAATTCCAAGACACCAAATCTCTATGGGGCATCGAATCAAACAGAGTTCTAGCCAAAACATTATCACCACACCTACAGTAATACATAACTAGAGCATTCACAACAAATATATCTGAATCAAACCCATTTTGAATAACAAAACAATGAATCATTTTAGCCAAAACTGATTTCATGTAGACTGAAGACAACGCCTTTAATATGCACGTAATAGTAAAATTATCCGGCCTTGCGGGAATTCCTGAAGATATAAATGACGAGAATAGTTTAAGGGTTTCAGCATGATTGTTGTGAAGGGAGTATCCAATTAGCATCGCGTTCCAAGAGAAAGTGTTCTTGTGAGAAATTTCGTCGAACACTTTGCGTGCTTCGTAGAGATGATTGGACCTGGAGTAAGAATTGATCAGCTTTGAAGCAAGGAAGTTGTCGAGAGTGACGGAGGAGACGATGAGGTGGCTATGGAGCTGCTTGGCCGTCCGGACGAGACGGTGGTCGGTGCAGTGTTGTATGAGGCGGCCGTAAGCCGCGTAATTGAACCCATTATTGGGTGTTTGAAGAGTGTGGAAGGCTTGGCGCGCATAGCAGTTGGCGGTGCTTGGCATTTGAATCTGCGAAGGCCTTGTGAACCTCATTCATTTGAATATCTTCGATTTGTCACTGTTAGCCCGGTTTATATACTTTATACGAAATAGCAGTGAACAAAGCCCAAAGCCCAATAGCTCTTATATATCATTGTTAGCCCGGTTTTCAATATGATCCATAAGATTCTATATTATCTGATTTAAAAAAAGAAAAACAATTAATTAATTGGAGAAAAAAAAGCTCTTACAAAAAGAATAATAAAATACAAATATGCTCGTGATGAACAATAGCACAAATATACAAATCCGACTAATATTTTTAGAGTTTGATATATTTCATGAGTATTTGCGGTTTCTATTAATTATTGTTTCAATTGGCCATCTTCCAATTTTGATATATATATATATATATATATATATATATATATATATATATATATATGTTAACGCCAAGATCTTTGATGACGTCCAAATCACGTAAGACGCCCTAATCCTGCACAGTAAACACAGTCAACACCAAAAGCTTGACGACTGGACCGTCGGGGGATAGCTCCGGCGTGAGAGTCAGTACAGGCCGTTCAAGGTTTAACAATGAAGGATAAAATATCTAGTGTTTTTTAGAGAGATAAAAATCGTAGGTTGTGTATGCGTACCTCTTCAAGAAGTCTTTTTTTGCTAGGTTATACTCTCTCACCCGGTTTACCGTGCCACCCACTACCCTCTGACACAACCCCCCACTCCTCAGTGATCTCTGCCGACTGCATGCAGGTTGTCACCCTTTTTTCCACTGTGCATGTCGCCGGCCGGATAAAATCTCATCCACATTAATGATCTGCAGACCTTTGGTCAACAGTCCTCCCTCTTCATCATTACAAGTCAAAGATAGAGATATTAAAATATCTAATGGGTCATCCCACTGACCCGACCCGATCTAGTAAGGATTTAACAGGAATAAGAGGGTGACTAGGCCCAATATCTTTAAGACTCAATAGAGAAAACCCAATGGATTAATCAAATAAGTAAGCCCAATCCACTCGACCCAATACGTGAAATATCATGACCCAACATTGCCCCCTAGTTTTTTTATCAAATAGGATATTTAATAGAAAATTATGAGTGGTCTATGACTTTATAGGATTTGATAGGATTGAAATAAGCCCAAACGGTGGAGAGTTAAAGTAAAGAGACGAACTGAGACCGGAAATTCGATTGAAGGCCCAATCTGATAAATATCTGAAGCTTAACATGGACGCTTTCCATTCAACTTCCCCATCATCGCCAGAAATTAAATGTGCCGTCTTCGTAACTTGTGTAATCGTCAGTATAAAAAGTAATTTTTGCCCAAGTTGACATTTTTACCTGTCAATTTGAATTTTGAACCCTTCCCTTCTCTCTCAAACTTCCTTCTCAGTTTTGCAAAATCTCAACAATGGCGACTCTGAACTCGAACCAGAACTCTCCCCTTCGTGCGACCCCTATCGCCACCATTCATTCAAGCCCCAATCCTACTGAAGAAGCACCGAGCTCAAACCCCAAGACTGCCACCCCCAGCGGAACATCTGTGCCTCCGAAACCCATGCCTAACCCCTCCGATTTCTTCAAAAACAAAGAACAATATCCCCATGCCAACACACCCTCCATCATTTCTGAAACTGAGTTACGGAAGATTAAGGCTCGTTATCACATCCTTGACACCCACTTGATAAGAGCCCCCGAATCAGAAGATAAGATGTACCAATGTCCAGATGGTTGGACGGCTGTTCCGGTGACTCTACTCGAAAAGGGGTTTAGGTTTCCTCTTCATGTCTTTCTGGTTACCCTCTTAGGGTTTATTGGGGTAGGGTTTAACCAACTGGTGCCAAACTCTTACATTCACATTTTGGCTTTTATCGCATTCTGTCATGAATTAGGAATTGAACCCACTCTCGATTTCTTCTTTACTGTATACAAGATTGCCCAAACCAGGGAAAAGGGGTTCAAAGTTCTGGGTAAGCACGCCCATAAGACAGGTGAAAGATTCGAGAGGCGGTATTTGATAAGTACTCCCTCGAGCAACAGAGGATGGCATGAGAGATGGTTTTTTGTTAAGGGACCAGAGATCGCCTCTTTACCAAATTGGGCGACTGATGAAAAGATCTCTGCTGACTTTGGAGACATTCCCGAATAACGTATAGTCGACCTGATCAAACTTTTGAATAGTTTCCCAAAGGAGGAATGACGACACGGTCTTCTTTCCAAACAGGCATGGCTGTATGATCATAAACGTAAGTATCAGACTTATTTTCGTGTATATTTCTGTGAAACCTTTGATAATATTAGTTCTAATTTGTTGTTGCACAATCTTTGCAGTGTCTTTGGTTAGACCAACCCCTTCAGAGGTGAAAGAATTTGAGGATTTTTTGGCTGGGAAGGTTACAGATATTGATGAAGAATTTTCCCGAGGAGAGTCTCTTCAGGATAATCTCCCCGCCACTGAAACACCCATCGTTAATCCTCCGATTAATGAATCACAAGTTGAAGAGTCCATTATTCCTAAAGAACCCCTCAAATCTCGACGACGAAAAAGGGCCGCTAAGAAATTTAAATCCATCCGTCGAGACACGGACCTTGAAACAGAGCCAGAAACGAACCCAGAAGCAAACCCTTCATCTAATCCCCCTCCTGTACCTCCTGAATCCGCCTCATTCAAGAGAAGTTTGTTCGACATACCTTCACACGAGCGGGCGAAAGTCCTTCGTGTTAAAAAGTTGAGGACGAAGATTACTCCCTTGACAGTGGAGGAACTTCGAGTTACCCCGTCCTCGACCAACGATCCTCCGGCCATTCCCGTGGAAACTCAAGTGCCAGGCGATGGCGAGCCAATCGAATCCATTCCTTCGTTCTCCCGCAAGAGAAAACAACCATCTGATAGTTATCCAGGTTCGTCCTCAGTTCCTTCACCGGTTTGTGAACCTAATCCTGCCCGATCGACCTCTCCGGAAAACATATATACGGATCCCTCACCAACCCGTGATCAATCTATGCCCTCTCCTCTGAGACAGTCGCCTTCTGAATTCCAGCGTGACGCTATGGCCCCTCCAACCATGTGGCCTTGGTTTAATGCCAACTTTCCCTTTCGGCTGGTTGATGCCTTCGTTCTTGAGACCGACGACCATCGCTTTGGTAACAGTTCGAACATGGATCTGCTTAAGGAAGGCATGAGCTATCTGGCAAAGGTGAGTGGTTTTCTCTTTTAATTTCCATGTTTATCTTCATACATAGATATTCGAAACTAATCAGATAATGTGGAATCACGTGCAGGCGAATGCTGTATTCGGACGTCTGGGTCCGAAGTCTGTCGGAGCTGAAGCCGAAGAAGAGGCAATAAAAAGGGAGAACACCATTCTGAAGTCGGCTTTGGCTCGGGAAAGGACTTAACGTGAAGGTCTCCTTCACACTAATGAAGGCCTTCGGAATGAGTTGGCTCAGACTAAGGAGGAGGTGAAGGCATCCAGAGAGGAACTGAGGTTATCCAAAGCTAACCACGAAGAGATCGTCAAGATGAATGCTGACCTGGTGCAGCGGAATGAGTTAAGGATGAAGAAAGTTGAGGAGTTGAAGGCCAGCAACAAGATCCTGGCTAAGTCGATCGGAAAATTAGAGTCACAAGATATTCTTTATCTGAAAAGGCGTCAGAAGCTTGAGGAGGAGATCAGGGAACTTCGGGCTCTTAGGGATCTGGGACCTCCCTTAATCGAGGATCTTCGTAAGCAGGTTTGCGAGGAGTATCGGCGATCAGATGAAATCAGCTCCGAAATCATGAAGATCCATTCTGAAAGTTATGAGCTTTGTCGAAGTCGCGGTAAAGAGAAGTTGATTGCATTCAATGTGGATCCGTCCCTGTTAGACTCATCAGAAGAAGATGATAATGCCTGATGATGTCATTGCTTTATTCTGACTTTTCCAGCTTTATGTGAACATTATTTATTTTTCTTGAGGTTATTTTTAAGAACTTCATCACAAAAAGATTTTAGTTTTATGCAGTGGCTTAATATTATGGTTTCTGTTTGCTTCATTTCTTGTCAATTACTCAACATCAAATAATCTGTATGAACTTAACTTAGATAGTGAATCAGATAAGACATATAACAGTTAAGTTAAAGAATGAAATGAACTGAATTAAATGAACTGAACCGAATTCAACACTTGCGTAAAACAAAGTGATGTATGTTTGTTGTTACCGAAGTATGAGATCGGTCATGTGTAAGGTAAATTCGGCTGATCTTCCTTGCACCATTAAGATCTTGTTTACCACTCGGGGTAAAACAAGTATATAAGGATCCAGGATTTGTCTACCACACGGGACAACAAATAAGTGGGCTACCATCGAATGGCCAGCGAGTCCTACCATACCTCCTTACTTCGGTGACCATTGATTTACCACCCTTGGTAAAAATAATATAGAATCCAGGATTTGTCTACCACACAGGGCAACAAATAATTGTGCTACCATCGAATGGCCAACGAGTCCTACCATACCTCCTTACTTCGGTGACCATTGATTTACCACCCTTGGTAAAAATAATATAGGATCCAGGATTTGTCTACCACGCAGGGCAACAAATAATTGGGCTACCATCGAATGGCCAGCGAGTCCTACCATACCTCCTTACACCATTGTGGCCTTAGGTCAAGTAAGAAGAGGGTCAGTTGTGAAAAAGTGACTTTTTATTGATTTTGAACAACCATATACAGACTTCTGGCTAACTGACTCGATCTCTATTAGAAATATTTTCGAAGTCTGCCAGCGTGCCAAGTGTTCTTTATTTCGGATCCATCCAATGCCTTCAGTCGGTACATCCCGGGCTTTGGTACTTCAGTTACTTCATACGGTCCTTCCCAATTCAGCATTAGTTTTCCCGTGTTCTGTAGTGTAGATGCTTCGACTTCTCTGAGAATGAAGTCTCCCACTCCAAATCTTCGGAGCTTTACCCCTTTGTTGTAATGCTTGGCAACTCTCCTCTGGTAGGCTGCTAATTTGATCAAAGCCACTTCTCTGACTTCTTCTAACAGATCTAAGTTAGTTTTTAGTCCTTCGTCATTGTAGATTTCTCTGAATTGACTAACGCGAAGACTTGGAGATTCAATTTTGACTGGGACTAAGGCATCAGTACCATAGGTCAATCGAAAAGGTGAATCCCCTGTCGTAGTCTTCGGTGTAGTTCGGTAAGCCCACAATACACTGAGCAACTCTTCCGGCCATCTTCCTTTAGCTTCGTCCAATCTGCGCTTGATCCCGTTCAACAGTGTTCTGTTAGTCACCTCGACCTGCCCATTTGATTATGGATGAGCCACCGAAGTCTTCCTGTGCTGGATCCCTAATTCTTTCAAAAATCCTTCAAATTTCGATCCCATAAACTGGCGTCCGTTGTCTGATATCACCACTTTAGGAATTCCGAAGCGAAACACTACGGATTCTTTCATGAACTTCAGACACTCATGTTCCGTTATCAGCCGAAGTGGTTTCACCTCTACCCATTTGGTCATGTAATCAATAGCAACTATGACAAAACTGACCTGCCCTTTAGCTTTTGGCAACGGCCCTAGTATATCAACCCCCCAGACAGCAAAGGGTATAGGGGATAATATCGAATATAGCTCTTCTGGTGGCTGATGTGGGATCGGGCTATTAAGTTGACACTTATCACACTTCTTCACATATTCGGTAGCTTCCTTGAAGATTGTTGGCCAGTAGTACCCCTGCCGAAGAACTTTATATGCTAGCAATTTAGCAGCCATATGATCGCCGCAGATGCCTTCATGAACCTCCCGAAGGGCATACTCAGCTTCAGATGGAACCAGACACTTCAATAATGGCGACGAAAATGCCCTTCGAAAGAGATCCGCATCAATAAGAACGAAGTTGGCACTCTTGTACTTGATCTTCTTCGCTAGCATCTGATCCGAAGGAAGGACGCCATCTGCCAAATAGTCGATGTAGGGAGTCATCCAACAGTTAGATCTCTCAATGCACATTACTGCTTCGTGTTGGATACTCGGGTGCTGTAAGACCTCCAAATAGACTAACCCATTAAAAACAACGGCGTCCGTGGTGGCTAACTTTGGCAATGCATCGACGATAGAATTGTCGTTACGCTCGATGCCCTGAAACTCATAAGAGACAAAGTGTTGAAGTCAGTTTTTCAACTCCGCCAAATATTTGATCATCCTTGTCCCCCGAGCCTCATAGTCTCCCGATAACTGTTTGACGACCAACTGAGAGTCACTGTAAATAATCAACTTCTGTACTTCCAGACTTTTCGCCAGCCGAACTCCTGTCAACACTGCTTTATATTCGGCCTCGTTGTTTGTAGCCTTAAATCCGAATCTAATGGCTTGTTGTACCTTGAATCCCTCTGGACTTGTCAAGATAATCCCTGCTCCATTGACATTCACCGTAGAAGACCCATCCACATACAGTGTCCATGCGTTCTGACCGTGCTGAAGAACTGCAACTGCTCGATCAGATGTCTCAGTTTCTGGCAACTCAGTATCTGCTTCGGTGAATGAACATTCCACCATAAAATCGGCCAAAGCTTGACCCTTGATAGCGGTTCGGGGATGATACTCAATGAAAAACTAGGACAGTTCCATGGTCCATGCAGCTAACCTCCCCGAAACTTCTGGCTTACCCATCACCTTCTTCAGTGGTTGATCCGTGTAGACGATCAGGAGCCTGCCTTGAAAATATTGCCGAAGCTTTCGGCTAGCAATTACTAAAGCAAAAGCAGATTTTTCAATATTTGGATACCTGATTTCAGCATCTCTTAGGACATGGCTGACATAATAGACCGGACGCTGCTTTCCACTAACCTCCCGAACCAGCACTGCTCCAACCGCTAACGAACTCGCTGTAAGGTACAAATACAAGGTCTCTGTTGGGGTAGGCTTCACCAATAGGGGAGCAGAAGACAGATAGGTCTTTATGCCTTGGAAGGCATCTTCACACTCCGAAGTCCATTGGAATGTCTTTGCGTTCTTCGGTCCCTTCAGTGTGTTGAAGAATGGTAAGCATCTCTCTGCGGATTTGGACATGAACCTCCTTAAAGCTGTAATCCTACCGCTCAGACGTTGAACGTCTTTGAACGACTGAGGAGTCTTCATGTCTAGAATAGCCTGGATCTTCTCCGGATTGGCTTCAATGCCCCTCTGACTGACCAGATAACCCAGGAATTTCCCTGCTCCGAGTCCGAAGATACACTTTGTAGGATTGAGCCTCAGCTTGCGATGGCAGACTGTCTGAAAGCATTCCTCCAGATCATCTAAATGCTTCTGAGTCGTCGTGCTCTTCACGATCATATCATCCACATACACCTCCATGTTCCTTCCCAGCTGCTTCTGGAAGACAAAATTCATCATTCTCTGATAGGTGGCCCTAGCATTAATCAGGCCGAAGGTCATCTTCTTATAGGCGTACACCGAACGGTGTGTGATGAATGCTGTCTTTGGAATGTCCTCCTCACACATGGAAATTTGGTGATAACCTGAAAAAGCATCCATAAAGCTTAGTAGTGCATACCCCGAAGTCGCATCAATAAGTTGGTCAATATGGGGTAAAGGGTAGAAGTCCTTCGGACAAGCTTTATTCAGGTCGGTATAGTCAATGCAAACCCGCCATTTCCCATTCTGCTTCTGTACCAGCACTACATTTGCCATCCACTCCGGATAGTCTATCTCGAAGATGAAGTCAGCAGCTATCAGCTTCGCAATCTCTTCATCAATGATCCTTTGTCGTTCATGTGCAAAGATCCGCCTCTTCTGCCGAACTGGCTTCTTTGATGGATCCACATCCAGCCGATGCTCGGCAATCTTTCGACTGATCCGGGGCATGTCTTGTGGCTCCTATGCAAAGATATCCGCATAACATCGAAGAAGTTCCATAAGATTTGTCCGGAGAGGTTTTGGCAAACCTGAACTAATCTTCACTGTTTTATCTTTCTTTCCAAGGACCAGCTCGATCTCTTTAGTCTCTCCTGTGGGAATAACCAATGGCTCCGAATTACTTTCGGTAAAGGGTTCGATCTCGATTGCCATAGTTTATTTTTGCTTGCTGACCCCTACTCATGAAGAAATGACAGCATTCCGATAACAACGTCGGACCAGATCCAGGTCTCCTGCAAACTCTCCCACTCCATGTGCCGTAGGGAACTTGATTTTGAAATGAGGGATGGAAGTCACTACTTGGATTGCTATCAAGGTAGGTCTTCCCAGTATGGCGTTGTAAGCCGAATCTACATGCACAACATAAAATTTACATGTTATTTCTACCTGCTGAGGAACTGTGCCGAAGACTACTAGGAGTTCAATAGTGCCTGCAACCCTGACGGGATCGTTGCTAAAATCGTATAAAGGAGCCTCCTGCCCAACCTCCATCTTTCGTCCCTCGAGATGCATCCTATGATAAGCATGGGCATAAAGGATATCCACAGAAGACCCGTTGTCTATCATCATTCATTTCACATCCATCGAACCCACTTGTACAGTGATCACCAATGCTCCTTCATGTGGTTCGATAGGCTCTGAAGGATAATCTGCATTGGTAAAAGAGATAACAGTTCATGGAAATGCCATGTCTGCCTTCGGGGGAGCACTCGCCACCGACATGATCGAGTCCAGATATCCTCTCCTTTTCTTCCCTACTATCTTCCCGGACGTCCCGCCGGTTATAACATCAACGACATGCCTCGGCGGCGGCACTGGAGCAGTTTGAGCGGGTGGAACTACTTGAACCGTATGGACAGTACGGTCGACATTCTGCTGATCTTGCTGATCCCTCCCGGCCACATATTGAACCAGCAAACCGCTCTGAATTTTATTTTCCACGAAATCCTTCAGGTTGCAACACTCGTTAGTATCATGGCCTGCAGCTTGATGATAGTCACAATATTTTCGAGGGTTGCCTTGCCCTGTCCTATAATTGTCACGAGGTGGTTCGAAGAATGGTTGGTTCTTGATCTGGTCTAAAATCATCGACCTGTCTGTGTTCAGTTTGGTATACACCTTATTCACCTTCGAGGCAGAAGCAGGTGGATGACTATTTCCTTGTCGCCATGAGCTGTTATACTTCTTCGAACCGCCTTCTGACCGATCATTATACCCTCCCCCGTCTTCTTCTGATCACTTTGGGTCTTAGGAATTTCTTCCTCTTTCATCTGATCCGAAGAGGGACGCTTCAGGCTGTTCATAGCCTCCTCCACAACAATATAACCTTCCGCCTTGTTGACCGCCTCTGCCAGGCTCTTCGGATGATTGAACATCAGCTTTTTTACTAACTTCTCGGATTTTACCAGGTCCAAACCATTCTGAAATAATCCCACAGCTTGGAGATCATTCAAATCTGACACCTGACCGACGGCTTCTCGGAACCTCTTCACATACTGACCCAGTGACTCATTGGTATACTGTCTGACCTGTGCCAAAGAACCCGTGGGCTTCCCTCTTCTTCGGTTACTCCCAAAACGAGCATGGAATTTGTCGTAGAGCTCGGACCATGACCAAATTGAATCTGCAGGCAGAGTCCCCATCCACTGTCTCGCATCCTTTCTCAACGTCGTAACAAACATGTGACATTTAGCAGCATCAGTAAAATCATAATAATCCTTTAACCGGTCAAATGCTTGGCTATGGTCATAAGGATCTCCCGAACCATCATAACTTTCCATGTGAGACAACTTCTTAGTAGTGTCTGCCTTCTCCTTAAGAATATCCGAGGAAAATGGGGATGCTTTCTTTCCCAGAGTATCATTCACCTGTTGGACCTCGGCTAACTGCTTCTGGAGCGCCTTCAGCTCTTTTACCAGATATTCTACTCATTCTGGTTGTGATGAGACTTCTTTCTCCGATGACTCCCTCCTTTTTTGAGCAGATCGGTCCTTAGCCACAATACCCCTAATCTTCGAAGGACTTTTATGATGACGGTCTCCAGAGCGAAGTACCCTAGGTGGACTATCGGGTGTGTGACCCCTGGATCTGCTTCGTCTCAGGGTCCGATGACTATGGTGAGAATGCGCAACAACAAGCGCCCTCTTCGTGTTCTCGGAAGTGCGATCTCGGGATCGTCCCTTCCTTTCACTTCGACTCTGTTCTCTAGATCCGGCAGGATGCTGTATCTGCTTCGACCTCCGAGGAGTAGAGCTTCTTGATCTTCTCCTTTCTCGATGCTGGCCCCGGGACCCTCGCTCCGAATGAGCAGGTTCCTTCCCCCTCCTATGTCCTCGCTCTTCGGACTGAACATAACTGGACTCCTCATCTCTCAACTCTGCTACTCGGGCTATTTGTTCAGCTATATCCTGTCGTTGCTTTATGAGCGCCTCCATGGCTCTATCGGTTTCGTCTGCCATTCTAGCCAGTCGGGAGGCTCTTTCATCTTCTTTTCGCTTCAGGTCGCGATTGAACGCTTTTTCTGCTGTGAAAACTAGCTTTCTCTTGGCCTTGCCCACAGCCCTGGATGAGAATCTCCATGCGAACGTTTGGACGCTGTGCTGGCATAAACACTTAATGTAGGTCCCAAACGATCTTTAGCAGAAACTCGTGATGGTGAATCACCGACAGTCATTGGCTGTCCTTCAGGTGCATCTGCCCTACTCTTCCCCATCTTTGAAAACGTAGAACAAATAAATATTTGTGATTGAAAGCTCTTGAACACTAGAACTCAGCCCTCCTTCTAGCGCCAATGTTAACGCCAAGATCTTTGATGACGTCCCAATCACGTAAGACGCCCTAATTCTGCACAGTAAACACAGTCAACACCAAAAGCTTGACGGCTGGACCGTCGGGGGATAGCTCCGGCGTGAGAGTCAGTACAGGCCGTTCAAGGTTTAACAATGGAGGATAAAATATCTAGTATTTTTTAGAGAGATAAAAATCGTAAGTTGTGTATGCGTACCTCTTCAAGAAGTCTTTTTTTACTAGGTTATACTCTCTCACCCGGTTTATCGTGCCACCCACTACCCTCTGACACAACCCCCCACTCCTCAGTGATCTCTGCCGACTACATACAGGTTGTCACCCTTTTTTCCACTGTGCATGCCGCCGGCCGGATAAAATCTCATCCACATTAATGATCTGCAGACCTTTGGTCAACAGTCCTCCCTCTTCATCATTACAAGTCAAATATAGAGATATTAAAATATCTAATGGGTCATCCCACTGACCCGACCCGACCCGATCTCGTAAGGATTTAACAAGAATAAGAGGGTGACTAGGCCCAATATCTTTAAGACTCAATAGAGAAAACCCAATGGATTAATCAAATAAGTAAGCCCAATCCACTCGGCCCAATACGTGAAATATCATGACCCAACAATATATATATATATATATATATATATATATATATATATATATATATATATATATATATATCGGTAAAGATCAAGAGCATTCTCTTTAAAGAGTATTCCTCCTTAAATAGCACTCCTTTATTAAAACTACGTCGTTTTGGAGGGGACGCGGTGGCATTTTTGAAAATAAATAGAAAAAATGCCACCGCGTATTTATAAAAATGTCACCGCGTCCCCTCCAAAACGACCTAGTTTTAATAAATGAGTGCTATTTAAGGAGGAATGCTCTTTTAAGGAGAATGCTCTTGATCCTTACTGTATATATATATATACACAGAGAGAGAGATAGAGAGAGAGGGAGAATAAGGATCAAGAACATTCTCTTTATCTAACACTCATTCTTAACTAACATTCCTTTATTAAAACTACGTCATTTTGGAGACTCTTTTAAAAAATAAGTGGGGTCGCGGGTGATATTTTTGTAAATAAAAAGAAAGTAAGTGGAATCACTCTCTTTTAAGAGTCTTCAAAACAACGTAGTTTTATTAAAGGAGTGTTATTTAAGGAGGAATGCTTAATAAGGAGAGTACTCTTAAACGATGGATGTTAAGCTCATCCCTTATATAACTTACCTTACATACCCCTTTTAACGATAGACCGGACGACGATTTCGTCCGTCGCTATAGCATAAAAAGTCGACGCCATAATTACGACGGTTTATACCGTCGCTATGCTTTAGTGACAGGTTCGTCTTTGGTTCCTTTTTTTGAATCATTGACGAGAGTTTCTGTATATATATATATATATATATATATATATATATATATATATATATATATATATATATATATATCAGTCCGGATCTGAAGCTCACCCCTTATTCAACTCATCCGAGCTCACCCTCCTTTAGCGACGGACTCGGCGACGGTTCGGTCATACAACTGTCGTCTATACTATTAGAGGACAGCCCAACTCCAATGATTATGACCAAGATATCAGATGATTATGACCAAGATATCAGTGATTATCCACAATTGTAGCAGTTTATTTTGTCTTGTATATTTGTTTCCATATTTGAAATTACAGCCACCATGTATCTTCTGTCTATAAATGAATATCTCCTCATAGCA